>OX243961.1:11165000-11765000 GCA_945859745.1 Synanthedon formicaeformis
AAACGAACGAGTGGAGTGAGTACAAAACGATAAAGTTATTTACGAATAAATAATGACTATTTCAAAAACGAGCATAACTGATAGGCAGTTTATGTCCCAAATCGGCCGAAGAAGCGGATTGGGATCGCGCATTTGGAGTTACATTTGCAACAATGAATCGTATAACAAATTGGGAAAGTATTAAGAAAATGACAGGCCTCCATATGTGCGTTAACAAGGAATATTAACAATTTTGGCATTGCGATGGGTGAATTCCACAAAAAAAAAAAAAAAACGTGACAAAGTATAATATAAAACTTTAAAACGTAAAACGAAGTTAATAAATGTTAGACGGAAAATATACTCCGAAATATATTTTGGAGAGAATTATTTACAAGGTGCGAGAGATGAGGAGTCTTAGTGGTAAAACATATCCAAAGACTGTTAGATATTAAAGGTTCCATAATGTGAACTTGAAATTTTGACTTAAAAAAGTCTTGGGGTTATAAAGCGGAAAAAGTCAGAGGTTCGATTAAAACAAGAAATAGACCGCGGCGTAGCAAAAAAACAATATCATAAGGCTTCGACATAATAAATAATATACTGGAAATTTGGCGTAAAAATTGCAAGATTTGGCACTCAATAGTTGCCCGAGGGCGCAAAAGCTGGCAAAAGATGAAACTGGTATAAGGTACCATTGAGGCGCAAACCGTAGAGGTGGCGCCGGAAACAAAAACCTAATTCTATCTCCAAACAGTCGTAGGTAAATGCTTCGGCAAATTGGAGATCAGACCATAGCTGGTTACGATTGTAGATAGTCTCATTTGGCTCTTATATGGTCTCTTTCTGTAACGAATTTCACGCCCACACACACGTCACTTCACATATTGTCAGTTTCGTACTACTTGACGTATTTTCTCTATTCGTATGTAATGAGTATATCTCTCGCATATTTCCAATATTGACAATAGTGAGATGGGTCATCGTTAGGGGCGGGACGGGACATACACCTTTGGCGCGTTCTTATTGGATAAACGGATTTTATGGACCAATATTGCTATTGGTATCAAACGAGTACTCGTTTGTTAAAAAAACGTACTATAATGAAATGGTAACGAAACTGACAATAAGTGACGTGTGAGAGGGTGTGGCTTGTTATGGAAACAGTCCAAAAGGCTGTTGCGACAGCCTATACTCGTAACCCCACCGCTTTCCACCGTGACGATAGGGCTCGTTCCGTTGCACAGTGGAGGCGGACAGTAGTAATGTATTGCTACAAATCCTCCCCCATAGGTGACACTGCGCAGTAGTGGTCCACTCGGTGACGTTCGGTATCACTATCGCTCAGAATCACATTCTATGATTATAATTATAAATTGCATGAAATTCATATACATTTTTAAATAAATAATATAGATGTTGTACACCTCAAACGAGAGGCTTTCATTATTCAATAGTTGACTATTATTCATAATGATCTAAAATTCCATTTTTAATGTAACATTCGTCGCAAAGGGAACAAATGCATAGTATTTTCTTCGGTATATATATATATATAAAAACATGCATATTGCGAGACTCGATACGCCGTATTGAAGATTTTCATATATACAAATTTAATAGAACGTTCTTGAAAGGTTTTACATATTTACCGCTTTTATAACTTACCTACTATTTTATTATATTGTATTTTTACATTTAGACTTAATTGAGACATACTTACTTGATAATTGTAACACTTAGTATTGTGTCCGCCTGTTAGCTGTAAATTATATATATATAAAATAATTATGTTATGTATGTATTTTCGTAGAATTTTGTCCATAATCCAATACCCGTGTCCAGTTGGAATGAACTTGTGAGAATTTTATGCAACTCGTTTTGACCTACATACTTAGATGATCTATTAATATCGAGTAAGTTGCAAATGGACACACGTTGACTTCAATCTATATTTTTGTTAAATAACGACAGAACTTATTGAACTTCTTCAATGAGAAAATCTATATAATGTTACATTTGTTTATCATTTAAATGTTTGCATCTGTTATAAATAATATTTTATTGTTATATGTATCGTCAAAAGTCAAATTCTCAGAACGAAGAGATTAAAAATACATAGAGTGGTTAGGAAGGGTAAACTCTCGCTGAAACCAGTTTAAAGCGTTTTTTTTTACATTTTTTTATTAAACCCTATCTACTCTACAGTTTAATCTCTTTGCCCCAGAAGAATACAAGTATATTACGTCACAAAACAGTATGCATTTATTATGATTTCACTAAACGTACTAGTACTGTCCACTGAGCTATTGTTATAGTGAAAAGAAATATATTTTGATTAGTGTCAGTCTTCACAATTCAATATAATATTATATGATGTAACAAATATATGAATATATGTATCCTCGGGAAACTCAGTTCCCGGGATAATTGTGCGCGGTGTTTAAATTCTTCACAATAATGTTGATTTTGTCTGTTTGTCTGCTGGATTTTGTTTGCACCCAGTGCGGGTACAAGTGAAAATTCAGTTACTATAGAAACGATAGAAAATTCTCAAAGTGAGTTATCCTTTGCGACCATATTTGTCCCCTAGCTTTTAGGTGTTAGGTTTAGAATCGAGCACAGGGTATTGCGGTTCTATTTTGTATACGTGAATAAGGGGTTAAATCAAAAAATATTGTAAGCGATTCAACATCCGGATATTTACAAAAGAATGTGGTTAAACGATACGACCTCAATACCCGCGATCTATGTAAAAAATAGTTTCAAACTACATGTAAATCTGTCTAGAAATAATAAGGATTTTATTGACCGGGTGTCCACACATTTTTTAAAAATAATTTAAAACTGAAATTATTTTGAAACTCAAATCCCCAATGAAGTTGGTTTACATTGTTTACACTAATGTTTTGAGAAGAAATTACGTACTATTTAAGGTAATGGTTTTAATGATTTTTTAAACGGTTTTTTTTTTTAATTTTTTAACGGTCTAAATTGCAGAGACCCTTTATAATTTATATTTCTTATAATTTTTTTCCCACAAAAAGGATAATTTGCGAAACGTTTTAATGTTTTGTTTTTTTTTAGTTGGCTACGAATTTGTTTTTTTCTTTTTTGCTTTTTTTTTTTCGTTTTTTTTAATCGCTGTAAGTGGGGACCCGGTCGGTGTTTTTAGTAAGCTAATCACTTTAAAATTACAAAAAAAAAATATATAATTTAGCGTGCTTCTAAAATTGCATAATGCGTAATAAATATAAGAGTTTTACTTTATTATATGTGAAAACTGTGTGCATATGAAACGGTTTTTTGATTAACTGACACGAAATGGTGTACGTTCTCCGGGAGAAAAACTTATTTAACTACTGGTAAATGTTAAATTATAATATGATCCTTATAATCATATTATAAGAATATCATCCAAGTAAACATAGTTGCCTGTATTTATTTGATAGTTTTCATTTAATTTTTAATAGTAACCTCGATTATCTTTCTGATACGTTTTTTCTTTTTGCCTATTTCTCAGTTTACAAACGCATCAATAACATTTTTGAAACAAAACACACGAACTCCTTGTTTTGGTGGAACCTTTTGTGCAAATCAATTAGCTATTTTATCTTATTCCAAAAGTAACATTTTTTTTTTAATTTTCACTCTAAATTGTGATTATAATATCGCAAATTTCACATTTTTTTTGTCTAAACCATATATAATTACCTACTTGAGTTGTACAGCTTGTTAATGTTCTTTAAGGTAAAAAAATAAAATAAATTTGAAGTCCATTGTCCATTCCATACGGCTGCTAAGGTATCGCGCTGAGAACGTACGCCAATAGTGTTCCTAAAATAGTACCTATATTCATAATAATAGTTAATAACATTTGCTACTACCAGACACTTCGTTTGTTGGTATTCTGTAGCAGGTATCTGTCAATGTCGAAGACCTTCCTAGTAAAATTATTGTTACTCTTTTTGTACTTTTATCCTCAATGTCACGTTGATATTAAGTTTTTGTTCCAAACCGATCATATAAATATGTGTATATCTTTCATCAAAGTGCATGCAGGACACATTCCTATTTCGTATTTTTTTTCAGGGTCGCATTTCCACCATAAGTTAAATATCAAATCAAATAGCATAAGTCAAGTTTGTTATTACAAAGTACATTATTTATGTTATTTTCTTATAAAACAGACATTTGTAGTATTTTATTTTAAAATAATTAGATATTATTAAAAATAAGGCCCGAATCATCACAATTAAAAAGATTTCTAAAATAAAATGAAACCAAAGAAAATTTAGTGGGCACATAAAAAAAATCTCAGTTGTGTAAATTAAGTACTGAAAGTGATTAAAATGGAGAATATCTTAGTTTTGTTATTTACAATAAACAATATTATTAAACTTTTAGTAACAAGCCAGCAATTCTATCGCGTAGGTACTCCTTGATAGTTTTGATAGCCTAGCCTAAATATTACTATTTTACCAACTTGAATCTGTTTTTATAATCGAGTTTGGAGCCCTTTATTTTGAATCTGGAATACGACCAATTGGGAATGTGAAAAGTTTGGAACAAAGCTGTTGTTGATCATTCCACCGGAAAATTTTGACAGACACCTGCTGTAGACTTCAGAAAAGTGGAGCTTCTTAGTAATGAATGACCTACTTATTGTAGTTCATTCAATAAGCAGCTATAGCTTTGACGTGTTTGGGTCGTGTTTTGTGCGCTAAGCTTACATGTAAATATTAATGGATGCTATTTTTTTTTATTGTCTTACAGTTATATTGAATTTTGTTTCTTTTTTTCTACAAATAACGTTAGTTTTTTACAATCGCCGCATATTAACATTTACATTATTTACACGATAATAACCAAACTACCTCTGCATGCCTCCATACAATAAAATATTTGTTAGCACATAGAAAATGTACATTTTAATACATTTACGCATAATAAAATTATACCTTTTTGTCTATTCTATTCTATATATGACATGTTACAAATAATTGTAAGACATAGTACATTTTACATACAATACCTATAAATAAGCCATAAAATACTATATACTAGTTTGCAAACTGTATGCATATAATGTTAAAATGTCTTTGATGTAGATTGAAAATCAGTTTAAATTGAAAATTGTAATGGACATTAAAAATAAAGAATCTGACTAGTTCAATGGTTTTTTATTTTGCTTCTTTATACTCGTCGTGAAGTTGGTTGATGGTTATAAACAGGAAAAATTATCTAAAATGTATACCTAGTTAGGCCGGTTTCAGTGCTCTCCTGACGGTCAGTCCTCACGATACGCACGACCGACGCGCTTGTCATTTGTATGAAAATACACAAGTCGTTACAGAGCCAATATAAATATAACCTATGTTATTTATGTTTCAATTTTGATTTTAAAAAGGTAAACAATTAACCTTTTTGTATATTAGCGTGTCACGCGTAAGTTCTAGAGTAGTTCTCGAGGAAGGTTTTAGTATATTATAATTTACAGTTACGGGGGCGAAGTCGCAGGCTGCAGCTAGTGTACTCGATTTTGAGAAAACATCGATGTTTCTAACCGATGCATAGCCTCGATGTACTTATCGCATCGACAAAAAACATCGATGTATTTTCTAAGTGGAAATCCCTAAACGTCCTAATTAGAAGCGCCGCTATCACATTATTCAATTTAAGGAAACAGAGAGTTAGATTTCTCTAAATTGAATCCTATCTGTTCTAAGTGCGATCACACCTTCCGATTTCCTAATTAGGATTCCTTCAAATTGGATAGTCTGATAAACGCTTTAAACTTTAGCGAATTTGGTGTATGGCCTAAAAAATTAAGTGAGATTCAGGATAATATTTTACGTTTTTTATGGGCCCACTTTGGAAATGAACTTTTCAGTTGACTGGTATGGTAAGTAGTGGTTTAGCAGTCATTTCGGCAGTAACCACCTCCTCACAGAAGATCACCGTGAAATAACAGCACGTGTGCTGTTTAGTTTCGGAGTGAGTAAGGGATTCCAGAGCCCATTTCCCTATCCTTAACCCTACTGTAGTCGGCAGCTCGCTTGCAGCACCTATGGCATGCATTGCTTGTGTTATAGGCGACGGTAGCCACCTACCACCAAGTGGAACGTCAGCCTGTCTATTGGCCTTAATTTATACCAATATATAAAGCTGAAGAATTTATTTGTTTGGTTGTACGCGCTAATCTCAGGAACTACTAGTTCAAATTGAAAAATTCTTTGTGTCATTTATCGAGGAAGGCTATAGAGAACGCGGACGAAGTCGAGGGCACCAGCTAGTGTCAAATAAATGAGTAATGTAGGAAGAATAAGCGATTGGTTGGATAGACGGACGGAAAATGCAGAGAAAAATCTTCAGTTGAACTGTTTGTTCAACAGAGTTCTAGTTTTTATAATAATAATCAATCCAAGAGTCTGTTTTCCTACAAACGGATTCATTTTTAACGAAAAGTTAAATAAAAAAAAAACGTCTTAGGTAATTATCGTTTATTTACCGTTACAATAGGCAACTTATAAACTAAGTATTTCATGTAATCTTAAACTGGCTTATCATGAAATAACCTTTTCGCTACTACATTAAGAGACAACCAAATATATATTTCAAGCATAACTTACACAATTTAAATGGAAAACAATTACTTTATAGAATGAACATTACTAATTATACTGTATGTGGTATGAAATTTACTACTAAAATCACTTTTGGAAATATTAACTATATTTATTCAGTAGTTAACGCTAACGAGACTTGAGTAAAATAATTCTCAAAATTGTGGGCTAAAAAATTTTCAAAGCATTATGGGATTCTAGGATAACTAGGTGTAGCCAATATCTCCCAAAATATTATCTATAGCCAAACTTTGACAATACATTTTCGCTTAATATTTATTATATTGATTTGACTAGACGTAAAAAATTCGACATAAACAATCATGTCTCAATTTTTACTCGAGCTTTCTCACAACTATGGAAAAATGTACAAACCGCTCTGGCCACTTAAAACTAACACGTTTATTTATTTGTGGAATATTTTATTTACATACAATGCTTTTCTACCGTTTCATTATTTCCATCAACAAAACCAATGTTTCTTGAAGAAAATTTTGGTAGAATTAATACATCGAGTTGGAAAAATACCTTAAAAAAGATTTATTTATTTTTTATCTACTTTAGATACGAATTATGAAAGCAATTAAAGCATGTTCGTTATTTAGATTGAATAATGTATAAAGCGATTTATTTATTGAATTTAATAAAGAAATGTTTTGTCTTTCTCTTATTCAAAGTATTAAAAAAGCATTAAAAATAATAATATGTATCAATTTCATATCAAAGTACAGCGTTCTATGTAAATATAAATGCAAGAGAATATACACATAATTATTATGTATATAGAAAAATTAAAATTTACTACTTTGTCAAGTTATTATTAAATGTATGAGTCAACGAAACTATTCGTTTTAAGTTAAGTCACAAATATTTCTTTTGTGTGTGTAATATAAACTAATATGTAAAATGTGATGATAATATTGCACACATTTGACAAAAAAAAAAAAAAATTAAATCCAATGATTAATTCTTATTAAATACTAGAAGACGTCATAAAACCTTAAGTTTTGGCCAACAATCTCACATTACAAGTAACATTGTAATCTACGTACTGGTTTGTTTCCTTGCAAAAACCCTACCAATCGGTTTCTTGGCAGCCGATACTTGAACGTTCCCCTTGTTCGGTGCAGTCTTTGGCCTCAAACTCGGTATTTGTGATACTCTTATACCTATGGTGGTCTTCTGTTTGGGCGCTGCTGCAGAGACCGTCTGCTTTGGCTGCCCTTCGAACGTCGAACTCCTGATGAGTCTCGGCGTTTCCTCTTTGTCCGCCTCGATCCAAACCCTTTTATCCTGCTTCGATGTTACCTTTTTACTTTGCTCAACTTTCTTCCACAAGCTCGCTATTTTACTCTCCACGTCTTTCGAGTTAGCTTTTGACGACTGAGCTGAATTCACGCTACTGGCGCTACCTTTTCTGGAGCCGAGAGTCACTGTCTTCCCGCTTTCGTTACTCTGCAGACTGTGGTTCGAAGCGGACGTCCGCATGGCCGATTCATTTTTCTTTGCATTAACTTTTGGTTTCTCATTGCTGTTCGTTTTTCTGAGCGGAGGCCTGTATCTGTTCAACTGGGGCAGTCTTGACGGAGATGTGTTTGCGGGTTTTGTAGGCGTCGTGGCCTTCGTAGCTCTGACTGCCGTTCTTTTATCAGGGACCGGGAGATCTTTTGCTGGGACGCTGCTCTCTTCTTTCGTGAATGTCCCTTGTCTCACCAATGGCAAAGGTTTGCTTCCTCCTGGAGCTATCGGTTTTTGTTGAGCCACTTTTGTCGGAGATCTATTTGGAACCGCTTTTTTGGGTGACGTGGTCGCGCTCGGTGTTTTAGTGGACGCGGCCGTTTTAGCACTTGTGGAAGTTTTCGCCGGAGCTTTAATGACTTTTGGAGTTGTTTTTGCGATTGGTGTTACAGGTTTTTTTGTATTTGTAACGTTCTGCACGTTTCGTCTGTACGGCGATACGTAAGCGGGTTTCTTACGACCTCTCACAGCTTTGGGAACCTCTTGCTCCTCTCTTGAGTCGTTGGAGTCGAGGCTGGCCTCTCGTTTCGCCTCCGGCTTTATGATTTTCGGCTTCGCTCGAGATCTAGGACTATTCTCCTCGGAATCTGAGTGGCCCTTATCCGAATTAGTGTCGCCCTCGTAACTTGCAAAATCGCTGCTCGGCGTCTGGTTTTTGTCGACTCGCATCGTGCGATTATACGACGCGGTCAACTCTATGTTTTTCAGGTTATTGACCACGCACATGTCGACGGAGGCCGGACTTTCTACGACCGGCAGATAGGTACGAAAGCTTCGCGTGTAAGTTTGCATTTGGGTAGAATTTAACTCAAAATCGTCTTCATTGTGTCCACTGTCGGCGTCCCTAGAGAGCACATCGTCGCTCTGCCGTTCGTCGATGATCTGATGGCCGATTTCGTTCGAAGACAAGCTGTCGTATCCGGTGGTGGTTTCGACATTTTCAAAATTGGCATCCTTGGTTACGAACGTCGGAGACGGCGGTATATCCTCACTTAAAGTTCTAGTTCTGAATCTCTCCGCGTCCTCTATACGCTTCTGTTTAATAGTTTTCTTGGCCGCCAACCTCCGTTTCAAGCTCTGAATATTTGGATCGGACGAGTTCGTTTCCTGCGCTAACACGCTATGCACATTGACGGTTTGCGTTTGATATCTCGCCCTGTCTTCGAGCCGTCGCTGTTTGGCGCTAACTTTTCGCCGCGAAGTCTGTCCGGAGGTGGCGGCCGAACTATCAGTCGACAACTCGTCGACCGACTTCGTCCAGGTGACGTATTCCTCAGAGTTCACTTCTAGAACCACATCGGACTCCGCAGTGTAATCGGTTATGGTGTACGTTTGGTATCTGTCCTTGGAGGCGTGCCTTCTCTCTTTCGGAGTTAAGTAGCCGGGATCTCTTTGCTTCTTGGGCGTGGATTCAACGCTACTGACGTCCGAAGGTAGCGGGGTGCAATTCTCGGAGCCCGAAGGTAGGTCAGTCACCACATTGAGAGTGCTCGAGGCGCAATCGTCGATCACGTGGTGGGCGGTAGTCTGTTCGATTTCCACAGTGGACTCTGCCATCTCGTCAAAAAGAGACGGAGGGTTCACTTTATCCAAATCGTGGTACAAATGCGGCATGATTCCGTGCAAGGGAAACTCCTGGATCGGCTGACTCAAGTCAAAGACCACCGGAATCCTTTCAGACTTAATCCCTTCCGCTTCGGAGACTATACTAGAAACCGACACCATGCTGCTCTCCATATCTATATGATCCATTTCAGACGGAGGTTTCACGTTGTCCAAGAAGCTTAGATTGCTGTCCAAGTTTTCAGAGCTTCCGCGATGCATGGAGTTGCCGAGCGCACGTTTCACCATCAAGGCCACGGGGAGAGATTTCTTTCTGCGTTGAGATTTTCTAGAGGCTTGCGACTCATCCCATTGACCCGAAGCGCTTAGCGAAAGCAGACTGCCGAGATCCGAAGGCGGTTTCACGTTGTCGAGATCGAGGGACTGCAGCGAAGTCACGCTGGTCTCCATGCCGCTATGTTCCAATAGCGAACTCTTTAGTTGAGCCGCCAGCCGAGCCGCTTCCCGTTCTATCGCCGAGGACACTATCGAGTCGAATTTCTGCTCGCCACTCTCCAGCAGCGACGCGAAACTCGGCTCGGAAACTTCGAGGAGGACACCGTTCGTGAGATCCGGTCTCGAGCGAGACATGTTGGTGAGCTCGCTCTTCTCGAGCAAGTCCGGCAACGCAACGCCGGCGTCGGCCACTTCGCTGCGAATGGACGTCTCCAGGTGCACCGATCCGCTGATCGTCGGGAATGTGACGTCGTCGGGGCACGTGTTGTCGTTCCACGTGTCGGCGCGCTTGAGCGTCGGCGCGGGATCTCCGTCGCTCCACTCTCCGTCGGGCAGATCGGCGTACGACTCGTTCGACTCGTCCAACTCCTCGCCCGGCTCGTCGTCTAGGGTGGTGTTGTGCGATCGAGGCGCGAGGCACTCGTTAGAGCCAGTGATGTTTGGCGCGGTTCCGTCGCCGCCTGCGTCCGCGTCCGCAGGCGGCGTTCGGACGTTTTTTGAGTTCGGGTTCGGTTGAGACGAATTCGCCCCGCGAGCTATCACCTCTTCTAGTATGGCGCGATCGCGCGAATAATGATCCCCGCGCATTCGCTCCAGCGCACTGGGCGCAGTCGGGGCTCGCATTCCTGCGCGCACGCACCTCTCAAACACCTCCTTGTCCGTAGAGCCGAACGATTCATTGCTGAGCGAGCTCAACGAGTCGCTGCGACCGCTAGTCTCTCCGTGGTAAGAGTAGGGCGACCGAGTCAACCCAGGCTTGGGGCGATGCTGCGCCGTCCTGTCGGCGCGGTCGAGCGACTTGTGATGTCGCGCGTGTCGCTGCACGTCGGAGGGTCTCTCGGCCGAGTGCGCCTTGCCCTTGTCGTGCGCGTACCTGTTGCGCGGATTGGAGAGACCCGCTTGCACGGTCTCCTCGAAGATCTCCCTGTCGGTGGAGCCGAATGAGTCGTTGCTGAGCGAGCTGAGCGAGTCGTTGCGAAGAAGGGCGGCTGCCGCTTTGGCGGGATTGGCGCGATGTCGACTCGCTTTCACTGGCAGACGGCTCTCGTGTCTGCGGCCTGAACAGATACACAATGCTTAGTACATTTTGGACATTAAGTAGAAGGAATAAGTGAAAATATTCATCAACTTTGGTTAACATTGTAAATTATTGTAATATTGAAATTTGACTAAATGGTTAAAAGACTTAAAAATACTCACCCTCGAAAGGTGCCTCATGAGGGGGCGGCGGCGGAGGACGCGGAGGGGGCGCGGGGAGGGCGGCAGGGCGAGGGGGCAGCGGCGGAGGGGGGCTGCCGTCCACCCCTTGCACCCCTTCACTCCTCTCGACCCCGAGGCGGCCGCATGCACCGCGCTCTGAGCTCGGACTGTGGCTGGTGACCAAATACACATTTCGTTGTATTACTTCAACCAATCACATGGCCAATGTTCAAGTGTGCTTTAAATTAAAAACACTACAAACCTGTCGCGAGCACTCCTCCCGTACTCGTGCGACATCCTCACAGTTTCCGTGGAGGATCTCAAATACGGCGGCAAAGATCTCTGCAAATAAATACATTATCATTGTATATAACAGGATTCCATTTACGACGTTACTTAGTTAGGGATGCGGTGTAAACTTACATAAACACCGTCTCTGTGCAAATTGCTGGAGGACACGTCAGAAGGTGGTCCGTTGTTTTTCACCACCTGGTCGAAGCAACACACAAAAATAAATGAACATGACAAGGAGAAAATAATGTCCAAAGACTAGTGTTTCAATGTGTGAGAAAATATCCATACGTTGGCGATGCCCTTCTGAATGCACTCCTCGAGTAGGTCCCCTGCGTCGCTGAGGTTGGAGCTGTCGGAGGTGTCGTGGGGCGGTGGGTGCGTTGGTCCCGCGGTGGCCCGCCCCTTGGGCTCCGAGTCGATGGACAGCGCCGAGAGCTCCGAGTGGCTGCCCGCCTTGGACATGCCCGGCGTGTCCTCCGTCACGTAGACTCGGCACGAGTCGCCGCCAATGCACAAGCCTGTAACCAATCAACTCTTATTTAGGAACTATCAACTGATTTAGGAAAAATAGTGACACAACGTAGCAAGACGACGTGTTCAAATTCCAGTTAATTATGAAAAACACAAAATTGTAGTAACTTTAAATTTAAAATAGCCAAACATCAATATGGCATCACTTCAATTTCTCTTAAACACAGTTTAGTCCAGTTTAGCTGTTGGTACTTTTGCATTACAAAAACGACAACATACAAAAAGACGAGTTTTGGGACATTCAATTCAATTTTGTACTTTTTCGACAGAAGTAATCACAATCACCTTATTCACAAACTTGTTTAAAAACTTTGTTCATATTCATTCGCAGTTTTAGTATTGTTCTTATGTTTAGTCATACTTACGAGTGGGAAGACTAATAAGAAATACCGCTAATAAGACTTGGAATCCTGAGAACTCTTATACCTTTGGTGACTTCATCAGAAGCAGGATTTGTGTTGGATCCAAGGATACCAACAGGATCACCACCGGCCACACTTGTCGCTTCCGCATCGTTTCCACCTTTCGACAATGTGTTGGCTTCCTCTTCAGCTGCAAGCTGCACAGATTGCTGAAAAATATAATATCATACAATGTCTATATATATAAAAAAAAAATCGTGTCAGTTCAACTACTAAACTACTGAACCGATTTTGATAAAACTTCGTATCTATGTGTAATTTGGTCCAATAGGATAGTTTCTTTTATGAACCCGGGCGACGCCGGGAGCGTGTAGCTATAGTAATGTCATAAAGCTGAAGAGTTCAAGCGTTAATTTCAGGAACAACTGGTACGAATTGAAAAATTCTTTTTGTGTTGGACAGTCCATTTATCGAGAAAGGCTTTAGAGTTTAGACTGTATTTTATAAAGTTACGCGGGCGAAATCGCGTGCAGCAAGCTAGTCATACAATAATTGACAATAAACACATTTAAAATTTTTGTTCTAAGAAATGAAAAGGAATTGCTTAATTATACTATTTTACCTACATTTAATGATTCATATACATTGAAGGTATATTTACCTTGGGCTCGTCGTCGATGGTGAGACTGCTGAGGCTGGTGGCCGTCGAGAATTGGGCTGGAGTGTGTTCCACCATGAACCTTGAAGTGCGTTCCTCGAACACAGAG
The DNA here is from genome assembly GCA_945859745.1 of Synanthedon formicaeformis. Lineage (NCBI taxonomy): Eukaryota > Metazoa > Arthropoda > Insecta > Lepidoptera > Sesiidae > Synanthedon > Synanthedon formicaeformis. The sequence continues at coordinate 11,178,336 of OX243961.1, forward strand.
CTCACACGATTCGCATCTGTTATTAATATTATAAATGTGAAATTTGTCTGTCTGTTACCTTTTTACGCCTTAACGACAACCGATTATCGTGAAATTTTGCATATACGTTGTCACCTGACAACGTATATCAGAAAGGATATAGGATACCTTTCATCCAGAAAAAAAGGACTGCTACCGAGGGTTCAACTAAAATAAAATAATAATCTAACGCAAGCGTTTATTGCTTATATCATTTTATTTTTAAACGCGGGCAAAGTCGCGGACACCAGCTAATAGTTTATCCTACAAGTTTTTGATTAACGAGGATGGATGTATTGTATGTTTGTTTCATACAATACTTTGACGTAAAAATTTAACGTTACCACTAAGCACAGTCCGGATGAGCAGAAACTTTATCCTAAAGACGCGCGAACTTCGGAACAATTTCACTTCTAAGTTTTTTTTCCATTTATAGCTACAATATAGACTTCTTCAAGTACACAAATTCCTGCAAGGTCGGCATCAGAGTATGTACATTTGTGTTGTTTGTGTCCTTGGACGACGGTAGCCACCGTGCCTAACGTGTTTTATGACTATTAGCCACAGTGATGCATGTAATATATATACCTGTGGGGGGTGTAATGGCACGAAGAACGGTGGGCGGTGGTCGTGATGAGGGCGAAACGCTACCTCCCGGAGAGTCCGGGATCTCGCTGGGCGATATGCAACCAGACGTCAACCGACTGTACAACAAAAAAACAAGTTAATTTGGAAAGTTAAAACGATTCGGCTTTGCTTGGAGGAATGAGGAGAATGATGGCACATAAAATTGTAAATGAAATCAATTTGAAAAATTTATACCTAACATTTTTTTCCCTTGTTTTACTAACACAGATGTTCGTAAATTTCTGCTAGTGACCTTATAAACTTAATAACTTCGATATAAAAACGTCATCTGGCAACTATTAATAACAAAACATTTAAATTTATTGTATGAAAGAATTATATAAAGTACCACCAGAAAGACACACACACACAGTAGTAGTTGTTCCTATAGTGGTATTATATTATTAAATTGAAGTCGTATGACGACAAAGACTGACCTAATCTCCGAGAGCACTGAGCCCTGGTCGTCCTGTTGGTCGCATTCGGGCAGAGATCCCAAAGAGCTGGTCCGGGAGAACATGAGAGGCGTGTCCTCCACGAACCTGGGAGACGCTCCGCCGGACGCTCCCATCGACACCGCCTCTGTCGCGAACGTCACCGCTTTTGAACCTAAAAACCATGCACTTATTGTAAACTAGCTGGCGCCCGCGACTTCGTCCGCGTTGAAAAAGAAAAAATTAGCCTATCCTGTGTCCCGTACGTCTAAATGTTTATCTGCCAAGTTTCATGAAAATCAGTTAATTCGTTTAAGAGTTATACATACATACAGGAAAAATTCTAAAAATGGTCAATTTAGTTTCAGTTTCATGTATAGAGCCTATAAACACGATATCTCTGAAAACAAAGTAAATTACTCCATGACCGACCCATACAGATTTATTATTAGTATTGATATAATACAAATTTTAGGTAGCATACGATCAACATTACTCAAACCGTACTCTCTCCATTCGTTTTATATTCTTTATCTATCAAAGTAGGCAACGCATGTGTAACCCGCCTGGCGTTGCTTATGTCTTTTTCGAAACATTTTGCTCTGCCAAATGGAACGGAATTTTGCTTTACGACCATAGCATTAAACTATGTATACTGTCATATAAATTAATATTTCCCTTACCTTCTTTATCTTTAACGGAAGTTGTGTTCTGCTCCTGCTGACTGGGTTCTACGTTAATGGTGGCCATTGCATTTTTCTTCGCCACATTATCCTCCTCCGTGGGATCACCGAGACTGCTCAAAGAACTGACCCTTGAGAAATAACCTGGAGTTCCTTCGTCGCAGTAATTTACCGGTTTCTCGGGACTGATCATACCCGAACTGAATTTAGTGTCAAAAACACTCTGCTTAGGCGGTTCAGATGCACTAGGCGTGCTAAGGATCGCTCTATCGTTATCGTGTCGCGGCGGATCATCCAATGAACACGTATCTTTCTCGTCAGAATTGGACATAAGGACTTCCGGATTTTCCTTGACATTGGGCGCGGTTTTAGGCTTTCCGTCTTTTCCGATCACGCGCAAATCCGACATGGATGTAGCCGTTGAAAATATCACAGGAGTTTCGTATGGAGTGCCCTCCGTAGCGAAGTGTTTAATGGTGTCCTCGTGTACAGACGGACCCGGGGGAGGAGATATGTCCGAACCGTGCTCCGATGGATGTTCGGCATAACGTAACGAATAATCCGTCGGTTGATCCAAATCGGTCTCCTGATAATCACCAAATGTGTTCTCTTTCTTGGTGTACTTTTTGGATTGCTCCTCCGATTTTGGTTTGCATTCGACCGGTTCTACATCGTTCGCCTTAGTTTCGGAGTACTTTCTGCTGAAATCTATAGGTTGGTCGCAGGAATCCTGGTCGACGTCATAACCGGATTCCGTGTAATTAGTTCTCATCTCGGTCGTACTCCGTGGAGGCGGAATTGGTGGTTGAGACGGATATCTCAAAAAGGGTCCGCCTTTTAATTTGGAAGTCACATTGAACGCTTCACTAGCTGTTTCCATTTTCATTAGATCCTTGTTTCTAGGTGTCGGGATTGGTACCTTCCCTGTACGCATGACCTTCTCGAATACGGAGTCCGAATGAGTACTAGTTACTGAATCTTTGCTTTCTGACCTATTTACGTTGGAAGCACTACCCCCTGTCGTAGATCGAGTTACCAAGCTACCTTTTAATAGTGTGTTACTGCAGCTTAAATATCCTGACAGTTGTGCGCTATGGCTGAGTGAAATTTGAGACGCCAGATTTCCCATTAGGGGCGAACTGGAGGTCATTCGATGTCTCTCCAAATTCATAGCGATCTGTCTCTCAGTCGCAGTGAACAGATTTTTTTCTTCTCTGTTACTAGTCATGGGAGACGTCGCGGGTTCTATATTGTCACAGGTTTCTGCTAAATTTTGATCTAATTCCTGTTCTAAAGCTTTCTGTTTTCTCGCACCAAGAGTGGGCAGAGCAGGCAAATTCATGTTCCTAGCTGTTGTATCTAAAGTGAGTATCTGTGTTTTTCCAGGCTTAGAGTTGAGTAAATTCTTCAAGGCGGCACTCGATCCCATAGCAATCATTTTGTGTTTTGAATGAATCAAACTTCTTAGCATAGGCACTGCCCCGTGGTCCCATAAAAACTGTTGATCCTGTGGACATCTTGCAGACAGATTCCACAGGGTTCCGCAGGAGTTGCTTACGACGGTTAAGCTTGGAGATTTCAAGTGTTGCAGTAAGACACCTAAACAATTTCTCTCGCGGAGAATTTGTCTGTAATCTTCTCGGACGGCGATATGACTTGAAACATTTCTCATTATGCCACCTGCGTTCTCAACTATGGCCAGTGTTTTTGTCGGTGAGTTGTAACTGAGCTTATCCACAAGGAAACCTAACGCCCCATCTACGGAACACAAAGCCACTTTGTTCATAGAACAGTGAGCAGTTAGATTCCAAAGAGCAGAGAGGACTGATTTAAGCGTGGCTTCTTTTTGGCAGGTCATTGCAGCTTTCGTGAGGCCTTTCACGGCACCGACTTCTCTCAAGACCTGCTTGCTGTTAGTGTCAGCTCTCCAAGATAAGTTTCTCAATACCGCTGCTGTCACCTGTAATGGAAATATGATTACGAATTTATATTGAATTCAATAAGAAAATAAGTCATAATTCGGTTAATAACTTTAAAAAATAAAAAAGGTTTCAAATTTTTACTAACCTGTCTCATATCATCATTAGGAGATTCCAACTGTTCAACCAATGCCAACATAAAATCTTTGAAGGAACACAATAAAGACTTGTTATTTCCATCACCAAATGTGAGATTGGTTAAAGTCATGCCGGCGTATTTTCTCATCGTCAAGCACGTGTTGTCATCTGTGCCGCTACCGTGAGCTGCTTGATCGCCGCTCACCAAAGCTGCGAGGGCTTGAAGTCCACCCAATTGGCACACTACGTGTCTGTGTTCTTCATCGAAAGACAACTTCATTAGTGCGGCGACACTTTGGCTCGGATGTTTCGTTGTGTCGTCATCTACGGCTTCTTTTCCTTCTTTTCTCGCTTCCACAAGATCCTCTAGAGAATAGCAATACTCTCTAACCTGCTCCAACAACCTCCACACTCTGGCTTCTCTTCTACCAGCCTTATCGTCAGTTTGTGTGTGTATAATGTTGCGCAGAGCTTTTGCAGCGCGGTCTCTCGTCTCCCTTGATACTTTTGAATGAATTAACTGAACCAATAAAGGAATGCATCCGGCTTGCCTCATCGCCACACAACTTTCAACTGATCGACTCATATCCAAAAGAGGTCCACTAAGATCTGCGTTGTTTTCTGGTGATAAGGTCAGAAGAGAAATGAGGGAGCAAACGCACTCCATTTTGTTTTCTAAACTAGAAGGAGGTCGTGGACCATCTGTGGAGCCATTACTAGAAAAACTTCGGACGCTGGCAGAATCATGACCTGTCCAGACGTCTCGTTCTCCTGGCCAGGTCCCCCTATAAAGTTGGGAAGCACGTTTATCACGTTCACTTGATCTCGCTGCGCTCTCTAAGCCGTAGTGTAAGGTGCTTCTGTATGTAGTTCTGTGGGACCGCTCATCCGTCAGGGCGTAGGTAGGAGGATTTCTTAATGACTTTTTGGGTAGAGCTCCAGCTTTTCTTTGTGCTTGTAAATCATCGGTGTCACCGTCTTCGTCCAAAAAGTTAGGATTGGTAATATCATTACGTTCATCTAATTCGTCAGGTGAGGGTGAGTGATCAAGGAAATGGGGTTTGGGGATTCGACATTCGATGTTTGTTTTGGACGGTGGTTGATAATCTTCGTCTAAGAAATGTGGCAAGCGTGGAAGTGGATCCGGCTCTAGAGTGTCTAATTGAAGAGTAAGGTCACGAGAGCGCGCTTTGTCGGTTGTTTTGTATGGTGCGGGTTTAGTTGGTTTAGGTTTGGCATCTTGTGGGTCCTGTAAGCGACACGCGCCTGGTGAAACCGGAGAGGAAATATTTAGAGGTCCGCGAGGAGGTTCACTTGATGTTGACGGCGTGCAATCTTCACTTGCCGATGGGCCCGAATCAGTTAATGGTGAATTCGAGGAGTCCATACTGCTCCAAGGATCTACCATAACTTCGTTCTCCAACTGAAACAAAATAAAAAGAAATTAAACTCTCACTCCATATTTGGATAACGAACCCAAGGGTAACGTCTACGGCTTACAATAAGGACAGCTTAAGACGAATCGCACCTAAAAATAATTAAATTTATTGGTCAAGGCAAACATCGGGTATTTCGAACAAAAACATTATCGTATAGTTGCATTAAAAAGACCGGTATCCGACAAGAGGAGGGCACGCACATGTATTCCTGATACGTTTTCAAGGTTAGTTAAACAGTGTTGGAAAAAATATATGTGATTAAATTTGTATGAAGGCGAACCGTTACTTTATTAGTATATCGTACACGGCTCGCTTCAACGGTAATCTAAAAGCAGCGAGTACTCACAGGATCATTATCGCTATAACACATTATGTACTTTCTCTTTGACAAGATAATTTGTAGAGGATAACAATTTTGGCATAAGGCTTTTGTCGATAATAATTTCCGTCGATACTTAGTTGATTTGCGAAACAGAGGTAGTTGTATTTTTAGATTAGTTTGTAAGACTGTCACGAACATTCAATTGCAGTTTACTTACACACGCCACGTGCGCGTGAGTCACTAATTTCTAAACAACTACATACTCATACAAAAGCGTTGCGTCACCCCGAGTACATCCAATTAGTTACTTCCCATTCCATTGGGACTTATCAAAGGAAATTGATTTATCAAATATATGCAAGATAAGACAAGTGATTGTAATGAATACAAGCAATTGATGAACAAACTTATCTAAACCTTTCCTTTGGAACTTCGTTTCTATCAAACATTCACTACTATTAAATTGTAGCATCTACCCCACAATTCAACAAATAGCACAATATGTAAAAATTGCACAAAATTAAGGCGATTTATTTAACACAGATAACCAAAAAAAATACTTTGCTTTGAATTCGTGTATATTCTCTGAAGTGTCTGTCGGTAGTCTGAATAATGTCGAAAGAAGAGTTGCGTTGAAAACAATGGTGTTTCCGTTCCGATAGAAACACAATGAGTGGGCGCCGGTCAACAACAACATCACTTATGTGTGACAATTTATTGCATTGTCTGTTTTTTTTTTAATTATTTATTAATATCCGACATAGTTGTTACAGTTTATGCTGTAATTAAATGTAAAATGAGGCATGGCAACTAACAGTTTTTATTATTGTTATAAAACACAAAGACAAAAGTTACATAAATGTCTGCGGAAGCCTGGTTTGTACATAAATTGTACAGTTACGAAAATGTGACATTACTTGATTAACTCCAGGTTCTATTAGTAAACGAAGTGTGTTGTGCAGCAATAACTTTAACGCTATTACCGTTACTGTGTATTTGTCAGGTTTACGTCCAAAAATATTTCATCAATCAAAGGTAAGATGTTAATAATAATATATTCCTTGATTCCCAGCCAACTTACCAAATCACTGTAATTATTCCTTGTATCATCTAGCGGATTCCCATTTTCCATATCGACACCGGAGTCGTTCGGATCACCGGCCCTCCTGCTATGTTTGCTTCCGATACTACCAAAGTTTCTCAAAGTGTTGAAGCTGATACGCAGGTCGGTCGTGAAATCGTCGTACAGTTTGAACTGATTCGCGTTGAACTCCGTGTCGTTGTCGAGTACGTCTCCATGGATGCTGTTCACGTTTCTAGAGTCACTGTCATCACTTGTAAATGTCACTTTGTAATAGTCGCGGGCACTCATTTTAGTAGCGGTTATAGCTTTTCAATCAGTATTTCTCATTGCTCTGTTGAGTATGTAAATAGGTAGTTGAAATTGAAGGAAACCCGGGCTTCGCTTGAATTACATCGGCAGCCGATACAGGTGTGTTGAATGCAATCCAGTGGTACCGGCTCAAAGTATAAGTATAATCTATACGTTGATTCGTAACCGCAGTTGGAACTAGTTCAGTAATATTTCATAACGAAACTCGCGTAAGCCGCGTATCAGTTTCGTCGTAAAGCGATCATTACCCCGTTTCTAAAATAGACCTAAGTGTACCGTAGAACGAGAAACAATCCTTACAATGTTTACGTATATATAAATGGGTCAATATTAAAACAACGCAATCATCGAGCATAAAATGTATTTGGAAATTCATGGATTGCATTGAAATCATCAAATCTACTAGGTAACGCATTTAAGACAATTTATGCTAATAATACGACTATTCGTACCTATGTAAAAATTATTTATTTACGAAGAGGTAATAATGAACAAATAAATGTTTTAAGCAAGTAAATATTTGGTTAATCTAAAGGAATTTAATTTGTAGATATTATAGGATACGGTAATCGACTCTGTCGAAAGCTTTTGAAAAATCTGTATATAAATCCATGTGATTAAAGAAATAAATATATCTGTGTATTTAAACTGCCACTGTTGTTATCAATAAAAAAAAACTAGAATTGAAAGAGGCCAAAAGAAGAATATCATAAGCCACTTACACTTTTTTGTTAGTACAATACTGTTCGCTATTTTTTATTTTGGATGCTTGCCAACATTGATGATTTACGCAATCCACCATAATGTGTCTGGAGTGCTACTTGTAAAACAAAATGCCGCTCTTTAAATAATTACTATAGAAAAAATGTTTACGCTTTTTTTTTCGTGAATGAAGCTAATACTAGGTTAACGTAAATGATTATTTATTTTTGTCTGCGGATATTACATATTGGCAAATTAGAACATATATGTTCGCCGTCATAAACTGGTAAGTCCATCTGTGTCTGTGAGCAGTAACCTGTCTGACCAACACTTTTAGAATGAGTGAGTAAGGGATGCAAAAATACATTTCCCTATAACCTCCTTATCGTTTAGCCTATCAAGGTCAGTAGCGTATTTGGAACCTCTATGGCGTTTGTTGGTGTAATAGACCAACAAACGCCATAGAGGTTCCGGTTGACGGCATTTACCTACCATTAAGAAGACTGTCAGCCTGCCTGATGAGTTTTGAATAAAAATTAGGTTTTCGGAGGGAAAATGTATTCGGATCGTAGTTTATCGTAGGTTTGTATACTATCCGTCAGTTTTCACAACATATTGAGAAAATACATTCCATTATTTATCAGTTTACATTCTGGTGAATATTAAATATAGGATGATTTAAAAATACAAGAAAGAAATCCCACGAGCAACAGTGCCATGTGTTGTTGGACACAAGGGAAACAGACGGACGGACAGTAATATAAATCATACACATTCACAAGTTAACTGATGTAGCTAAAATAAATACAGCGTTTATCTGTTTATATTGGAAGAATTCAAGGTTTCTTTAAAAAGAAAAGAACATTTCCGTTTCGATATCGGATCTGGAGACGAGTAAAAGACCCAGTAATATACTTCAAAATATAAATTTATATTATTAAACATGTTAATTTCTTAAATATTCATTTCACCGTTTTATTACATAGTATATTTACTTAGTAGGGCAATTTATTCTCATTATGTTTTATGTAGGTAGTAGAGAAGAGCCATCGCAATACAGAGACTACCCACTCGAAAAATTCAGGTCAAGGTTAAAAGTTGTAGAGAATTCTGTTGGGAAGTGTGAATCTTGGCGTGGATTATTTTTATATCAGGTTGGTAACGATTTCATCACTTAAAAAGTGATCCATTTTTAAAATTTACTTTTAGTTCGTCAGATTTCCAAAAATATATTGTTTGTCAATACTCTTTGGAAGTTAGATACCCATAGTGCTTACCTACATTGTGCATTTTCATTTGGATGGTAATCTACAAACCAATAAAGTAATACAATTAAATTTACGATATCTCATTCATAACAACTAAACACCTCTAAATAGATACGTAATCCTAATCACTAATTTGTTGGTAATAAATTATCGGTCACTAATTGGTTAGGTGAGGTTAGCGAACTCGTTCTATGTTAAGTAATAGAAACTTCATGCGAAAAGGTCGATCGAACCGTGTATTCTAGGTGAGCACTAAATTTGATGCCAAATACGCGGTGCGTATGAAAAATACTAGATTTTGCCCGCGACTTCGTCCGAACCCTTTTATTCATTTATTCAAATTGGACTTGACTTCAAACAAACACACTTTTGCATTAATAAGTAATATTAGTTATAAATAAAAAAAAATAGGTAGGATATTGTAAAGAGGTGTATACATTTAAGAGGACCTACACTTGACGGTCTACTTAATTGCTAGCAACGATCAAGTGGAACTCACCAACCGAAATGTTCTACGCAATGCTATGTGCCATGCCAACGACGAGATATTTTGAAGGGCCTGATGCCTATCAAACTAAAATAAAAATGTACGCTAACCTGGGGATAGCTATGTAAATTTTTATTTAACCGTCAATTTCGGGAGTCAGAATATCAGTACGTGACGAACTGCCGACGCAAATAGCTCCAATGTTTTTATTTAACCTTGCCTAAACAGATACTCAACCATTCGACGAGAACTCCCAAGAATATATTATAACATCTAAATTAAGATGTTGAAGGAATCTCAACCATATTTAAGAGTGATTAATGTTTTTCGAAGCTTCAGGAAAAAGTTGTCAAGGGGAGCGCGCAGTGAATGAACGAGGGACAGTGTTCCTGATTCTTCGACAAATGCATGGCAGGAAGTGTACGTTAAAAATAGAGCTTCCACACTATTAGGGGTTACCTACTGTTACATGAATGTTTGCTGCGTTTTAAACGACGTTTTGGAGCACTTGAGAGTAGTAATTACAGAAGTTCATTGTTAATATGAATGGGGCTTCTGTTGAGCTTACTATAAATATTTTAGATTAACTAGAGAAACGCCTTCAGCGGCTTCAGGCTTCCGGCACAATAAATGTTCAAAGTATTAAAAATCATAAGCTTTATCCAGACTTTATAAAGGCAGTAAAATTATTTAAAATATATTGGATAAAAATTTATTACATAGAAAAAAAAAAACACAGTTGAAAGTTTATGATATACTCTGAATCCTGCAATTTGTAGCCGTTCGAGATTTATCATCAACGAGCTGAATTTCAAAACAGCAAAAACCAGACACTGGCTGATTACAGACTATTAAAACACAGTTAAGTGAGAAAAATATTACAAAAAAGCGCTAGCCATGTTCTCTCCGACCATTAGGCACATGAAAGCGAGGCGAGTGAGTACACATCGTAGTGAAAGTATTGTAGTGGCATCGCTTGTAAGGATACAAAATACAAAATACAAAATAATTTATTTAAAAAACATAAGCCTGCGTACAAAAAGGGTGTAGGGGACCTCCTATTAAGTATAAAAATACTTGTATCAGGAGATCCCCGCTCCTCCAACATCTTATTTAATATTAGGCTAATTTATATAACAAATAAGAATAATATATGAAAAGTAAAATAATATATATATATAAGTGTGTGTGTGTGTGTGTGTGTGTGTGTGTGTGTGTGTGTGTGTGTGTGTGTGTGTATGTGTGTGTGTGTGTGAACTAGCATTTTTCCTTTTACGTGTCCCATTTCATAAAGAAAACAATGTTTTGATAATAAATATAGAATTTAATCAAGTAATAGTCTTTAACAACGTTTCATTATAATTTAGGGTCTTGAGCCAGTCTGACAGGGCCTTTTTGCAGTTATAGTATGTCATGGGATAAATATTGAGTGTCTGTCACAGGATGCATCATCTAATCACAGCAATTGGAGTAAAAAAGCTGTGTGACTACGCTCAGCAAGACATGCTAATATAATAAAATTGAAGAGTTTTTTGAATGCGGTAATATCCAAAATTATTTTTGCATTTTATAAATCAATTTTAGAGGAGAAAGGCGAGCAAAAAGAAAAAAAAAGTATGAAAGAAAGGCTCAGCGAATACGAAGCAAGAGTGCGGGCGGGCGTTGCGGTAAATTTTATAAATTGTTTATAAATGAAGGAAAAAAGTTTCAGAATTTTTTTCATAATTACAAATTTCTGTCCCCCCACACTTGGCTTTGCTTGTCCTATATAACGCACATAAAGTCGAAAAATAATTAATTAACTCTTGTTAAAAGGGGATAAATTAAAAACAATGTTGAATTAGTATCAAAGACAAGTCAAGATAATCTAAATAGAATCGGTTAACCTAGATGAAATTCCGCGAAGTGCAGCGGGTCAAAGCACCGGCCAGCGCGGGGCTGCAATGCGGCGCACCAACGCACCGTATCATAATTGGGACTCGCTCAAGATATTTAGAGTGCTGGGGCTGTTGTTGTATCAGATATTGGGATCACTCGACCCGTTTAGAGACAATCGCCAGCCTACTTGTATTGGTGAAGCAGAAATTGACACGATTTGGGGACTACTCTAGACACTTCACTGAATCCGGGCTTAGCGTATATTGTAAATGAACTTTTTCAATTGGAAATAATATCTAAGAAACCACTAAGACCGATTAAGAATTATTTGAAGATCAGAAACTAAGCTAGGCATGTAGTTATAATGAAACCCTTGTTGGCATTACCACCAGTATTACAACTGAAAGTCTGCAATCTATTACAGATATAAACGAAACGCACAATTGAACATTCCACGCAGAACATTAACGTCATTAGACATCAAGAGTTATTGCAGAAATTGCAGCATTTGTTGAACAAAATGATACTGTTTGAATAATGCTATAATCGATATTAATGATGCAAAGCACTTAAATTTACAACGCGAAATGCAATTAAGAATAATGCCGAAAGTGTTGGAATTTTAAAACGATCATATTTATACTAATTTTATACTAATATAATAATAATGCTGAAGAGTTTGTTTTTTGGTTGGTTGGTTGAACGCGCCTGTCGGATTTAGAAAAAAAAAATCTGTGCTTGATTCTTGAGGAATATTATATAGGCTATGACGCTATGACCCTTTGAAGCCGAGTAAAATGAGAAAAAGTCAGAAAGAACGCTAAGCTAAATTAAATGCCACTATTTGGGCCTATATAGAGAATATCTACCGAAAAAACACCGAAATGTGCACGACGGGTGAAACTAAACCTATAATTTGTGATGTAATTGAAGACATTAAATGTAATCTATAGCCCCAAAAGTCTGTAATCGGACGCGGAGTAAAAAAAAAAAAATTTTACCATCTCTCATTACCAGAGAGCGATGAACTTAATTAATGACGCAACAGTTACAAAAATAGTAATGAAAGGCAATTACGTTAATAAGCGAGAATACACGAAAGGAAAAGTTATAATAATGACGTTCAACAGCTGTTGAATAAAAATGCATTTTGCGTCAAATTAATTAATTACGTGAGAAAAATGAAATTCGCTGACCGCGGTAAATTAAATTATTAATTAATTAGTATTATAGTTAGCAACCCTACGCTTTGCACGGATGCATTTTTCTGTAAAATTATATACAATATATACACAAACCTTCCTGGTCTATTAGATCTTTTTATTAGTTCAAACCGTATAAAAATCCATTGGGTTGTTTCGAGGAAGTTAGCAACTAGACAGAGGCGGGCAGTGATTTTATAATATGCATAGATATTATAATAGATGAAATAGGTTGTGACGTTTCTGTAATAATTTACCTAATAAAAACAATAAATAAATGCATACAAAAACGTTAAAAATGAATTGAAAGAAAATGAAAAAACTAAAGATAAATTCAACCAAAAACTGCGGAAATTGGAACAGAGAAAATATAACTGGCACACGATTAAGCAAATTCAGAGGAAACAATGCGACGTTACATAGTACATAATACCGTACGAGTAAAAAACATGTAGAAAACAATAAGACTCTCATACAACTGGATAATAAAACATTCTTCTATTTAAATGAAAACGACAGTGATGATAGCATAGTAAATAATGAAGAGCTTACGTATTATTGTATGTAATCTCTTAGGTAGGATTTAAAGATTTTTCTAAAAAATCCTTGAAAACCATGCCCAAAAGATAACATGTATTTTAAACTCTACTCAATTTGGATTTGAAATAAAAATGGAATACTTTACTAGAAGCACAATAAACACAAAAAGTTTTAAGTGAAAATATTAATAAAGTGAATTAGACGCGGAATAAATTGGAGTCGCTCGAAGTGATTATGATATCGCAGATGAGAAACCGTCTGAGAGAAAAGTGAGAGTGGTATTAGTCACGACGACCTGTAATAGGTTCATTTGTGATTTACTTCGGCATCAGTTCACAGTTAGGTACAATCAGCGATCGGTTAATATTAATGCGTACATTTTATCAGCAAGTCATTGCGATAGAAATATCTATCGCTTTTTAAATGAATCAAAATTTAATTGTAAACGAACAATGAAGCCGCGTAAAATACGCGAGTATGCGAATAAAAAAAATTGTGGAGCTTTATTTGGTTCATATAGTTTTATATTACACCATTGAAACGCCTCAAACGCCGAATGCCATAAAACTTCCTCGTTTATCGCTCTTTCTATTAGAGAAAACCATATCAAAATCTTGTCAAAATGAAATATAAATAGAAGAAATAAGCGGAGAATATTTTAAAGATAAAAGATTCATTTGAGCAAGAGATTTTATACAAACAAAGTTTTGTAAAATATTAACAAAAAAATTGATGTCACAATGTCATTTGTGAACCGAGCCCCTTTATTTATTAGAATTACTTCATTATAAACGAATATGTTATATCTCGAATATGTTGTTACCATCACGGATATCCTATCTATTTATATAACTCATTGCCATCAATCACCACCATGAAAAGGCTCACCTGCGTGACTGCACAGTTCCTATGGAAGAGGAAGCGCTTAGCAATTTCCCACCGGATGAGGTCAAGTATATTCTGACAGCATTAACGTTGATGTGGCGTAAAGTTTTGAAGGAAATGTCGGTTGACCTGGATTGCGGGTTAGCGAAAAAAAATATCAATTATATTAATTGACTTCCTATTAGAATTTAAGACGGGAGTGAAGGTTATATCAAACAGGAATGATCTTGTACGAAAATATATGTTGTAGGACAATAAAGGTCCGAATTTAGTCAAAAGTCAAAAATAAACAATATCTCACAAAATGAGAGAATAAAAAAACCTTAATGGAGTTAATGGTATTTATCAAGACATCTCCAATGTCCATGACTGTTTCTTATCGATAACATTCGTATGCAAATGCCAGTAATATTGACCACATTGACTTCAGCTCTGTACCCAATATGGATGACGAAGGTTCGATTATTGCATGTAAATTAGGAGCGTGGGCCGACAACGCTTAGATGCAAGAAGACAATAATCTTATTATTAGATGGTTAAATTGCTATTGTGGGCGATGCTACTGTAGGAATATCACAATTTGGAACAGAATAGTAGAGGATGACCGAAAGTAAAATTGGAAAATTACTGGCTATCCGCTCCAAATATCTACAGAAAGTAAAAAGACACATAATACTATGAATAAGTGCTTAGCTTTTTTTTAAATACGAAGACATTATAAGTCTTGTCTTTAATTTATTTTTTAAATAATAACATTGTATGGTGAAATACGTCGAGATTACCTTCAAACTCTGACAAGCGTCTGCAAACAATCCGCGATTCAAAGATACGATAATGTCATCCAGTGAAAGTTATTGAGCACAAAAAGAGAATTAATGCAATTTAATAATACACAATACGGGGGCTGAGTATTTATAGATAAATATTTGAGATAATAATCAGCTTTTATCTTCATTATTAAACAAAGCATGAATATGAATCTACATGAAGCAAATTTGACTCAGTCGCGCACCGGAATTAGAAGTGCACAACTTAAGGTCTATCAGAACAATTGGTTGTGTTATCAATTATTATGAATCACTGTGATGACTTTCCAGCCCATGTCAGTGCGACAAATGCCTAAAAATGTTCTACAACATTTTTGGGAACATTTTATTTATAATCAAATAAAATTGAATAGTAAAAACTATACAATGCTGATTCAGGCGACCCGAGACATTGTCTAGACGGTATTTAGCTTTTTATGGACGACGCCTATGGCCGTAAAGGTGTGTAAAGGTAATGCATTATTCGCATTGGTGTTGCATCCAGCGACCGGTTGCGTTCGCCCACAGCGTGACTCATCCAGGTGTGATGTTTACGTGATGTAAAGGTTAGCGGACAGATTTAGCGGTTCAGACTCAGATTGTGTTTGTTGTATTTAGTTCGACTATTGACTTATCCAATTCTACGACCAATCCAATCCAACTTTCTACAGTTGAATATTCAGATAGTTTACATAAATATAAAGAAACAAAATATTAATATTGAAAAATGCCAATCATAAAGTTGACGGTTCACGCCGCGTTCGACACCGAAGGTCGAGAACGAAAATAAGAGACATGGTGTCTCACCTTGTCTCACATGGTGTCCACTATACCTTAATTCGTATCTTACGTAACACTTAGGGCCGGTATTTCAGTCTTTACTTAAGTCTCACACTTAACTAAGCTTCACTTTACTATAAAGCTCGGCTTATTGAGGAATTTAACAAATTTGTATTGAGTGAAAGTTGAAATACGCTATAGTAAAGTTAAGCCTCACTTAAAATTTCTTCCTAAGAATAGGAACAGTTGAAATACCGGCCCTTAAACTCACTAAAAGATGTATAACTTTAACAATCTTAATTATGTTTGGAAAAGTGCGTGCTAAAAGGAAAAGTCGTTGATCCGTCAACAACTCTGAAGGTACTCCGTCCGATGGAGGTGGATGATAATCATATTAAAATTTCAAAGTTCAAGTTTGGTGCATTGCAGGTGGGTTAGTGCTGCACCAATTGACAATATGGTGGCACATTAAATTCTTTATATGTAGCGGATATGTTAAATTTACAATAACATGCAAAGGCAAAGGATGTAAGTTTTAGCTCGAGTAATTTACTATTAATTAAGCATATAATACAGAAGTAAATCCTAACTAATAATATAATATGTAATAGAATAGAATAATAGTTTATTTGTTGATCATATTAACATTTGATCTATATGACCTACCAATACTGTGGCATATAAATAAATAAACCATAAAAGGAAAATATGTACTTCAAATATCTTAATTAAATTTACCCATATCTCATATTCACACACTCAAAACACAACACATACACAGATGCATTTAAAACATGAGATCTATGCAAAGATACACATATTTCCAAATATTACTTAATTTATCCAATGCATTAGAATATTATGTAATAAAAAAAATAGTAAAAATTAGTTTAAGCCAAAAGGCTTTGGCCTAGTTCAGACACAGATGCAAATATTGTAGTTGAATGATTAGTACAGGAATGATTTGCCACGTTTTGTAAAAAAAATAAATTCAATGTTTCGGAACCAGGAATAAAAATAAAAATCAAACTATATTTAAAATATTCGAAGGGTAGAATGTAGCGAGAAATATCTATTGTAAAACCATTGTAACCTATATTCAGCAAATAAATGATTATTATTATTATTATTATTATTATTATTATTAACTAAAAAATAATTTTGTAGTTTGAAAGTTCAATTCATAGTTATCTTAATTATTATATTTATTATTTATATTAAAATTGCCTACATTTAAATATCAAAAGATAACGCATTTCCCTCTGAGCAGTGACACAGTTTTTTAAATTAGTCTGTTGTTCTTAGTAGGCGATCGGTCGTTACACGACTATTTGTCATTCGTTCACCTGCGCGTGAGTCATTCAGTGATTTTTTTTTAGATGTTTTTGCACAACATTAGCGGATTACCTTTAAAATTAATTCGTTATCTGCAATGGGTGTTTCATTATACTGTTCCCTGTATTGTGTTAGTTAATTATTACTAATTATTTAGTTCCTTGCTAACCAGAAGGAAGACGGCGCTGCGGCGCCCTGGAATGCGGAAGAATTCCTAATGGCTATGTAAGAAACAACAGGGTGTGGACCAGCATCTCAAGGACAAAATTTACTACATATTTATTAGTAAATTCACACAGTACTTAATGTGGACGGCAAATATTATTTAATTAGTACCACGTGAACATAATGGACGAAATAGACGATCAAGCGTTTGGCGTGACGCCGATTTTACATACAGTTTTTGACATCAAGCCATCAGTTTTTACCATTCACGATCAAATTTTGGCTTCACGCCAGTTAATTTGACGTGATGGACTGACCGTGTATTTGGTCCATAAAAGTCGATAATTTTAGGACAAATTTGCCATTGGCATTTTCAACTAAAATTTTCAAATGAGTACTTTTTTTTAATATTCATTAATCAATCAATATTCAATATACTAATAATAAATCTGTAAGGGTTGGTCATGGAGTAAGTTACTTTGTTTTCAGAGATATCGTGTTTATAGGCTCTATACATGATACTGAAACTAAATTGACCATTTTTAGAATTTTTCCTGTATGTATGTATGTATAACTCTTAAACGAATTAACTGATTTTCATGAAACTTGGTAGATAAATGTTTAGACGTACAGGACACAGGATAGGCTACTTTTTTCTTTTTTAACGCGGACGAAGTCGCGGGTGCCAGCTAGTTAAGATATAAAATTTTGGATAACGATCACAAATTCGCCTACACTACATAAATAATAATACAAAATAAGACAAAATACAATAATACAAAAGCAAGTTCGAATAGGATCTATGCTAATATTATAAATGCCACGGAAATTGTTACATTTTCACAGCTTTGTTATTTTCCTAGGATTCAAGTCCTACCACCAACATCCTCAACGTTCTACCAAATCTCATTTAATTCGATTCAGCTGTGTTTTAGAAACGTAACAAAAGGAAAAAAAATAATAAGCCGATTATCACAAAAGGTATGAGAAAACTAATAATAAACACGGCGCTATTTAATTTGCATTCATTGTACCCACAATGTCGTGCTTCCTATTTCCTTAATTAATAGAAAGCGATACTATATTTTTCCGACATGGCGCGTGTATCGCGGAAGAACTTATGATCCGCTAAAAACCAATCATTTCACTTAACGCAATATTAACTGGCTGGAAATAAACATTGTGTTATCGTATTATCGATTAAATTAAAATGGAAATTCTAATTTATAACCAAAAACTTTACAAAAGTTTGACAAAAAAAAATTGTCAAACTTTTGTTAATTGTTATGAAACTCTAATCATTCAGTTTTAAAAGCCTCCGGATTACAAAAATATACCAATACAATTACTTATATTAATATTCCAAACCTCTTGTATGCTATTTCATCAGCATATAAAAGGTAGGTATACAAAAATGATATTGAGCGATTAGTTTATTGCTGATTGCTGTTCCAAAAGAGATTTTTAAAAAAACTTTAAAAAAAAACCTCTTAGAAATAAATCATAAATTACGGTAATATATCGTCAACCGTTAAGTTCTTGATACGCAAAGCAAATTTTATTTAAATCTACTTAGGCATTACTACGGTATCTGATCCCAGAGCCTAGCAATGCATTGTTAGCGGTTCAATGCGCTTGCGTCGTTCGTTGCCTTTTAATGTTAATAACATAAAAGGTGTAGGTATTATACATATTAAAAAATAAAGTAAACGTCAGCCTCTATCCGCTAACTTCTTCTTCCAAACCATCCAATGAATTTTGTTACAGTTTTTACTAATTACAGTTTAAAGAGCGCGATAAATAAGAAAGGTTTGTAGCATATATTTTGCAAAAAAAAAATAATACAATCGTGTGAAGGCGGAGCGGGTAGATAGTTTTATAACAATTCTTTGGATTATAATAATTATTGTATTTATTGTGCCGGTTGCTTCTTAAAAAAAAACTTTTACTTTCACTTGAATTTTTGCAAGCAAATTTTAAACAGAGAACCGCGTGTAAGAATTAATTTAAATCTTAGGGCCTCTTTCACCAACTACGAGTAAAATGTTAATTAGTTACTTTTAGAAATAATTTTCTGTTTTATTGAATTATGCACTCGGTTTATTTTTAATTTTCTTTTCAATGTTTGGGACTTAACAACAAAGGTATATCAGCTCTATTATCCCCGGTTACCGGTGACTTTAAATGACAGTTAGCCTACTTGACAGATGGTAAAAGAGGCGCTTAATTTTTACATTAAGTAAGAACGCTATTACTTTTATTATTACGCAGAAAACGCAATATCCAAAAGGAGGTAAATTACCATAAATTTATAATCAAACAACGGTACCGATTGACCGCCGATGCAACCGCTATCTATAAAACAAAAGGCAGCCGTGCCTGAAACAATTAAGTGTACCCGATGGCTTCCTTCATGGTCTTCTGTCGAATCACTCGAGCGCTACGATTTCTACTACGCATTCCGTGCACTTTGGGGGGATTTATTGAATAAATTTAAGAGAAAAAAAAAAAAAAAATCACCAACGTAATTTGTTAGATAAGAAAAAGAAAACACATTCACAAATGTTGATTAAACGCGTCTGAACAACGGACGCGGTTTAATGCGCGCGCACTGCTCCCGTCTCGCGGTCGCTGGCGACTGATACGAATTACGGTGCGTGCGTGTGCGCAACACTGCGTGAACAAACCACAAGACATTGGTTTGGTGGGATATTATTTCAGATGCGGTTTTCAATTTTCTTCAACTACGCTTGGGATTAATTTATTTAATTTAATAGTGATTAAAGTAAATGAAATTGTTAAACTTATATAATTGTGGAAAGATTATTTATCGATACATAATCATTGCTGACGGAGCAGTCAATTTGAAATCCTTGTGATGAAAAAAAAAAAAAATGGTTGGCGATGCTACAACTTCAGACACCTATAGTAAATATTAAATTGTGGACCGTGTTATTTCTAGTATGTAGGTATAATTCGAGCAGTAGTTTATGTCAGAATCATGAGCTAATCATAAATGATATATTATATACTGTTTAATACGTCATACAATCTAGATAAAACATAATTTGCAAATTACAATGTTTGTAAACAGAGCATGTAATCTTGTATCACGTAAGAAAGCGCATATCAAATAGATGAGAACGGGAGCGAGCGTTGTTCGCTATGAGCCTTGACTACATTTTCTTTTCTGCTAATCATATACTTACACACACAAAGATATTAGATGATTGACCTTTACAGTTCCTGAGAATAGCCATACTCGTTGGTGATACCAATTGATGATAGACTAGGAACACTGAAGGGAGCAGTACCCGACCTCCACTAACTGACTAAATATAACAAATATAAAACCAAATGTAAACTCTTCAGTATTCTTCCTGGGAGTAACAAAACTATATATTCCTTTTTGATCTAATTGTTACATTTATCCTTTTATTATTTATACGTATTGTAGTTTGATTATAACTAACACTTCCTAATTTTTTTAAATTCATTAGCTTTTCTATAAAAAAAAAATAGAAAAAAATGTAGGGTTTTGTAATCCTTATGATTCAAAAATGCACTATTGTAATTATGTGTTCTTATGGTAAATATATAATAACAAGTATGATGTGAGCGATTATAAAGAATTTAAAATACCTACAGGGCAGGGTGTATGGTGTAATCTTGTGATGGTGTATGTGACACATATTACTTTTACGACAGTACAGTCACCTGGAAGACATTACAAGGTTGATCGACCATCGAGGTCGTGAATAAGATACGCTCTGTAAAACAATAGAGCACAAAAAACAAATAAGCATTAAGAAAACCCATTACAATGGACTTTCCTGCGTTTCTCGGCAATTCTTTCTCGCTGACACGTCTGACATTAGTTGCATTTCTTCACTATATCAAACACGTAGGGGTAGCTAATCTAAACATTGATGTTTCAAAACAGTTGGCAATTGGATACACCAAATTACTCCTTGATTATACAAGTATAAGATAATAAATAAAAATATATCGCCAAGACTAAGTAGACACACAATAAAATTGTATGCCTACACCAAAGTAATGCGCAGGTTTTCCGTACTAATATTATAAATGCGAGTTTGTATGGACGTTTGTTACGCTTTCACGCAAAAACTAATGAACCGATCACCATGAAATTATGCATACACGTTGTCTGGGACACCAGAAGGGACAAAGGGTAAAAGTTATTTTATAAAGTTACGCGGGTGAAATCGCGTGCAGCAGCTAGTAATAGTAGTAGTAATAGTATAAAGATACTTCGACCAAGTCACCGGCAAAGATTAGTACGAAATATCACAAGAGGCGAGTGGTGATGATTTTATAGAATTTAGTATCAAAATTGCCCTTTTGAAAACCAACAAAAGTACAGTAATGTCACTTATAACTTACAACCAAAGTTGAAATACCCTTCCATGCTATGAAACAACATCACTAACGTTACTTTGCACTGGCATGCGCCAGCATGGAACCGCTAATGGATATTACGTACATAATAGCGATTCGTTTAACAAAAGCTAAACTCGTTTAAGCGTTCGTGCCATTTTGTTACCATAAAACTATATAATTGGATACCAACTGAGTTATTTTAACTAACATTACATTAAAATACATCTTTAAAAATAAGCTAATTTAACTCGATTCAATACAGCATATAATACTTATTACTCAGTGATCATGTAACTTTCTATACGCGTAAGGGCCTCTTTCGCAAACTACAAGTAAAGTGTTGATTAGTTACTTTTAGAAATCATTTTCTGTTATATTGAATTATGCACTCGGTTTACTGCATCATTCGATAGCCGAATTTTTATTATTATTTTCTATTTAATGTTTGGGACGTTTACCGTACAAACAAAGGTATATAAGCTCCATTATCCCCGGTTACCGGTGACTTTAAGTCACAGTTTGGCCTACTTGACGTTTGTGAAACCAGGCGCTAAGAATTTTTAAAATCGGTTGAGTAGTTTTTTAGTTTAGTTTCTTTACATACAAAAATACAATTTCTCTTTATAATATTAGTATAGATAGGTATGTTTGTTTATTTATTTACCTACACAACGCCAATTATACGATAAAAACCTTACCTACTGACTCATTTATTAACTACCATACAATGCATTTTTTTAGCCATAATAATTACATAAGACAGGTATGTACTAATAAAATATTTGTAAATAATTGTTTACTGGTTTAAATATTGTTACTGATATTTCTGCTGTTACTTTTTGCTCGGCTCCTAACGTATGGGGTGGTGTTAAATAGCCTACAGGTATAATCTTCCACAAAAAAATTGGCTATCAAATTATGCATTTTTTAATCTGACTGCTATAGTTAAAGATTAGATTGATAGGTAATAGATACTTAAGAACTAGATCTCAACTAGAACCGAAATCGTATACAGGCTTAAACCCGAGTTCCTGTAGCTTTTAAAAACATGGATTAGAGTTATAAATATAACAAATTGTAGTCTAAAATAAAATATTAGCTAATTTTATTACCATAAAACGGAGGGTGCATGAAAATGCAACTGTAAATCAGCTGTTTGGCAAGCCGGAAACCAGAGACAAAATGTTTGTGAGAAGCAGACAGCAGACTTGCGCAATGCGACTGTTGAGTGTAAATACAGCCGGTATCGACGAATAGTCGACGGACGATTCTCACTTAAATTATATACTAATCAATAAGAACCTATAGATAAGTATATATTTTTTTTAAATAATTGATGAAAATTTAAAGCGTGAAAATCAAACAATACCTACGTTACTTTATGTGTAAGATTTTTTTTTCATTTAAAAACAAAACCCGCAATACAGTCAATTTAAACGGTCAATACTATGAAAGCAAACACAGATTAATTTTATTATTGATTTTATTATTGACCTAGTTATCTTTAAATATTTTATTTATAATTGACTAATTGGTTTTATGACAGTTTCTGAAGCTAATAAGTCATCTGGAAGTGACATTTGGCCTTAAATGTAAATGACGTCATGTGCATAGACATCTTTAATAACTTAAACACATGGTTGAGGGTATATTACGTCATCTAGAAAGACTTATCCATTATTATCTTTTAATTCCGCTACGAATATCTATCATTACATATTGTACAATTCTAGTGCAAACATTTTGGTGAAACTATAGTGTTCCTTCTAACAAATTGTGCTTAGCATTTTGGTCTTTAGTGTTTTTCTACTTGGTTAGTTCAAAATTTGCTTTACCGAAGTATTAAGGTGAATCTATAGTAAGTATATTTTCAAAGCACGTTTCAGGAATCCCACAAATACGAAAGCATTGCGAATCGCTTCCAAACTACAAGCGAGCACAGGACGATATTCAACACACCAATACTTATGCCAATTTCAATAATACCTCTTGAAATCACTCGTATTTAAGTATGACATTAAATTAAGACTAAGCGTGAAAAACTAAGCTCTTTAAGACGTATTTGAAACAATCGTGAATTCGCCTCGACATTAGAAAACCGCAGTACCACAACACTGATACAATCACAAACAGTTGAAACGTTTTTCCACCACCGATAAAAAACTTCCACTGAAAACACGATTGAAAAATCTCTACAAAATTAACTTTGACGTTAAAATTAGAGAAAAACTATCGTTTTCTATTAGAGCCACATTTTCTCTTACACCGATGTAAGAAAAGTGTGGGTTTGTTTTCCCTGGATTGCTTGCTTAATTGTTGCGAACAGCCCAGGGAGACGCCCGGGCCACACCACCGACGCGACTGGAAGGATCGAACGCGGTAACCCTGGGGGAGGCTGCGTAATGTTCTTAATTCAATTGAATTTGAACCATAAGCCACAGGAAATACGGTTGTATTGCTATGGACTAGAATCGTAACGCTCAACACAAAACGCTCGGTGCTAGAATGTCATAAGTACAACAATATTGTGTTGAACCGCTCCGGCTTAATTACGTAAGTGGTAAGGTGCAATTAATTTTCGAAGGGAAGTCGTCGCAGAGTGAACAATGAGGCGCGGTCGTAGTCGCACTGAAGTTGAATGAGGAACCTAGTTAGAGGAAAGAGAGGGCGTTGTTTAGTTCAGCGAGCTGTTACCGGGCCCTTTTATTAAACCTTGTTACAGTGGTAATTTTCATCTTCATATCTGAACATTTTCCATTACTCATACAATTGGATAAATTAACATTTATTCTCTTGGCGGAGGCGTTGTTATATTTTCTATACAAATTATCGTTAAAAATGTAAACATAGGTTTGAATTAATTAATTAATTATAAAGCTTTAAATCAATGTTTAAGTGTGAATGCACTTGCAAAAGTTAGTCAACTGTTATAATGAATAAAATCCTAGATCTTTGCTCATTGAGCAAATTTCTCGTGGGCGGGAGATTGTTAACGTTTTAATCAATAGGTCCAAGGCAATCCAGGTTTAACATCTGTTAGAGTAGACATAAAAATTGAGAATAAATCGACTTTATAATATTTATGTTTTAAATGCAAATTTGGTAGTACACTAAACAAGTAGAACCGTCCCAAGGACCATTTTAAGGTTACTATTATATACTTATGATAAGAATGATCATTAGATAAAATTTTCTAATTCGTTTGTGAAACGATTTTCAATACCGGGAGGGCAATTCAGAAAAATGTAGCATTTTGCTGCTACATCCAAATTTCAATTACACCACTCGATAGCTGAAGGAACGAAGATTTTTTTTGGTATTATGGTATATTCGAATTTGACATATACATATACATAATAGCTTTCATTTTACTAAGAAGACAAAATAAAAAAGTTGGATTATCTTCCCCCAGTTTCAAAAACACTAAAAAAGTAAAAACAATGAGTAGCCGAAAACTAGTCGGAATTGGTAAATAAGTGTAGTGCGACCGACAAGTCAGTCATTAAAAAAACCTATCATTGTTGAAATTCTGCATTGTGCATAAAACTTATTAGAAACACCGTTAAGGCATTGTGACAAAAAAATGGAACAGCAGAGAAAAAAAAAACATTGAAACAAAGAATCAAATAACGCATTTACAACAAGATATGACAAACGTGCATTGTTCTCAAATGTTTTGGACTGTGGTATAATAAAAACAAATATTGTATTGCGAGCACGTACAGTTCGAAGGAAACGTTAACCCTAGAATGTAAAGTTAGAATACAATAATTTATTAGGAACGGAAGAAGCTAAATTTGAAATCAACTTTTAGCACAGCGAGAGCGCCGTTATTGAAGTTAATAAATTTGTAAAAGAAATAACGCTCGATTTATTGTTCACAATTGTTTTTTGCATGGTTTAGAAAAAATCTAACCATCCCTCATATTGGGCGTAAATCTTTCACATAGGCCCCACTGTATATAGGCAAACACAAAATACCTTATCATTGTAATGTAGGAGTGCCTAAAGAATCAGTCGCATATTTGTCGCGCAGCGTTAAGGTAGACGAATTTTGGAATGGAGACCACCAATCACCTGCTCCCTGGACTGATGACTTCAAGAGATCGGCTGGCAGTGGATTTTTTTTTAATTTATTAGAGATGGGTTTGCTATTGGCCAAAAACCAGCTGTGTAGCAAGGATGAGTGAGGCCTATGATGGAGCGAGCTCACCCAGAAGATGCCTATTCACTCGAACTTTGAAAAGATATGGGTTATATGAGCTCGGCACAGGAGTTCCAAACCTTGGCAGTGCGCATTATAAAGGATGTTTTTTTAGGTTTCGACAAGATTGAGGATGGTAACCAGTCGTACGTCTGTATGTTCGATGGAAGAAAGTGGTAGTCGGTATGAGCTCCTGAGCACACTCTCCGTAGTACATTTTATAAATACATTATAATCTTATCTTATAAGGATGGATGCCGGAGTGCAGAGGATCGAGTGTCTTGGGGGCTTAATTAAAAGACCCTTGTCCAACGGTGGATGCTTTTTATGCTATATCGATGAAGACGATTAAGTAGGTAAGTATTAGGGATATTCACTAATAAATAGATGAATATCCGTAGAATGTATTTTGAGTGTATTCTTCAAAATATCAAAAAAAAAAAAAAATGATACTATGCTGCCGAAATCAGTATAAGAGTAAGATATAGGCAAACCACTGGGCAGTTTTTACTAATTGTATACACGAGGCCGAGGGAAAATATTAGGCTCATTTCTGAATGGTTTGGGTGGCGTGCATGCATTGCATTACACGTGAAGCTATCACGTGGACTATCGACCCGCACTGACGACGGAGGGTGGGGATGGGCGATACATAAGGTGAGGGGGAGGAGGGGGGCAGCCACCCTCTACTTGCACAATACACAGTCCGTCTAATTTATAGCGTCTGACATTTTTTCGTTATCGAAATGAAATTGTAGAAGGAAATAAAGTACCTAAAGAATTTTATTGTTGAATGCTTGAATGCGATTGCTTTCAGCGGATTAACAATCATAGTGGTGACATTGAAAGAATACTAATATATTATGTATTTAAGCAACTTTAGTAAATATTTTCAAAAGTATAAAGAAAAAATTTTAATCAAAATATAAGTATTGTAAATTTATTTATTTATTTTATTACGAACTAAGTGGCAAAAGTTTGGTGAAGTACTTCCAGTACTGTAAGACGGTCGCTCTGCTAGACAGACTGCCTTCTACAAAATCGCCCGAAAACCGTGGAAAATCCAATGTCCAGCATTGAACCTCCTAATAAATTACATACATAAATCAAGTATCAAGACTTTGTGGACAGTTTGATCGCAACTATAGTTTCCCTGTTAGATTTAGAGGGAGCTGCTTTTCATTTTGAAATTTAAACGTATCTTTTCGCAAATATTAAGGAAACCAAGTATTTGGTGCAAATGTTACCTTCTTTATCACGTTTCGCGGTTCGCTGACTCGAAACGAAGTTTCACCCCACGCGGTGTGATATTTATAACGCGTTATCAAATAGTAAAAACCTACATACATATTTGAATGTCTCTTCTTGTAAATAAATTGGAAATTTCAATTTACGTAAAAACATTCGAATATATAGATATTTGAATGTTTTTAAGTAGAAAAAAAAAACAGTATTTTGCAATCAAGACGCAGAAAAATAAAAAAAATTTTTGCTTACTAGACTAGAGAATCTTAGTTCTTCTGAAATCCCAAGAAAACTTCGCGATCGCATCTGTAATACTATTTACGTATTTTGAAACGGTTTTCAATATTATGGAAAGCGACCAATGAGAAACAAATGAAGAAAATAAAAAGTTCTATTAATTTTTCAATATTGTGTAGGTTTTAACAAAAATAAATGATGTTTTTTCTATGTATTTACATTAAACATTAATACTAAACTAAATAAAAAACAGTGGCAAGAAGTGAAAGATTGAAAAATTACGTGTGTATTTTTTGAATCGTCAGGAGAGTACATACTTATATACAGAGGTGTCGGTTACAATAACAGTGTCGCGAGTTCAATGGTTTTTTCCCATCTCAAAAATCTCAAAAGAAGTTTTCACTTCAATAATTGAGAAAGTAATTCGGAAAGGCATATACAACAAAAGGTCACTATTTTTACACTAAAGCAATAAGCAATATTTTAACTTCACCGTGCCCCACAATCAATACCCATTAATACCTTGTCTTGCTGAGTTGTATTGAAAGGCTATACAAGGGGACGTGAAAAATAAGGGCTTTCGAGCTTTAGACACGTGATCAAAATAGCCACAATAAAATGTATATAGGGTGAGGGCGAGACATTATTCCTCGAGTTAAAAGTTACAAATTCTCTGCACACCTTCAATCCTAATGTTTGGAAGGTTATGCAGATGGAAATAAAGCATGGGAAAATCGGGACTACATAAAATGCTCTGCATATTAAGGCCCTATTCACAAGCTTTGTCACTCTCCTCTTCATTAATCGTTAAGATATTAAGCAAGTCGGTTTTACTACCCATAAATAAGTAGTCAGTTACGCTATAACCCGGACAAACTAAACCAAAATATAGAGTGAAGGTATATAAATTCACAACAAGCTGAATGGTAAAAAAATGGGTTTTTCGCGATTTTTAGCTGAACGGTAAGTTTTATCTTAAAATTACCTGAGATAAAATTGTAGACCATAAAATTATCTATAAAAAATGTATGTATACTTTTTTACCTAAGAGCTATTGTTTCTGAGATATAAAGATTCAAAGTTGAAAAAGTTGTAATCGTCATAATATGCACACGTTTCCACGCCTATGAGGTAGTGTACTTAGCGCGTTTTTTTTAACGTGGTTTCTCCAGTAGGCCTATTCCAAAGGCATGTTGTGATTCTGTTTAGTTTGAAACTATTGCATAATAACAGATATTAGCAAGGGTTGGAAATGATAAAAACGATGGAAATTTTAAAAAAGTAGAGGAATTTATTCGTCTGATTCATAACCTTCAAATACTTCTTCTTGCTCTTCTTCTTCTTAATTCTGGGTATAAGTAAATTGCGTCAATAGTAATAGTAATAGTCAATAGGCCTTTGGAATAGGCCTACTGGAGAAACCACGTTAAAAAACACGCGCTAAGTACACTACCTCATAGGTGGCGTGGAAACGTGCGCATATTATGACGATTACAACTTTGAATCGTTATATCTCAGAAACAGTGGCTCTCAGGAAAAAAGTATACATACATTTTTTATAGATAATTTTATGGTCTACAAATTTGTCTGAGGTAATTTTATGATAATACTTACCGTTTACCTGAAAATCGCGAAAAAACCAACTTTTTTGACCTTTGACCTCGAGTAATTATTTTTAATTATGTTTTGAACAACTTTACTCGCTTTCACCTTGTTGTGAATTTATGTACCTTCACTCTTATATTTTGATTTAGTTTGTCCGGGTTAACAGAGCCTAGTAAATTAATACATTATGCATTCACAAACATTACTCAAAACAATCACACTTCGTATATATTTTTGTACTGTAGGAAATTCACGAACTCGGAGCAAATTAAGTCGTCACTCGTACACAGCCAGATGGCTCTCTGGCTCACTCTGCGATTGAGAAAGCAAATCTTTTTGCTTCTCAATTTGCCTCTAACTCATGCCTCGTCACGAGCTCTCAACCACCACCACCATTACCTCGTTGTGACTTTTCAATGCCGGAGGTCTCAATTCACAACAAAGAGGTTCGAAGAGCGCTACAGAGCCTTGATGTAAACAAAGCCAGTGGGCCTGATGGCATACCTGCAAGGGTCTTGAAGCACTGTGGTCCTGAATTGTCTCCTGTGCTTACACGCTTGTACCGTCTCTCTCTCAAAACAAATACCGTACCGGCATCCTGGAAGCTTGCCAATGTACAACCAGTGCCTAAAAAGGGAAGTCGTGCCGACCCCTGTAATTACCGACCAATCGCCATCACTTCCATACTCTGCAAGGTTATGGAGAGAGTACTGAACAGTAAGCTGATAGCATATCTTGAAGCTAATGACCTACTCAGTGATCGTCAATATGGCTTTCGCCAAGGACGTTCAACTGGGGATCTTCTTGTGTATGTCACGCACTACTGGGGTGAAGCCATCGAGAGACATGGCGAGGCTCTCGCTGTGTCTCTTGATATATCAAAGGCTTTTGACAGGGTTTGGCATGCAAGTTTGCTAAGCAAGCTTCCAACATACGGCATCCCCTCTGGCCTCTGTAGCTGGATTTCTGATTTCCTGAGTGAAAGGTCGATTCGAGTAGTCATTGATGGCTGCTCCTCAGATCTCATGGCTATTAATGCCGGTGTTCCTCAGGGATCTGTTCTCTCTGCGACTCTTTTCCTGCTACACATAAATGATCTGCTTCTTCCAGGAGTAGTTGCGTACGCAGATGATAGCACAGTCATGGAGAGATATCTGTCCACTGCAGGGGCTAGTCGCGATGAAATTAATTCTGAGAGGGAGGCAATGGTTGAGCGAATTGATTCTACCTTGGGTCTTATATCCCAGTGGGGTGACAGGAACCTGGTTAGTTTTAACGCCACCAAAACGCAAGCGTGTTTGTTTTCAGCTAAAAGGAGCCCTTTCGACTTGGCTCCAACCTTCCGAGGTGCATCTGTACCTGTTGCCAATAATCTCGAACTTCTTGGCATGAGGTTGAGCTCTAATCTCAACTTCGGCACATCTATTGAGTCCAAAGCCCAAACAGCAGCCAAAAAGCTGAGCATCCTAAACAAGGTGAAGCGATACTTTACGCCTGGACAGCTCTTATCTTTGTATAAGGCGCAAGTCCGATCTTGCATGGAGTATTGCTCTCACCTCTGGGATGGCTCAGCCAAATACCAACTTGCCGCACTCGACTCAGTGGAACGCAGAGCTAGGAGACTCATAGGCAAAAGTACTCTTTTAAAATCTAAGATGCACAGCCTGGCACATAGACGCAAAATTGCCAGTCTATGTGTTTTTTATAAGATGTACTTCGGAGAGTGTGCTCAGGAGTTACATGAGCTCATACCGCCTTCCCCTTTCTTCCATCGGACACACAGACGTACGGCTGATTACCATCCTCATCTTGTCGAAATCCCTCATTTTCGGACCAAACGCTTTGAAACATCCTTTATAATGCGCACTGCCAAGGTTTGGAACTCCCTGCCGGCGTCTGTATTTCCGAGCCTATATAACCCTAATCTATTCAAAGTTCGAGTGAATAGGCATCTTCTGGGTGAGCTCGCTCCATCTTAGGCCTCATCCATGCTACTCAGCTGGTTGTTGGCCAAGAGCAAACCCATCTCTAATAAAAAAAAAAAAAAAAAACACACTCCCCAGTGTACGCGTAGGTCGGGGTTCGAACCCCTAATTTACGGAAATATTGATCCCGCTAGATGTTATAAAAGTTCGTTTATTCTGAAAAGTTCCGAGAACCTTTCTTACAAATAAGTACATATTATGTAATGTTGTTTGACAACACGTTTGGTCTAGTGGCTAGTAACCCTAGCTGTTGACCAAACGATCGCATTATGTGTTTTACCTTTATATCTGTCATGGATGTTTTAATATGTTTGTAAAAAAAGTAATCATAGTATATGAACTGTTAGTGTCTATGATACAAGCATTAGTTGCTTACTGTGGAATTAGATGGTGCTGTGTGGAGTGTGTGATGAAAAAAAAAAATGTTTGTTAGAACCCGCCCATGTTGGAATTATACCTTTACGCCGCCCACAAATCCGTTGGGTTCATGTTGTTCATGTTCTCACTAGTGGAAAAAGTGTTAAACGAGGAAGGTTTTTATAAATCATTTGCAGAAAAAAATTCCGTGCGAAGCCGGAGGCGGCCCGCTAGTACCTATATAAAAAGGATTTTAAAAGTTTTATAAATACTTTATTTATTTTAGATAATATACTGTACACTATTGTTATACTTTATTTAATTAACAATCCCCAGATTAAAATTGACAACTTTCTTTAAAAAAAATGGATGCTTTGTGCAAAATAATGAAAATAACAAATAGCTTACCTTTTCACGAAATTCATCGGCGGTCCAAGATAAGTCGCGGAGCACAAATGATACTTCGGTGATTGAGTATTCTGTGAAAAAAAAATAATTAAATTTAAGTTAATTAATTATACAATACTTTTACAATAATTAATTATACACTAAAAGCTCCTCTTTCACCAACTAAAAGTAAAGTGTTGATTAGTTACTTTTAGAAATAATTTTCTGTTTTATTGAATTATGCACTCGGTTTACTGCATCATTCGATAGGCTAATTTTTTTTTCATTATTTTCTATTTAATGTTTGGGACGTTTACCGTACAAACAAAGGTATATCAGCTAAATTATTCCCGGTGACAGGTGACTTTAAATGACAGTTTGGCCTACTTGACGTTTGTGAAACAGGCGCTAAGTCTATAATATTTTATCTTTTTTTTAACTATTAGCAAATTTTTAGTGGCCCCTACTGCGCCACACTGCGTTTCTCAGTCATTTGGTCAGTTTGTCTGCCGGTAGTAGTAACCAACTTCTTACAGAAGACCATTTTGAAAAAGTAGCAGATACTTGGGTTATTGTGTTTTGGTGAGTGAGTAAGGGAAGCCAGAGCCCATTTCCTTATCCCTTTCCAATCCCTTATCCTTAATCTTACTATGGTCGACAGAGCACTTGAAGCACCCGTGGCGTTGCTTGTGTTATAGGCGACGGTAGCCACCTACCATCAAGTGAACCTTCAGCCTGTCTGTCTACCTTAATATAACAAAGCGAAATCGGTTGTGAAATTCACACAAGTAGACACAAAGGCGTTACTGTTTGTGTCAGTTAAATAAATAATCCCGTAAATTGCTAATGCGCAAGAACCTGTCACGTCCACGTTACGTGACGTCATCCGCAAATAAAAAATACAGCTAACAAATCTGATGGTTCTGAGTGTGACACTATATTACGTCAGCAAAATGGCGACCATCAGGTGCATTAGCAACTTGAGTGGATTATATCTATTGAAATTTAAACTGAATTAATCCCGCGGCTGAATTTCATGCTTGCAACAAGGTGTCAAAATATGGTGGAATGTGTTGTCGAAATTCCAAAACGACACGAACATTCGTATTAATTGACTTGTGATAATGAGCCGATAAGGCCGAAAGTCAGTACGAAAATGGATGTCGTTGGATGTCATTTCACCTGCCGGAGGGATTCCGCTCGCCATCCGCAAGTGCGATAAGGGGCATAGATTTGAGGCTGCGGTTACGAAACCAGCGGAGCGGGGCGGGTTACAGCGACTATAAACGCTATAGTTGCTGTCGACGAAACTTGGTGGTTTCGATGGCAGACAGTGTGCCGAGAGCGGGCGCCTGCCCCGCCCCGCTCCGCTCGTTTCGTAACCTCCGCTTAAAAGTCAACCTTAGTTCTTACCTTACCACAGATGACGCGCAACTAAAGCAACAGCCTTTTCTAATAAATAAAACATACCTTAGATGTCAATATATCTCTCGGCAAGATGGTTTACTACGCTATACTTTGCCTCAGTGCACAATTTTCTTTAGTTTGAAGTCATTTGAATTTAGTTATTGATAAGCATCGTTTGGTAACTTATTGTAATACCGTATACATTGATATTTATTGATACATTGATAACTCACATGTGGGTTCAAATAACTACGTTTTTACCAAAGATTTAAATCGAAAGATGTGGCGTAATCTCCTCGCGCCATACTAAAAACACACCGAAAATTCTTAACAATGGGTTGGGCGCAGGCGCTCAACCCAACTACAGTTGCACGCCAGCTACAGTGAGTGACGGTCGCTTGTTGAGAGCGTCGCTATCGTCACAGTCACGTTTGAAGTAAGGAATGTGTTCTGTGTTTAAAAGTGTGTTTAGACAAAGGTATATGTATTTTATACTTTTGTCTTTAGTATAATGTATGTTGTATTTTGTAACACACTTTTGCTAGTAATGCCGCATCTTCTCGATTTAAATCTTAGGTTTTTACGGGAACTTGTCACTTACCAATGGAACTGAAAGAGCGGGAGGGGGCGGTGTGGCGCTCAGTGAAACGCACCGACGCCATCTGCCCCCGCCTGCAACAAAATTAAACATGTTTCCAATCATCATTTTCATATTTACTTGCGAAATATTTCGCAGGTACTTAATGGTAAAGTATAGATGCCCTGACTCAGGAGACCCTGGATCGATTCCAGGCAACTTTGGCAGGGCCAACTTTGGAAATGACCTTTTAAAATTGGCTCTGGTCTGGATCTGAAAGTAGTAGCAAGGCCCACTGCCTGGAATACCACTGAAGGAAGTAACAGTATACCAAAATTCACATAGTTAGCTACGAAGCAGATACACAGACACACACGTCAAACTTATAACACCCTGTTTTGCGTTGGGCATTAAAAAAATCAATACCTGACAAAAATGTTTTCATGCCTAAGAAAAGGGGCGCGGAAGAATTTGCAGGCAAAAGCTAGTATAAAAATAAAAACACTAAAGTTAGTAAAAAGGGCCTCTTAATAATTAACTCTATTGTTTTTCACGCAAACGAAGACCAAGCTAAAGGCCAGTGTATAGTGCTACTAAAATTCAAAGTGAGTTTTCTAACAGACGATAATAATATATCAACAGTGTTTCGTCACATCAGCCATTTAAAAAAAACCTTCCAGAATAACTTGTGTCAAATTATTTCTGGCGGACACTGGACAGATGCGGTGACAAAAATTAATTAGTTCTCTGGATATGGGATGACGTTGGACGAAATTAGAAACACCCGCTGGACCATGAATCAACTAGGATTAGGGGAATCGTAACCGGTTATGAAAAACAATACTAGCTTTGGAAACCGAGTTCTCTTGACAAATTAACGTTTTAATTACAACTTCGACTGTTTGTAGGTAGATATTTCCGTCATTAGTATATTAGTTTAATGAATATTCCATTTACATAATTGTAGGCTATCGTCGCGTCGCCTTCTTTGTACATTTTTCACAAACTGTTATGAGAGGCTACTCTTCCAAAAATTGGTTTATAGGTAGGATGTAGTCAGTCTCTTAGGGATTGTAACGAGACACGTCAATAACACGTGAATGTCAGGAACAGGGCCGGGGAGTATGGAGACTACCCTCCCTATATATCCCTACCCAATGACCTTAAACATTAGGTGCGCTCAGTTTCGGGCTAATGGGGGCAGGAAAGCAGATTTATACACTCGCAATAATCCCTCACCCCTGTCTAACTACAAACGAGGAACATTGCGGATTTTTAGTGGGTACAAATCCCATTTATCCCATCAGTTGCCCATGGCTAATGAGAATCAGGGTTGTTGATTTTCGCGCGTAAACAGAAATAGAACTATCAAGTGGACCGTCAGCCTGTCTGTCGACCTTAACATAAAAAAATAAAAAATAAATAGGGATACACATAAGCTAATATTAACGCAATGGAAGGGCCTCATTTTTATTATTATTTTCGTATTTGTTTTTAATGTAAAAATCAATCTAGATCAGTTTGTTATTATTACAAGCTATAATTAAAATTTATTATAACAACCTGTTATTCCCGACTTTTTATTGAGCCCTAATTACCCATTTCACATCAATCGAACATGTGAAAGTCAGTGAAATGCCTTCGTCAAAGATTGAATAAATATTTTAACACCTAAGAAAAAGAGGTGTGGACAAAGGCTAGTGAAGTAATATTATGCGACGTAGTACGACTGTATATATTCTTTTTTTCGTCGAGTGTGGCTGGGTGAATCTCAAAGGTCGATTCTGTCGTCATTGACCGTGCAGATAACATAGGTACCAGCTAAATCAAAATAAGGTGACGCTCCGAGACATCGCCGACATGGAGTTACCTACCTAAACCTAAAAATAAAATATGAGATGTCGATTTTTAACGTCACACAACTAGTTACTTGCTTGTTTTTAAAATGATCTAAACAAAATGAAATATTTATTGAAACACTAGTTTTCATCTGCGAATTAAATATTTTCAGTCAGTCTTTGAATATTTTTCTTTTAGGTGATCCTAGGTACCATCCACACTAATATTATAAATGTGAAACTAACTCTGTCTGTTCGATATCTTTTCACGCCTTAATTACTCAACCGATCATCATTAAAATTTGTATACATGTTGTCAGGGATACAAGAAAAGACACAGGGTAAGTACCTTTCACCCAGAAAAAAGTACTGTTCCCAAAGGATCATTTAAATTAAAATAAAAAACTAACATCTGGCTATAACTAACATAAGTGTTATAGCAACAAGAGGTCAAGCGTTATATTGCTTACTAGCTTTTGCCCGCGACTTCGTCCGCGTTGTATGTCTTATATAGTCTATGTCTTATTCTGATGTATAAGTTGTATTATTGTAAAGTTTCATTGAAATCCATTCAGTAGTTTTTGCGTGAAAGAGTAACAAATATCTTTACATCCATCCATTCAAATTTTCGCATTTATAATATTAGTTAGGAAAGGATATATATATTTTTATTTTTCACGCAGATGAAGTCGCGGGCATCAGCTAGTAAAAAAGTTTAAAAAAAATACTCACAAAGCAAACATTTCTCTCAACAAAACCACATAACACATATACACAGAGTTTATTTTAAAAACAATGGAATTGTGAATGAATGTGCAGTCTCGCACTCTAGGGTTGTATTATAACTAGGAAGTCCACTGAATGCAACCACAATTGCAAGTGACAATTGGATAATTAAATTAACTTAATATGTTATATATAACTAACGAGGATAAGTAGATGGTAGTAACATGCTTTGTGTGCTTTTTTATGTACTAGTGGTACTAGTGACCCGCTCCCTGCCTTCGCTCGGGTGTAATTTTTTCTGCAAATGTTATATAAAAAAAAACCTCTCCCGCTCAACCGCATTAAAAACCGTTTAGTTTAAAACATTTAAGCGTACATACTTTATTTTATCCTATGTAAAGATAATGTTACTAATTTTAAAAAACCTCAAAATAACATGTCTGAATGGAAATTTTTGGCTATTTAATACTTACTAAGCTTTCTGGAATAATAACAGAAAATTCCAAATAGGTGAAAGAATTTTTCAAATCGGTCCAGTAGTTTCCGAGTCTATTCAGTTCATACAAACAAACAATCAAATCTTTCCTCTTTATAATATTAGTATAGATGTCATTTAATTTAAAATTATTCTAATTTTCACCCCTTGTCTATAAATGAAAGTTCTTATGCTAGATTTTGTGTCGAAAGGGCGATTAAAGTTTATTATATACCGTATGTAACAATACAAAGAAAGAATTAATAAAATTTTAAATTGATTTGGTTGGGTAGAATGAAAATATTATAATGAGGTAGGTTTTTTAACGTTTAATCATCGAATACCCTTTTTAAAAGTATCAAGACATTAGATAGTAGGTATTTTACACTGTGTTGTATACTCAGTGTGCCCTAATTATTGTACATTGGTACTAAAGAAAAAAAAAATCAGAATGTTATTATAATTAATAGGTATGGTAGTGTAGTGAGTTATTGATATTTAGAGAAAGAGAAATCATTGAATGCTTTAACACATATTATAGTTATATTTTATAAATACATATTATAGTGAAAAGTGAAAAATAAACCAAACCTTTAACATTGGACATGTAATTTTTATAATAGACTAGCTGGTGCCGGCCACTTCGTTCGCATTCTATATAGCCTATTGCCTTCCTCGATAAATGAACTATGCAAAACAAAAAAAAAATTCAAACCAGTAGTTCCTGAGATTAGCGCGTACAACCAAACAAAAACTCTTCAGCTTTATATATTGGTATAGATTGTGCTATTATAACAAAATCTTTAATATTAATTTATAATAGATTTATTATTATACATTGATTGATTATTAATACAATTTATTTTTTGTATTGTGTAGTTGTATTGTTTAGTTTTTAAAGGTAAGGTAGGTTTCTGTATGGTGGATACTAAAATAATCAACAATTTACACTTCTTGTACATAAAATATTTACTGAACGAATACCTCACTAAGAGTACATTGCAGTGAAATTATTATTCTAATATGAATTAATAATGTAACCAAAAACAAAAAGTATGATACAATATAAAATACAAAAGATTTGATTCGATACAATTAGTACGTTGTAGTCAAGAAGCAAATGATAGGTATATAAACTGTAAACATTAGTATAATATTAAAACAAATCAGCTTACCATTTTCGTGTTTTTCAATGCCGGCCTTATTGTTTAACAAGTTTATCAACATAATGTTTTAAAATTCACAAAGTACCTACATTATCTTCGTCTCCCCAATCAAATCAACTTACAATTACTTACAAAATGTCAAAATCGTTTGCAAATTTTGTTTGGTATCTTTTAGATTTTGACATATACAGTACATAGAGTAAGGTATTTACGCAAGCACAGCTATATTTAGTTAGTCTGGTCCTAGTCCACTGATCTCTAATATACCTCTGGATGGGCTGTTGTCAAATTATTTTTATGTCTATTTGAAAATCGCCATTTTGGCGCTGTAGGTTATGGAGTGTAAGTACATGGAACTAAAACTAGTGATGTCCGCATGAAAGGTACATTTACAGAATACACATTTCTTCATGTTTCAAAAGTGAAAACACAAATAAACTCAAATAGTCCCTAAGACATCAACAAATAGAATGAAACAGACACATCTACGAATTAAAAATACGCAAACGTCAAAATTAGCTCCCGTACTTACGTACGGCGGCGCTAAAAAATGGTACACGAAAGTATCTGTAATTTGTATGGGATAACCCATCCAGAGGTATATTAGGGATCAGTGTCTTGGTCCACAATCTAAGGAGGGTAGAGATAAGGAGCGCAATCTTACATGGGTGTTAAACTGAAAAAGTGGCAACTAAAAGCGATAAATTGAGATGGCGCTAGTGTGTACAGAGAGAGTTTGAGAGTATGGATTGAATGTAGAAGTAGTTGACGGAGTGAAGTACGCCGAGTTGAATTTTTAATTGTTTACTGTCACTATCCTCACTAGCGCCATCAATTTATCGTCTTTCGAGGGACACTTTTAATACTCAGAGATTGCCCTCCTTATCTCTATCCTCCTTGAGTCTGGTCCGACTGCACATGACACAGACCAAACAGACATAACTTATTGACACAGTTCACTCACACAGTTTGTCACAGAACAAAGTAGCGGGAATGTCAAATTAGGCCCGTATTTCTCTTGGTTTTATTTAGTAAATCTATTTTAAAAGGTGTTTATATTTTACATTTCTTTGCGTAACGATTTCTAAAATTTCGCTAATGATTTAATTGTTAAGCGTTCGATCTTTATCGTTCAATATATATATTCTTTCTTAGTAGTGAGTAGTGAGTGATGTAAGACATTGATCGTATTTAGCTTGGTTTTTGGTTGTATTTGACTTTAGAATATACTTGTTACTATTTAACTTGTAATATAACTTTTTGATAAAACTTTAATTACTATTACAAATACCAAATGTTTGTTTTCCAGATGTTTAAGTTCAGTAGTATATTGATTTGGAGGTTAGGATCCAGAGGTAGCTTGAGAATGTACGCCAGTCCCGGCGCTACAGTTTGCCAAAGTGACCAATTGGATTCTACAAAAAGTGTCACAAATAAAAATCCAATACTTACCGATGAGGGCAGTACAGAGAGCTCAGGTATTTATAATTTAATAACTTTTGGTATAAGTACACATCTCTGGATCTTGAATATTTACTACGGGAGCCATTGTCTTACTGATACCTTTACCTTTAGCAGAACGTACTTCGCATTCTCTTTACGTTTGAGATGTTAAATCATTGTATGGTAAATAGAAAAATAAAACAATTTTATGCCTATGGTTCAATGTGTTAATAAAAATCTCATATTATAATCCCTTTATTACTAATGGCCTATTTATTTGTCAGGGTTAGTTGCAGCTGTTTTTGCTTCACTTAATTCTCCAGAGGTATCGGAAATAACAAAGACCCCAAGTCCAAAGTCAGTCAAACAGAACAGTCACCAACAGATTGAACTACAAATTTCAAAAGCAAAGGACGTGAACAGTCTTCTTTTAGTGGGCGAAAAGGCTATAGTTTCTAGGAGACACGCGTTAAAGGTTAGTTCATATTCATTTATTTATTAACTGTAAAACATATTATATCAAGTACCAGCTGGCCCAACAGACAAACAGTTAGGAATTTCAGGTGGGAAAAGAAAAGTGGAAAAGAATATGTTTTCTGAAGAATTTTTTTTTCAATTTTTCTCTTATTAAGACTACCATGGAATTCAAATTTTAAAAAAAATTTTCATTTTAGAATCCATATATCAGTATAGTATTACTGGACATAGGTTTCCCTATGTACTTCCCCAAAATGTTTCAATAGCACTGGTCAAAAGGAACTTAACTCCAGTATCCAGTAACCAGTATCCCTTTTTTGAGGTCTTAAGGTTTTACGTAAAATCCTTTCTTTTTTTGAATATTGCACCTGTGCGAAGCCAGGTCTCTAGTCAATTTTTAGGTAATTAACTTGTGTATTTCCTATTAGGTTATATAGAAGAGACATAGTTTATAGTTTAATTATACCCAATAAGTTTATGTGTCTTAGCAGTATTTGTATAATAATTTCAGGTAGTATCTGTCTTGTCAGAGTGGCTAAACAGTAACAAAGTGAAAATAGGCGAGTTTGAGACGGACCCCCGTTTCCTGAAACTCTGTCGAATATTGGCCAGATCATCCTCCAACAAGTCGATATCGACAATACACAGGGCCGACGATTTGAATACTGTCCTCGGGGTGACCGGGGATGACGAGGCCGCTGGGCTAATAACTAATTTGTCATTATCACAGATGATTAAAGTAAGTAAATCTGTACTTTAGACTGCACAGAGTGAAATGTACCAAAACAAACCAGTCCCAGTTAAGTTGATAAAAAGTATTTGTTCAATACATAAAATTTACCACAATGAAGAATATGTTAACACTTTGTGGAAATAACTTAAAATAGCAAAATAGTATTAACTATTGAATAATAGTTTTTTTAGGTATCACACATGGAATATTATTGGGTGTATTAACCATTAATATAACCACCCCTTTGCAAAAGACCACCGTTAAATAACACCGTAACCAAAAGATTGTACAAAAGTACTGTAGTAGCGTTACTATATGATACATTATCGGGTGAAGTTTTCCAAACGCTGCCTTCAAGAATTGACAGACCATTTTATGAGATTTTGCAACTTGTTTTATATGTTTTCAGGTGATGCAGGCCCTTCATCAGAAAGGTAGAAGGAGTATACCTCTGATGCGGGCCGTTGCGAACAACATTTCCAAAAAAACCGAGGTCATAGACTTGAAGAGGTCCGCTGATCTACTTTTCTCCATGGTCTCACTCAGTTTCCCAGATCCTGTGCTACTTGATAGGATATGCAAGTATGTATAGGAACTATTAGCCAATATTATTATTCCATTGATTGTGGGTCCTTGATAATCGATTTATAATTTATTTTTTTATTAGATTATTATCTCTTAAGTTATAAAATACATTATTTTTATATTCTTTATTTAAGAGTTTTTACGTAATAATGATTAACGATAACTTAAATGTCTAATGAAGTTAACTACTGGATTAACTATCCATCTATCTATCTATACTATAGCTAATTATGAGGCATTCACAACTAATAAATTAGATGCACACACACGGTGTTACAATTAAAACAATAATAAACCGTATTTAATTTAATTAATTAATAATATAATTTAGTATTGTTAGCGTCTGCTAGTTAAGTCGACTGAAGTAGATTGAAAAGTGCTCATTCATTCATTCATTCATTTAGACTCATTCGGTTGTATGATCCACGTTCCGGCATATGAGGGGTTAATGTAGGTACCCAAAGTAGAGGGTGCTAACAGTGTTTATTATCTTCGTAGGGATGTGATAGAATGTCTCCCAGAAAACACCGACAAGCCTGCAGTGGTGACGTCCATTGCCGTCTCCCTCGGTCTGATGAGGTACCGCCACGAGGCCGCTCTGACGGCCATCGCCGATTGGCTGCTGAAGAGGAAGTCCGTCTGTCGAGGAAGTGACTTGGCCTCCTTAGTGGTCACGTTGGCGAGCGTCAACTTCATACCGCCCGACAGCGAAGAACTTTTCGAAGTTAGTTTTTGTAGTGAACATAAAATATATATGTAACAAATTAACAGATAGTGCGAGACAATATGGGCTTTTACAAGCGAGGAGACGTACGCGCTAATCTCAAGAACTACTGGTTCGAATTGAAAAATTCTTGTGTTGGATACTCCATTTATCGAGCTATAGGCTACAAAGAACGCGGAACGAAGTTGCGTGCACCAGCAGGTAAATTAAAAACCTAAAAAATCATAAAATAAGTTTTATTCCAGGCAGCATTGTTACTGAAAGAAGAGGAAATGGCAAAGCCATCGGCCTGGCTGGACCTGGTCTTCTCTCTGCTGACTTTGGATAAAGCGAAGGAAGACCAGCTGTTGTCTACTCTTAAGCCGGAGTTCATTGAAAGACTTTTGTTAGCCGGAGGTAAGTTACAATTGGTGCTTACTTTTGTAGGTTTTTGTTACGGCTAACCCTTCTAAATTTAGTATTATTATTAATACACTAATTAGTGTTAAAATGGGTATATATGCGCTTGCGTGTGTAATAAAGAGAAACAATAATAATAAAAAAAGGTAAACGAGTCTTACAGAATTCCCATACTATGATCTGACATCTCACGTTTGGTCATTCAATGTTAAAATGTGTCTATGATTTAAAAATTCCCGTTAAAATTTCTCACAAATTATTGCTGTTAAAACAGAAATATTCTTGTTTTATTTAACTACTGGCTTTTGCACGCGACTTCGCCCATTAACATTGGTTAATGGCCAATGTTACTCGCTCATAATGCAGTTTACTATGGGTGAAAGAATTTTCTAAATCGATCCACTAGTTTTTGAGTTTATTCATTACAAACATACAAAAATACAAATCTTCTCTCTTCATTATAATATACTA
The DNA here is from genome assembly GCA_945859745.1 of Synanthedon formicaeformis. Lineage (NCBI taxonomy): Eukaryota > Metazoa > Arthropoda > Insecta > Lepidoptera > Sesiidae > Synanthedon > Synanthedon formicaeformis. The sequence goes on from OX243961.1 coordinate 11,220,802, forward strand.
GCTGTTGCACGCGACTTCGTCGTCGTAACTTTATTTTATAAAATATAGCCTATGTTACTCTGTGATAAATATATAGCTTCCCAACAGTGAAAGAATTTTTCAAATCGGTCCAGTAGTTTTGGAGCTTATTCAATGCAAAACAAACAAACAAACAATCAAATCTTTCCTCTTTATAATATTAGTAAGTAATAGATTAGTATAGAAAAAATTCTCCCGATTTATCCAAATTTTTTTGCTGGCAACTTTTATCGCAGCGTTAGTATCGCGGCGTTACTGACGCCGCGTCTTTGACGCTGACGCTCGGATCGAAAGTCTACCTTAAGGGTCAGCGCCGACGGACGGAGTGGCGGCGAAGAGCAGTTACAGGTCGCAAAGCCCAAAGAGCCGGCAAGGGAGTTGATTCGCCGCGCGCCTCTCGACCGCGCTTTGAGTCGCTCGCCGTCATTTTATGTCATTGTACCAAATACAGTCGTATTCGGGAGCACTTTAGGTTGAATTTAAATTGTTACTAAATTAGTCTCCTCGCTGCCACTCCGTCCGTCGATTATCGGCGCTGATACTAACCGAGCGGTAAATGACGAGTAGTATGTCGTCCCCAGAAATCCCGATACCTGCGCGTCGCAAGTTGATGGCCATAGATGCGTGGGTGGGCGCTCGGTGTCCATCCGCCCATCGGCTGCCCGAGGAGGTGGCCGTGGCCGTGCCCATAGTCCACACCAAGGACAAGATGCTCTACGTCAACTCCATCATGGACACGATCAACACGCTCGTCTCGAGCGCAAGGTTCATCAAGAAGGACTGCAACTCGGGAATGGGTTTTCTCTATGGTGAGTTCTTTTTAGCTGTGCTATATTTTTTTAAATGAAATACTAGCTGTTTCAAAACTGATACATTATTCGTACACTTTATTTCCAGATGCGGAATTTGCAGTGGACGCGAATTGTCACCCTGTACCGTTGGATAAAGCTGCAAGGAATAAGAAGTAAGTTAAATGTTTTATGTTAAGTATAATCAACATAATATACGAATTATTCAAGTAATTTTAGTTTTTAGTTCAGCTTATATAGATTATATTTAAGGCGAGGACTTAGCAGAAAGGCATTATTTTCTTGGCCTAATTTGACTTCATAGTGTAAAATTGAAACTTTGATAAAAATACAGTACATAATAGACCGATTTCAAAAGAGTTTGAATCGGACAGATTTATTAAAAAAAATCTATTTTCTGAAATAAAAAATAAATAAATATATTACTGCCTCAAAAAAAAAACCTTTCTCGTCACAGTTATAATTCTGTATTAAAGATTTATTTGGCTACCTTTTTTTCATATTATACACAACTAGCTGTTGCACATGACATCGTCCGCGTAACTTTATAAAATACAGCATATTATGTAATGTGTATATAAACTCCAATAATGTAACCCTAGGGTGTAAAAATCTATACTTATTAATGTTTTAAAGAGAAATTATATTTTTGTTTGCAATGAATAAAGTCAAAAAATACTGGAGCGATTTTCAAAATTCTTTCGCCCATAGAAAGCTGATAACTAAAGTCGCGCGCAACAGCTAGTATGATATAAAAAACTGAATATTTCAGCGTGTTCCGGATAGCAGTGATGGGGTTAGATTACCATGACATGACTCGACACACTGTCGTGCCCCTCGGATACTTCTCCTTGTACGAAAAGCTGCTAAACTTGAAGGTATGTAATAAATAAATAACCTATTTGAGGAAATTTATAAAGGCCGGAATACACATGCCTTTAGCTGGCACACTTGCACACCGGCTCCTTGTGTATACTCTAATTGACATGCCTGTATCTGGCAAGCAAGTAGATCGCAAACAAATTGAGGGAGGGGACGCGGGGTGCTGCAAAACCGGCACAATTGTGAACAGACGCATAAACTACGGTATGCTACGGCATTAACTTGCAAATGTATTCACTGTGCGCTAGTAACATTAACTTGTATGCAAGCTACTGATCTGTTTTACAGGCATGTGTATTTCGGACTTAACAAGAAGTGGGCGAGTTGTCTATAAAAATATTAGGTAAACTAAAACATGACTATTCGCCTCAATTTGGGCGAGATAAATTTGGAGGGAGTAGTCCATTCTAATTTTTTCTGTACAATTCAAATTACATACTTGAAATATAACAGATACAGGCAGTAACACCAGCCTCTTACCAAAGACCACCGTGAAACAACAGCATCTGTGCTGTTGGGTTTCGGCGAGTGAATGAGTTCCTTCCTATAGAGATAGGACCAATCCCCTATTCTTAATCCTATTTTAGACCGTCATCCTGTCTGATGACCTTAACATAGAAAAAAAACTAAGGAGCCATCAAATAAATAAATAATAATAAATAAATAAATATCTTTACATATTATTCCACACAGCACCATCTAGTTCCACACACTGAGTAACTAATGCTTGTGTTAATGGATACCAGACAATTGATGCACTACATACATTACTTTTTTTTGTAAATATTTGTAATACATATTATAAATATAAAACATCCATGGTACAAAGGTAAAATGTTATCATATAAACATTTGCCCCTAGCGGGATTCGAACCCACGACTGTTTGGCTAACAGCTAGGGTCACTAGCCACTAGACCAAACGTGCCGTTTAAATGAATGTTTAAAAACTGTGTAACTTGATCGTCTCGTGATCATTTTAAACGAAAATGCCACAATAAACTTTCCTCTTTGTTTCAGGGTTACAAAGTACTCCAGATTCCGTACACAGAGTACAATCCCAAAGATAATCTTTTGACTAGAGTTAAGTATATAGAGCAACGACTGAAGGAATTAATTTCAATCAAATCGTAAACTGTCGAGTTTTCGTTGGAGGGGCGTTGCTGAGCAATTTTGAGCTCTATTCTTTAGAAATTAGAGTTGACCGGTTGAAGCGAGTTTTTTAAAAAGATTGCTCTGAACAGGCCTCTTATTATTTATTAGAGATAATTTTATTATTATCATAGTGTGAGTGTATATATGGGAGAATTTTAAATAATTCATTTTTAAAATTAAATAGTCACACACAATTACACAATATTTGTAATTTTTTTTCTCACGTAGATAATCTATTTATGCAATTATCTTGGGAATGAATGATAATAATATTCATAAATCACAAGAAATTAATGTGAATTTGTGACTTATCTATAAAAAAATTCCTAACGAAACTAAGTTATATAATATAAGAAATAAAGTCCGTATGAAATTTTGTAAAAAAATTCTCATAAAAGTGTCCTTTTTGTTAGAATAAATGATTTTACTTTGTCCTTTAATCTGTTGTACCTACTTCAATTTCCACTCAGTATTCTGAGTAGTTCTACTGAGTCGACTGAATGGCTGTTATTTAATCTATCACAAAAAAAAAACTAACCTAACCAATAAATGATCGATCAGCTAAGAAACCTATTTCTAGGTTCTTAGGGCCTTATCATACTAGCGGTTTGCGAGCGGATTTGGGGCGGAGCGGACGCGCAGCGAATACGTTGCGGACTCGCAACGAACACGCCGCGTATGCGCAGTGTGGACACAATTTTGTACACTCTCGTACATCTTCATTCAGCCTGTATGTCAGCCTGTATGTCGACCTTAACATAAAAAAATAAAATCTTAAGTCAATTTGTACCAGATGCAACAACTCAAAAAAGTAGGTCTTGACATTTTCAGGTAGGAACGAAATTTTTTTTGGAATTTTTTTTTCGTTCGTTGTTAAACACAAAGTAGTCGCTCTCTGCCTGACGATTAATTGATAATGCTTATGTTTTCGTCTCCTGCGTCATCGAAGTAACAAAAGCAACAGCAGAGTTTCCTCGTCGGAATCCATTTTGTTACCGACTGTATTTGACGTCCTAAACTCGCTGCAAACACGTGACGAAAACGTTGCGTATTCGCCACGCATCCGCGACGTGTTCGCTACGCATTCGCTGCGCGCCCGCTCCGCCCCGTATCCGCTCGCAAACCGCTAGTATGATAAGGCCCTTAGCTGCACGTATTTCTAGGTCAGCAAGTACTGTCAGCAAAAAAAATTAGCTGACAAAATAGATATTTTGTTGATCAAAATATTTATTCCTTTAAAATATTACGAATAACTGGCGTAATTAAGTGAAATACGAAAAATAAAAAATATATATTTTCAGTTTTTTAAATTGTTCTTTTTTTTTTTTTCATTATTCACCATTCGAAATGTATACTATATGAATAATAATTGTCAAGAAACCTAAAAGTTTGTCTTTTAAAATTAACAAATATTTAAAAAATCTGTCTCAAGCAGTTTTACCATACAAATAAATCAAAGTGTGTGTTTTATTAATCTTTTCAATCTGTACATTGTTCAATATCTCCTTACAAAAGTGTATGCGTATGTATAATATATTTAATATAAGCCCTATTCTATGTACCTACCTACAGCCTTTTACTGTTTGTTATTATAATACAGATTATTTTAACAATTAAAAAAAAAAATTTTTACTGCATTGACGGAATCCATGTTTCTTTAGAGTTAAGACCTAAAAGTTTTTGGCCCGTTGGCTGATCAATTCACTATGAGTATATTAATATCAATTAATATACTCACGAATATATGCATATTTTTGCTGATCTATGCGTCAGTTGTCCTATTTTAATATTAAAAAAAGGCCCCTACTAGTTCTATTTTATTTTTAGTTAAATTTTTTTTAAGTCCGATTTCATTATTCGTGCTTAAATGTTTATCATATTTGACCTTATTAAAATTATTAGCACATAAATAAAACAATTTATTTACTCAATCAATACTATAATTTATGTATATTTATTTATATACAGAGTGTCCAAGACTATGCGACATGAAGGGAAAGTACCTTAAATATCGTATATAGGATATTTTGCTGAAAGAAGACTTTGTCATTTTTAACAAGATGCATTGTTTTTTAAAACAATGCATTCAAAGATTTTCTAAAAATTACGTCGTCGTCTGCAATAAATAATATTCTTGAAATTTGAATCAAACATTTTACGTTATTCCTTTCATGTTACTTAAGAACAATTATTATTTTTTGTCCATTCTTTCGATTGGCGTCATAAAAAAACGAGTGATTTTTTTTTTCACATTTAAGTCGCTTCGATTCCCAGACGAAGCAAGTAATTTTTAGAAAATCTTTGAATGCAGTATTACTAACTTTTAAAAATTACATAAAGTCTTCTTTCAACAAAATATCCTATCTACGATACTTAAGAATGGGTATAAAGCAAACAAAATTTGTAATTTCACCCGCGTGGCCCCTTGGACATGACAGTGACACAAAATATGTAGAACTACGCACAACATGCGACGGAAGATAGCGCATCTCGCTCAATAAAAATGTCATAAGTGCCAAAAGTATTAAATATTAATTATTCGTAAACTACAATGTCAAATGAAAAATTGTTACATACAGCCTTAGATAATATGTGAAGTGAAATTACTGATACACTTTTAGCTTTGTAATGTGTGTCATTTTGAAAATAAAACTAAAATCGATGGAAATGAGAGCTCACTTGGTGATTTTTTTCTATCGAGAAAATTTCATTGTATTATGTTTTCTGTTACAGACGTCACTTTTATTTATAATGTATTTATCTATTTAAAAAAATTAATTAAATTAGACTTTGTTTACTTAGATAAAATTCAAATCTAGGATTGGCTATTTCTCTTTATGCCCGCTCTTAAGGTGTCGCATGTCGCATCCTTCATGTCGCATAGTTTTGGGACGCCCTGTATACATCACATAATAAAAATTTTGGGTAATTATTATCACGTGACATGCCATTTTGAGTCTTGGAGGTCCTACATTATTGTCATCAAATCTTATATAACTATTTCATCTAATGTTGAATAATTTTGGAAATTATATACCATTTCATATCGGTTCTAATAAGATCCATTTCTTGTTTGAGTAATTTTGTTTTTGGCTTAAACATTTTGGTGCATACCTGGGTAATTCTCTTGTATACATGATTTAAACATATATTATGTCAAATATTGTAAATAATATGATCATTTCATTCGTTGAGTGCATGTAAGAGAGTTGTGATAATGTTGTTAATTTAAATAAAAAAATAGGTATAAATAAAAATCGTTTTATTGCCACATCAACTTTTGACCACCGTAAAACTACCAATTATTGACAACCTTTCAGTTTTTTACCAAATCACTCCATACTAATATAATTAATAAAAAAGTAACTGTCTGTCAGTTACCTTTTCACGTATCATCCAGATATTGATCATGAAATTAATTTCATATCTAGTATGATAAATATCTAAAATATGCAGAATTTGTGACATTTTTGCAGGTTGAATTCTTTTACCTATGTAATTACTGACTAAAATCCAAAATCATTTTTCCATGAAAATATCTTTTTAGCTATTATAATGTACATTTAAAATTAGGTTGTGAATATCCTACAATCTTTGAAGGTTTTTCTAAAATATTGGATTTGCTGGCGTATGTTTTAGAATTTTCGCGAATGTCTTGAATTTTGACTTTGGTTATTCGCATTTTAGTAAGTTGAGACGAACAATTAGGTACCATTTACTGTCTTCACTCGCTCGTAAGATCTCAGATGCATGTAGGTGTGTTCTAGATTTGTACCTAATATAGAAGGGGAATATGATAGCCGATATTATCTAGTTGTCTTTATTGAATACGAACTGGGGCTTGTGATTTATGTGCAATCTGAAATATAAAAATAAAATAAATATTAGCGAAAGTGCCTGGGTGATTGAAACATCCTTTCCGTTTCGCATTTTTTGATTTAAATAATACTGTGATGTCGGGATTTGGTCAGGATGATTGGCCAATCACAGGGCAATCACATTGGTGATGGTGGTCCATGGCGTATCACATTACCGACATCTCACGCACATATATATTTTACTATGAAGAATTGTATACTTAACTATGAAGAAGTTATTTCATTTTACCATATTTCCAACAGAAAACGTTGGTTTTACAAATGAATTAAATAAAAAGAGGGTTCTAAAACGCGTTATGGTAGGCATTAATTGGTAACTGGTTCTGATTAGATTATGACATTATCTTATTCAAAACATTTGAGCTAGTGTAAGTTTGTAAAGAATTTTAACCTTTCTTTAACATTGAGAACAATATAGGTACTCATATTTTTATTTTATACATAATTTTAGACAAAAAAAAACGATTTTGACTGAAACTTTTTACCCTTTTTCCTAAGTAGGGTTACGAAACATACTCGTACAAATAAAATTAGTAGTAGAAAAATTACGACCCACAGAAACAGACAGCTCTGAATCCTCTATCTAGTCTTATTGCAAAAGTGTCAAGAGGTCAATAACTTACATGGCATCTGCCCCTAAGACGAATGTAACATACCTATATATTAAGATTTCAATATTTTATTTCAAAAATTGAGATATATTTAAGCGGCAACCCTGACAATTGTATCCATTTGTTTCTATTGTAAGGTATTTTCTTTGAGACGAGCTATATCCTCTTTTACGCTTCGTCTATTTGTCGCTTTGAAATGGAATGCTACCTAGAAGACTACTAGACGGATACACATACCTATCACGAGTTATATAATACGCCTCTTCTTTGGGTATTTGAATGGTTTACACCTTAGATAATTCCTAAATACTTAGGTTCTCTATTTTTTTTAAATTAAAAATAGTTGCAAATAATTGTAGGTACCTAGAAATTCCTAGAAAATCAAGCTTTCTCCAATTTTTTCCAATTTTTTTGACCTATAATTATTTTTTTGTTTTTTGTTTAATATTTAATATACAGATGGCTCGTTTACGATTTTATTACTTATATGTATATATTGATTACCTACTAATTGATGCTACAAGGTTTATTTTTGAAAACAGGTCTTGAAGGAATATTAATATTATAATTTTTTTTTTAAATCTATGCAACAAATTTGTGTTACTACTCGCTAAATATAGGTAGGTATACTTAATACCTTAATTTCGTATCTTTACTGATATTTTTATAGATTGTTATCACTATTATTTAGAATCAATATAAAGCGATTAACTGTTGTTAAATAGTATCTCCATTGCAACGTGAATGGAAGGCGCTAACCCATGTTTTATTGAGGATGTTGTATTCATTGACGAAGCACAATTGCTCTTTATATATCGGGATTGTGTGACGCACATTGTAAAAATATTTAGCTATCTATTGGACTACCAATGAGATCACTTAACAATGTACACATATCCTGTTTCATATTCGTTACGTAATATTTTTAATGTTCACAATATGTTTCTGTGTCTTTCTCCTATTGGTCTTAGCTATGTAATCTTTTCAATTTCAGAACTCATATTGTTCATTAGATATATCTCTATCTTTCTCTAATTGGTCCCTCATGACTGAGGATCGTGGTCACAAAATTCCAGTTTGGATCATAACATCTGCCAGTTCTGGTCTATGGCCGCCCTATTGCTTTGGTAGTTCAGCAGAGGTAGCTTCCTTTCGTTGGAGATCTGCCATCTCGTTGGAGATCGGTCTCGTAATACAATACTTTCAAAGCTCAATGTAATGAGAAAAAATATCTCATTAGATTATACACCAGAACACCCCACTTGCGTAGGGCGTCGGTGGTTAAAAATAAGCTGACTAATTCTTCAGTATTTATTAGTTAGGCCAAAGATTTAAATCTTTCAGTTAGGTTATGCAAAGAAGACGAGTGATATATTCTTACTGGGTAGTTACCTAATAGTGTAGTTAGGTTTGGATTAAATAAAATCAAGACGGATAGTGCAATAACAATTTATTATAGAACACATTTAATACAACCCTATAAATAGGTAACATTTCTTTTTTACTTTTTGTCGTTTTCACAGCCTGCATTTGAACACTTATATCGTGCATAAATTGAAATCCTTATTTTAATGATAATAACACAAATCTTACATTATTACATACAATAAAAAAATATATACTTAAGTATATATATATAAATTTATATCAATACAAAATATTCATTTATTTGTACATATAATTGTTTATTAACTGTTCCAGTTAGGTACTAACTCGACAGTTAGGTACAAACTCGATAATATACTCGTACAACTCGTACAAGACAGTAGACAGTATCACTGCGTTTAAGTTCATAAAATCTTTCAATAGAAAGGGACAAGATACTTTTATACAATATCTAAGTATAAGTATGTAATATTAAAATATCAAAAAATTCTTTATACTATATTATTTATTTATGAATATTTAGTGAAACAGTTGATAACTATATAAAAATTGGGAAAACTCATTCCTACATATTTTTTAGCCATTTTTATTTCATCATACCTATCAAAGTAGGATGTTACGGTCAAAATAAATAAATACTGTAAGAGAATATATGTACTGTAAACACTGTAACATTTTTTTATTACTCTATTAAATTGTCATGGTAGCAATAATATTAGAAATAAAATGTTTATAGAAATTACTTAAAAATAAGTCACACTTTCACATAAAATTATTTTAATAAATATGTACTTAAAAATTGTTATAACGTCACGATTTACATTTAACATCACATTTTCTTAATAAAACGTTTAATAATATAGAAATACTAACCTTCAACATTTTGCAATTATTTATTAGCATGATGATCTATGATTGCACTTTTCAAAAACTAGATATATAAAATTGTTATTTGACTAGATCGATATGGTAACATCGAAATTGTTAAATTAATTTGATAGCCATGAATATACAAAAATAAATAAATAAATAAATAAATAGGTAATATAACAAAACAGTTGATAGGTTGAGTTGTTAAGGCGTGAAAGTCTTGCAAACAAACTCACTTTCGTATTTAATATATTAGAATTTTCAACTATTGACATTATATCTTCACACATTATAGTTATACACTAAGCAACAGACATTTTCTTTTTTTCTTTTTTAGACATTTTCCCCTAGCGGGATTCGAACCCCCGACCGTTTGGTTAACAGCTAGGGTTACTAGCCACTAGACCAAACGTATCGTCAATATTATAATAGTTTACCTACTTGTTTTGTTGGCGAACGATAAAATTACTTTATCTGTAATGACTATTATAAGCTTTATCATGCAGAATTTTTGACATATATAATGCAATAATAAAGTATCAATAATAATTACAACCTGATAATGAAAAGTTATGCCGCCCTAATTCACATTATTTATGACAGTCTAATCTGAACTTAACGAAATAATCCAACTGCTGACAGTTTAAGAGGCAATTGTGGATAAATTTAATTCAGCAATAATGGATAAGATTAATACGTTATCTTTATCTTATCTACAGTTAATATTAGCACAAATTAAAGATAGATTTTAAAAATACATGGAGACAAATGTCTAGATAGGCGATGCAGTTTATGAGAATTAAACATACCACTTCTTTACACTAAATAAAAAACATATAAAGTTATAAATGTTAGGATGTGTCTACAATTATTGGGTTTTTACTAAAATATAATTTATATTGATATATTTTGGCTAAAAAAGAACTCGATTATATGATGTTATTCATCAATATATCGTGTCCCGGGACTTTGAAACTGTCGAGACTTCCCAAATCTTACTGTACAATAATATCACAGATAAAATTAATATATTTTAATAAATATACTTAATAAACTATTTTCTAAAGATTTTACCAACTTCAAAGATACTAGCCAAAAATCTTTTGATTTTGCTCATAGAATTAAATGCTTTTTTGAAATTAATCATTTTAAACAATCATTCATGTAAGCCGTGATTATGAACAATCCTGAAGGCTGTTCCCGAAAACTTTTCTCTTCATGTTAGTGATAATACACACGCTTTGGCCAAACATGGCCGCCATGGTGGTAGTGGAACAGTTGATCAGACCTACCAGGAAACCGAGGAATCCCGGAACTGCTACGGAAGAACAGGATGCGACGGTACGGTAGACGATCCTATCGTTTATGGGTTGAAGACTTCTGTAGTTATCCACCCCACCAACATTCACTTTGCTGAAGAGTTTGTACTGCGGGAAAAATATTGTATTTAATTTAATTTAACTTCATTTCTATTTATTTAATTCAATTTCTATCAACCATCGCGGATGACCAAATACCAAAATACCAAATAACATTTAGGTTATTATAATGTTTTCTGAAAAAGATTATTTAGCTTATTACATATGTACATAAAGACATTTTATTTTTATGTAGTTACTAGTTAATTAGACATTTTATATAATTTTTAATTTATAATTTATTAGTTTTTGTTTAATATAAATAAAAAACCCGTGCGGAGCCAGGAGAGAGCTAGTTATAGGAAATAACAAACCTGAACATCAGATATAGGCAGAGGGTTGTCCATCACTATCCAGGTGACTGCTTCTTGACACATCGGCGTTGTAAGTGATCCATGGTAAGTGTAGAAAGATTGAGGATACGGACTCAACAACCGTCTGAGAAAAAAAGCAATAGTATATCTGATTAGCTGTTGTACGCGACTTCTTCCGCCTAACTTTATAAAATGTAGCCTATGCTGATTCTATCAAATTCTGTTGGTCAAGCTGACTATACCTTTAAGGCTGACAATCTCGATGATGACGCACGTAAATTACCTATTTTTTACACATCCATTAAAGACCTTCGATCTTAAAATTACATAAGTTTTCAGCTGTTTTAAAATACACCCAAAGAATTCAACTAGAACTACTCAACCGTATCGGAAATAAAAATTAATTAGCCAAGGCGGTTTACTCATTGAGAATTAAATGGTAATTCGTTCTGCAATTGTTTTAGAATAGCCCTTACGAGTTCGTAAAGAATTGAGGACATGACATGACGTTTCTAACTTGTTTCTCGTCTTCCATTTTTGAACATTCATTGAAGGTATGTACTTGCATTCGGATAAACCTTTGTTTCATTTTAACTTGGTATCTGTCTTTTGGTATCACCATTATTTTCTATCTAGTTTGCTCTCTTTCAACTCTTAATCTCTGTCCTAGACATCCTCAAATAAAAAGCTAGCATCATAGGTATAGGTATTTATGTTAGATCTCGTTTTATTTAATATAATACCTACTGAGTAGATGTGTCTTAAGGCTTCACCCGCCTTGGTTTTTAAGGGCTATGAATAGCAAAGAGAATACGACTGGTAGTAAACGCTAACGCGTTAACACCAAACAAGAAATAAACAAACCCTTCAGTGTTAACACTGAATGTACTCACGATATTTCAATGGTTCCTGCAGGCGTTCCAGTTTCGGTTTTGTTGACAAGGTCCGGCACAACTGGCATTATCTGCTTCAATGCTTGCTCACTTTCTTCGTCACTTCTTACCTAAATAACCATTTATATAAATATGAATATATAGTAAATAAATAAATAACTAATAAATATCTTCACACAATCCACACAGCACCATTTAGTTCCACAGTAAGCAAAGTAACTAATGTTTGTATTATGGATACCAGACAGTTGATTACATAGATTACTTTTTTTTTGTAAATACATACATATTATAAATACAAAACATCCATGACTCAGGTACAAAGGTAAAATGTTAATACATAAACATTTGCCCCTAGCGGGATTCGAACCCGCGACCGTTTGGTTAACAGCTACGGTTACTAGCCACTAGCTAGACGAAACGTGTCGTCAAAAGTCAATAGTCATGCATAGTTTGACTTAAAATTTGATTGTATTTATTTTATTTTAACAAAAACCCTACAAGAAGGATAGTTTTACTAACTTGACATATCACACCGATGACGGCCAATCCATCTGGGCGTTGAACGGCTTCTTCCGTGGTTAATCCAGTCTTAATATGTACCATGTGAATCTCCAATGGATACCTGACAGGAAATGCGTTTGCAATAGGTACTTTTTTAATACTTTAATAATGTTCATATAGTCAATATATAATTATAGAGAAACTGTTTACGTATTAGCAGTACGGTACACTTGATCGTAGGTGGCTACTGTCGCTTATTGACACAAGCAATGCCTTAGATGCTGTAAGGTACGCTGATGACCTTAGTATAATTTATTATCCCATACTTACTCACCGAAACACAACAACTACAGTGGTCTTCTGTAAGGGGATGGTTTCTGTCACCAGACCGACCGCCCAGTTTAAAAATGCGGAATTCAGTAGGCTATGCCACTAATAAAGGACATTTAGATACTAACTTCATCCCATCTAGTGCGTGTTCGGATAACCAGTGAAGATGAAATTGCATGAAGGAGTAGTTTCCACGAAGTGGGCCACCGGACACTGTTGGAGCTGGTGTGCCAGGAACAGCATTCCATTGCACTAAAATTAAAAAAAAAGTGATATAATTTTACTATGAAATGAAATACGTAATTTGTAAAATGTTTTGGAGTTTTTTTTTTTCATATTGTTTCTTCAATTAAAAGCATTCTTCTGATTTTCTTTGCGGTATTCATTATAATATATCAAACAATGCGGTATTCATTATTATAATGATGAGGTATTCATTATAATATATCAAACAAAAAATATATCTAATGCCGTTCGTTCAAATGTTGAATTCACAAAAAAGCGATTATATAGCTTTTTATATTATCCCGAACATAAAAAAGTTAGATTATCACTCACACGTGTGTCCATTGTTGATGGCACTGACGTTCACTGCCTCGTAGCCTCTGAAGACAAGAGGGCCTCGGATATGGGCGCCATGTTTGTCTACCAAAGCGTCTCTTGTCATGATGTTTATTGGAGATTGCTTGCTACCTTGTGTGCACTGCCCTGGCCATTTGCTTTCCTCTATTCACATTAAATACATACACACCTTGAATGATTTAATTTTTCAGGAACCTTGAAGATCGTATGCCATTTGAGGGTAATGGTAAATAGCCATTTAAGGGTAACGTCGCCCATTAATGCAAGTAATGCCATAGTCCTTCTATGAATAATCCTACTATGTTTGTTGTGTTGTTTGTGTTAACGGTAACCATCTACCATCAAGTGGTATGCCAGCCTGTAGAACTTTACATAAAAAGAGAAAAGTCTGGATCTTATTTCAAAGGTCTGGATTTTGGCAGGAATTTTTAAAATTTCGAATATATTCGCCCTAATAAGGTGTAACTGGCCTGTTTAAAATGTAAGCCTGCCTCGTTATCATTGCATGCGCATTCCTTTGGTAGGTATCTTTGGTAGGTATTACCTATTTAGAATTAAGTGTTGCAACTAAGAGATAGCATTTTTAAAGAATTATTTGATAGCATTTTTAACTAGTAAAATGTAGTTATCACAGGAAACTGTGTAGACATTAGATTAATTAAATTGTGTTCTGAATACATTAATTTATTTCTTAGATAGACTAGTAGCTATCTATCTACTTATGTGTTTCTCTACTATGGGCCTCTTAACAAAGCTTAACGCTCTTGAATGAGCGATGGAGAGGGCTTTATTCAAGATTACTCTGCGAGATGGAATCAGAAATGGGGAGATAAATTGAAGTGGCAGTGGGCAGAACACATAGTACGGAGAGCTGACTGCCACTGGGGTCAAAAGATTCTCGAGTGGTGGCCACAGACCGGCAAGTAGGTACAGCGTAGGACGTCCACCCATAACGTACACAGATGACCTGATAATGGGAGCGGGTCAGAGGTTTATCCAGGCTGTTTCTGACCGGTCCTATTGGAAAATCATGGGGAAGGCCTATGTCCAACGGTGGAGACTTATAGACATCAATGACGATACATGTCTATGTCTAAATCTACATTTTGAGATCTTAAGTTTCTGTAAGGTTTCTATAAGGTTTACCTTCATAATTCCATGATGCCTGCGAGGTAAAACCTGAAACATAAGATATGAATTACTTACTAAGAATATTAAACTTCAAATCGTAACGCCTTCATTACTAAGATTGTACATATTACTTAATTCGATTTGGTTATGGTTCCTGTAACATTTTTTTTTCTTTTTGCTCGGCACTTAGGCTTCATAGTATGATATTCATAGTGTTATAGTTATCAGGACAAACTAATAATATTTTGGCTACAGATCTATTGTTTTGCGGACAAAACCTATTATTTAATAATTTCAAAATCAATTAAATTGACGATAGCTTAAATCATACTCTTTTCTTTAGGTATTTCTTTTAATTATTTCAGTAGAAGAAAAAGCTCAGAGCGGTGTTGAATATAATGCATGACATTGTGGCGTTTTGTTATTTGTAGAGGTTTTTTAAATTTTATTTTTGTTTTAATTTGTTTTTTTTTTTTTTTTGGTCATATAGTCAAGTTTCAGGATATTTTTATTTATTCCTTCACTTTTGTATGTCTGTAGTTGGCCGTTAATATCTGTATTACAGCATACCTACTATAATGTAGTAAGCATATGTCGAGGCATATAAAAAGTGAGTTATGAATGAGAATCCAAACAATATCAATTCATTTATTTCTGTAACTAAATAAAACCTGATGAGAAAGTAAACAAAATGTCATTGTACAAAATTTTACAAATCTCGAAGGTGTCACAGAAGTGTAAATTTTTACATCGAATAATTGAAAAAAAAAAAAAAAACTGGAACTACAAATATTTTAGGAAGAAAAACAATTCTTTTCACGTAACTGGTTACGTAGCGTTGGTTTCGTAGGCAGCCGAAGGGATTATATATTTTATTTATATGGTACATTGCATTTCTGAGTTACAATACAACCAACAGAGTCGCCAGTAAACTTGCGATCTATTTTTTTACGTTTGGAAATCCTTATGGATACAAAACAGAGCAGGGGCACGCTGCGGGATTTTACCGGACTCAAACCACTACAAGCCAAACACTTTCTAGCTCGGTCGTAGATGGGCGGGGTCGCGGGAACGTTACGATAGACATCCGCTATCTAACACGGGGAGGGCTATGCTCCCTGTCGGAGTCTCGGCGTAACCGAAAGTGGAGGTACGCCTTTCATGTACCTCAAGGTACGCCGAAGTGGGGCGTACTTCTCGGGGGACCTTACGACGACGGAACTTCTCCCCTGGGATGCAAGGACCAGTCACTTGCATCCCAGGTGATGCAAGCACTTGATCCAAGCTACTCATGTCTGCAACTATTTATATACTACTAGCCTACATGCTGCCGGCTTCGCCCGGGTTCAAAATAAAATATCCTATCTTTTAAGTTGTACCATATTACACATAGTTACGAAGTTTTATCAAAATTGGTTCTGTAGTTTAGGAGTTCATTGGCGTAAAAACAACGTGACACGTAATTTTTATATTTATAGAGATAGACGATGTATTATTCTAATATACATAATCTATATTACTGTAAAGTTTCATCTAAAACTGTTGAGTAGGTTTTGAGTAGTTAAAAGTACAACCAATAGATTCACCTTCACAAACTTTCGTTTTTTAGTAATAGCTTTTATTCACTACCAAGGTCGCCAAGGATCTCTACAAACTTTGGCCCATTTATAATAATAAAATAAAAAACTATAATATTACTGTAATATTTCATAAAAATCCGTTCATAAAGTTTTTCATTTATGATGTTAGTAGCATAATAGCATAACTCTTTGAATTGGGCCGGCTTAATTAATCTGTTTTATAATGTTGACTTAAAGAGTTATTTATATATTTTTACTAGATTTCATTAATTATTACCTTTATTTGTTATAATTATAAAACAAATCAGACTCGTTTACTGAACAATATTATAACCAGTTAATAATTTTTGATTAAATAAAACAATTATTTTGAATAGCTTGTGTTTGAAAAATTCACTTAATTTAAAATTATAGTTTTTTTTTTAAATAAAATTAGTTACATCAAAAGTAAAAAAATATTGGCATGAACTACACTGATGACAGTTTTTGTAGTTTTCAAAAAAAAGTTTCAGTATAAAAATTAGAATATTATTTTCTGACTTACCGAATAAAGAAAATAAAATAACATGAACAGCATTCAAATTCATTTTAATTTACAACTAAATTTAAAATAAATTTATTTTTCTCTAGACTTCAGTAAGCACTACACACATGTAAATTGGTACACGCATTCAAAAAAACTGTAAGCAAATACTCGAGTGACAACTTTTTATACATTTTTTTTATTTAATTATTTTACAATTTTTTTAGTAGTCGCGGTGCAAGCGCGCTGTTTTACGACACGGTACAGGAGTCACTGATACACCTATAAACTTGATAAAGTCAGATGTTATACTGTGACACACGGTTGAAAAGAATGAGTAGCAAATCGATGGGCAATTAGCCCATATAACGGAAATTATATTAGTTTGACGACACGTTTGGTCTAGTGGCTAGTAACCCTAGCTGTTAACCAAACGGTCGCGGGTTCGAATCCCGCTAGGGGCAAATGTTTATGTGTTTTTTAAACATTTACCCTTGTACCTGAGTCATGGATGTTTGTATTTATAATATGTATGTATTTAATTTATAAATACATACATATAATTTATAATATGTATGAGCTAATATCATTCGAAAATAGTACAGAAAAAGAGATAGAAAGAAGAATAACTCTAACATGGAGGAAATATTGGGGACTGAAAGAAATAATGAAAAATAAAGATATAAATATTAATATAAAGAAAAAACTCTACGATGTAGTGATATTACCATGCCTCACATACGGTTGCCAGACGTGGGCAATGAGAAAAGAGGATGAAGAAAGAATTGCTATCTGCCAACGTAAAATGGAAAGAAGTATGCTTGGTCTAAAACTATCAGATAAGGTTAACAGCGACAACATCAGAAAAACAACAAAAATAATAGACGTAAGGAAAAGAACAAGATTACTCAAGTGGTATTGGGCGGGACACATCTGCAGGATGAATAATAACAAATGGACGAAACGTTTAACAGAATGGATACCAAGAGACAAGAAAAGAAAAAAAGGGAGACCAAGTAAAAGATGGAGAGACATTTTCAACCTGAGATGTGGTCCCTTATGGATGCGAGAGGCGCGTGATAGGGATATATGGAAGGGTTTAGGAGAGGCCTACGCTGCAGAGGCGACTACTACAAATATAAATTAACATATAAATATACATACATAATAAGTGTAGTAGAAAATAAAGGCTATTTTTATTTTTATTTATTTTATTTATTTTTATTTATGTATTTAAAAAAAGTAATCTATGTAGTATGTATATCAATGGTCTGGTATCCATAATACAAAGCATTAGTTGTTTAGCTAGATGGTGCTGTGTGGAATGTGTGAAGACACTTATTTATTTATTAGGTATTCTAGATTTTATGATAAAAACTTATCAGCTGAAATGTCAGCTAAAAATGCGAATTTATAGCCTATTAGAAAATTACGAGAAATACAGAAAAGTGTCATAAGAAGAGCAATAAATTTACTTATGTCGTAAGAATCTTATTAGAATATAATTGTTTTAATACGGAATATATGTTGAAAATTATAACTTTGATTAGAAACATTATTATTCCTTGTAATGTTTGTTATTCGGTCGGGCACTATGTCTCGTGGACTTTGCGTAGCTGGGTCATCTAATTTACTAATAAAAATCACACTAGGGAAGTTGATAGGGTATGTACAGTTAGTTCATATTAACCTTCAGATTAAAAAGGATGTTAAAACTCAGTTTTAACTGTGTTATTATTATATTAATCGTGTTTTAATATAATAATAACATAGTATGTAATTTATGTTAAATTAATTTTATTTAGCGCCTATTTCACGAACGTCAATTAGGCTAAACTGTCACTTAAAGTCACCTGTCACCGGGAATAATTTAGCTGACATACCTTTGTTTGTACGGTAAACGTCCCAAACATTAAATAGAAAATAATAAAAAAAAATCGGCTATCGAATGATGCAGTAAACCAATAAAACAGAAAATGATTTCTAAAAGTAACTAATCAACACTTTACTTTTAGTTCGTGAAAGAGGCCCTTAATTAAATTTAATAACAGTTAACAAATCTCTTCCCTCTCTCGGTATATAAGACTCTGTTTTTGTCTGTTACTTACCGATTAATTCGTTTTCGATTGGCTTTCTGCCTTTTTTCATTTTGATCAGATTGTGAGGGTTGTTATTCTGAGCCCTTAGCATTTTCTAAATACCATTAGTAGTTACAGAGACCACATAGCGCGTTTAAACAAAAAATATAACATATATAAAAATATAACAACAAATATTCCATAGTTAAAAATAAAAATATTATAGCCGATAAATTTTTCAATGGCCTACTGAAGTATAAATTGTAATCACATACTGTTATGAATTAATATTGTTATTATTAGACTAGTTTGTAATCCTTAAACTATAAGTGGAATTTTTTTATTTGGTGTAAGCTATCTATTCAAACTGTTATCATGTAATAATACCTGTATGTTTCCCTAAAGTAAAACAAATAAATATACAGATATTTTAATAGTAAATATAAATACATTATTTATATTTTTTGGAATCTGAAGGCGGTTCACTGACTTAATAATTGGTATATTTTTTAAACAGTTTACATGAAATAAGAAAAATTAAATAAACTAATTAGTTTTGGTTTGTTCTTGCTTTGTTGTATTTTGTTTATTTTTTCGTCTCGGTATAGGTGAATAAAAAAGGTCATTAACATTGACAAATTGTTTAACTAATAATAAGTTAATAATAATTAAACGTCTTTTTATTGATTTTAATATAAATATGGTTATAATGGGTAAGGTATTATTTGAATTACTTATTTGCTTATTTGTATATTTTATCAAATTATTTGAATTAGAAATTAGCCGAACTCGGCCCCGTCTCGCGGCGGCGCGGAAGAAATGAAAATTTTTATATGATTATAATATTTTAAATAGCCTAAGTTAATCTAAAGATTAGATTAGATTAGAAGTTAGCCTAAGTTAACATCAGCTATCTGCCTGTGAGGTCCCGTCAAAATCGGTCTAGCCGTTTCGGAGTAGCCTGCACGGAATAAACTGGCAGTCAAAATTTAAAAAATTTTTTTAGTGAATATAACTGATATACATTTACAAAATAACTACTTTTTCCTAGGACCCTTTAATTTTATTAAGATATGAGACATAAAAGTAACAGTTAAATGTCTTAACAATAAAATATTCCGCCCAATTATTGATAATATTGTATCTGAAGGTACGAATGATGAAGAATAACGAGACTTTGGTGACAGGGATTATTATGGTCTTCCAGTTTTTGATTAGACTCATTAACCAGACACAAGCAGGTGTCATATATTGTTACCAATATATGACACCTGTTAGATTATGTTAGATTAAAACTTCCAGTGGCTTTGTCTAGTTAGGCTCTTAAATAATGTGAATGATCTCTGGCTGACAACCGAATTATTATGAAATCTATTACTTATTCTGTCTTATGAAAATATACAATTAATAATAAAATCAAAATAATTTAATTGTATTAATTAAATTATATACATAATCTATATAAAAAAAAATGTTGTATTGGTTTGTGTATTAATCAAAAAATCTAAAACTAGCCGACGGATTGACTTGAAATTTTACAGAAAATGCAATCCGCTGCAAGGATTGACCATATCTATTTATCGCGAAATAATATAATCTCTATCGCGAGAAAAATCGCTTTTTTACGGCTCTACCTGCCGAAAGTGAGGAGTGTCAACTCGCCAACGAGAACAGCTGTCACATTTAAAGTGGAAGTTAGCCGTTGTTATGGCAGCTGAGTTAATATAAGACTGAGCCACAGCGAAGCGTGCAAGGGTTCAACTAGTAAATTAATATAAATAATTGCTTTAGTTAAGAAAATTTTCTTAAATTTCATATCCGAATATATATCTTTTACTAGCTGGTGTCCGCGACTTCGTCCGCGTTCTCTATAGCCTATCCTATAGCCTTCCTCGATAAATAGACTATCGAACAGAAAAAGATTTTTTCAATTCGAACCAGTAGTTCCTGAGATTAGCGCATACAACCGAACAAACGAACAAACAAACTCTTTAGCTTTATATATTAGTATTAATTCAATGGTAATGTTACTTACAATGACAATGCTAATTGTAACGGAATCTAACTACTTGCTTTTACGTACTATATTTATAATTGGTGTTTTATATGAACATTATAATATATTTCTTCCGATTCCGTGACAATGTGTCTTAACAACCTAGACCTTAATACTGGGTCTATTTATAGATATAGGCGTATTTCATTCTAGCTTTCTACAGCAGTTTTGTCGACCTTATAATATAATAGTATGTATGTATACTATCATGAATTATGAAGATGCATGCATTGAAATTATTATATCATATACTTAGCTGCTGCCCGCGACTTCGCCCGCGTAACATTGTAAATTATATACTAAAACCTTCCTCGAGAACCACTCTATCTATTGGTGAAAACAGCATGCAAATCGGTGCAGTAGTTTTTGAGTTTATCGTGAACAGACAGACAGACAGAGACGCGGCGGAGAACTTTGTATTTTAATATGTATTGATATGAAAGGCGATGTGTGTGGGTATGTATGTTCCCTATTTACTCCAAAACCGCTGAACCGATGAAACTTTCAGACAATCTTCAGATTAGTCCAGCGGGTAACCCTGTTAAGTATGGTAGCGATCGGACGCAGATGAAGTCGCGGCCAAAACCTAGCTATTCATAAGAATTGTCAGAAATATATCTATCAAAGTATAGGTTCTCATGATATGATATTATTTTTATGGTGTTGCCCATTATTTAACACCTTATTTTTATTGAATTGTTGGCTGTAAGAGGCTAATACTAATCTACTATAACTAGGCTACTATTAACCTTTGAATATTTAAAAGGCTTCAAATAAAAAGGGACGCCAAGTGACATTTGCCTATACCTTCGTTAGGGCATTTTCAGCATCTGTAGCGTTGCTTGTGTTATAGGCGACGGTGACCACCTACCATCAAGTGGACCGTCAGCCTGTCTGTCGAATTTAACATAAAAAAGTATTGAATTATTTCATGACTGTACATAAATATTATAAATATTTATGGAGTCGGCAGTTTACTTCCAAATATCTTAATTCTCCTTTTAGACGCCTATACGTTAGTCACCAATTACTCAATATACTTCTATCTTTACACTAATAGGCAACTTCCTATTAAAATAAAGTCTATAACAAAATAAAGAGACATAAATAGAGGCAACTAGGTTTATAGAGTTTCCTGGCTTAGAGTGGTGACTATTTAAGCGCACTTGTTGAAGGTCTGACGAGATTCCGACATTAGTGACATATATACCCTTCTAACGCGGATATAAGAATCATTTTGTAGTCATTAATATTATTTTAACATTTTAAATAATAATAATAGTAAAATATATATCTGTAACAATAAAACAACTAGAAAATGGAGTATATAAACGTAGGCATTGTCAAACTTAAAAGATAGACATATTATATGTCGTCGCAGATTTTTTTGTAGACATAATAAAATTATGTAAGCTTGATTTTTTTACAACTACAACCATTTACAAAAAAAAAAACCTTAACCAATTTAATACAACTATACCTTTCTCAGGAATCACTCTGTTGATAGAAAACCGCATGAAAATGCCCTCAGTAATTTTTGATATCATCACGAACATACATACAGACATGTAGACAGACAGACGCCACGGGGACTGTTTTTTAATGTTGCGTAATTGAGCTCAATGAATGAACTTGAAGTAAAGATCGTTCAACTTGTATACGTACTCAACACGACACATTTGATTTAGTGGCTATAGTAACCCTAGCTGCTAACCAAACGGTCGCTGGTTCGAATCCCGCTAGGGGCAAATGTTTTAAATGTGTTAACATTTTTACCTTTGTACCTGAGTCATGAATATTTTGTATTTATAATATGTATATGAATGTATGTACTACTTTTCTTCGACTAATGCTGATTCATCAGTGATGATCTATAGTAAACTTCACATCGCTTTGAGTTGATTTTATCAATGTTACTAATTAGATCGTACACGTCTTTTGACTTTGATTACGTTTACTTTTCAATTAATGTAATATATTATCAGAGCGTAGATGATAATATAAAGATTAAAATATTGTAATGTTTTCAAGTGTAAGTAACTATAAGTGCATTAAATGTGTTCATTATGATTAAGGATAAGTTATTGACCGCGGTAATATTTGTTTTATGTATAGAAAATTATATTGTTCATGTAATGGTTATCAAAAAGCTTCACGGTGGTCACGTACCTAGGAGACAGTCAATGGCCAATATAAGCATTGTAATACCTACCTTAGAATCTAGATTCAAATCTTCTCCTAGATTCAAATCTTCTCCTAGATTCAAATCTTCTCCTAGATTCAAATCTTCTCCTAGATTCAAATCTTCTCCTAGATTCAAATCTTCTCCTAGATTCAAATCTTCTCCTAGATTCAAATCTCTCGCTTCACACTGCAAATTATATAAATTATATTGGCAAACCTTCTTCGTTTAACGCTCATTTTAGACTGAAGCTGAGGCTTTCAGATAACGAAGAAGAACGATAAACGATAACAAAGGCAAGCAAGAAAGAGACTAAGGCAGGAAATGACTTTGTTTTATAAACTAGGTTATTATTATTATTAACCAAGGTTATCCACCCTCACAGTCATTTATTTCTCTATTTACTATAATATTATTTCGCATAAATTTTATTTAGCCAATTCATAGCCATTACTTCGGGCAACAGATTAGCATTGCCATACAACGAGGTAATGCAGCCAGCATGCTTGGGACCCTGCCTAGGGGACCGAAGCTTTATACTTTATAATATATGTAAATGTTATATAACTTAGTTTAATTTCTATTTTCAGTTCCAGTAGTAGTAGTAGTAGTAGTTGTCAAGCAGTAGATGTTCTACCATTTCCTGCTCCCATTGACCCTGGTGTACCTCCACTTTCGAGGTTCTGAAAGGGAGCGTTAATACTTCCCGCCCTGGATAGCCGTTACGGGGTAGCGAAGTCGTTGGTTAGGGAGCCCAAGAGGGGATTTCTGGAGTCACTCGAGCGCGTCAGATTAAGCTATGGTAGATTAATTACATACAGAATAGTGTGCATTTTAATAATCTGACGATTTGAGTGTAACGAAAGGAAATAGGAAGGTCACAAAGTTGCAAAAAAATAAATAAATCGTGACCTTGACATTCTCGAGCGCGTCAGGTTAAGATATGGTGGGTTAATTACATGCTGAAAAGTGTACATTTTAATAATGTGACGATTTGCGCAAGCCGAAGTGACGAAAATCGAAAACCGACATTAAAAAAAGACTCGCACATTCTGTCTGGACTGAATTTCTTATTGAACTTGTGCTGTCAAACGTTATAAGTATATCTACTTTTTACTATATGAGCAGTGTAATATGCCAATCACAGTCTTATGATTTAAGTATATGCTGCACATTCGCAATATTGAGGTTTATGTAAATGACCTAGATTCCTTACTTCCACTGGTAATTCAGTATCTGTGTCAGTAGTCAGTACATACATTGAATATTTTTAAATGTCTGTTATCAGTACTGTAATGTTTTCAAAGTTTATTTAAACATCGTTTCTTGTAACAAAGATGGTGTTTTCCTAATAAGATAAGAAATGCAAATATTTCCCATACTACTGTTATTTAAGGAGTCAATCAAAATGTACGTTGGTTTGTGGGTTATTATTTTTATTATAGCTAAACTTTTTTTTTAAACTTTATAATTTCAGTGTCATAAGCAGTAGGCATTCAGTCTGTGGGCGGAAGTAACCATCACTCTCTTCAAAAAGACTGCATTAACAACACATGTGCTGTTTTGTTTCCTAGCCTCTCCTCCTTCCTTATATAAAGAACTAGCTGGTGCCCGCGACTTCGTCCGCGTTCAAAATGTTATATAGCCTAAAGCCCTCTCGCGGTGAGCAACTGACTTGTTGAGTCAAAGCTAAACAGCTTAATAGCTTAACAGCTAACAGCCTTAATAGTTCTGCCACTGAACGATAGATGGCTTTAATCTAAATAAGAATAAAAAATATATATTAGGTCACACTGATTAAGTTAGGGGTACTGGACCATCACCCCTTTTTAATCCACCCTAGTAATTGGTCGAGATTAAATTTATAGTATACTAGCTGTTGCCCGCGACTTCGTCCGCGCTCAAAATGTTATATAGCCTAAAGCCTTCCTCGATAAATGGACTATCCCACACAAAAATAATTTTTCAATTCGAACCAGTATAGTTCCTGAAATTAGCGCGTAAGTACAACCAAACAAACAAACTTCAACTTATATATTGGTATACTAGCAACATGTGTGGCGTACACTTCCGTGATACACGAACCTATGTGTTCATAGATGCCTATGAAAACATAGGTTTATGTTTGCTGGATTGTCAGCGTGTCTGCTGACCTTTATATAAAAAACCTTTTGCATAATTGTAAACGTAATGTAATTTAATGTATTTTTTTTAAATAATATATTTTAGGTATTATATTAAATTTTTTAAGGTTTCTAGTTTTAGGTTTAATAGTAACTTTTGTTTTTTATTTAATGTAGTTATTATATTTAATTTCCTGTAATGATGTCTATATGTAATGTAATATTTAATGTATTAAAAGTCAAAGTATTTTCCTAGTATAGTATAGAATGTATTTGTACAATTCAATCAAATAAGCGGGTTAATGTTATTTTATTACGTATATATAGTACCTACATTTCGTCAAAGCAAAGATACTTCACAATTTCTCGACAAAGTTTGGAACTGTTTCGTGTGTTACGTATAATATTATATTTTTAGAAAAATGAGTGAAAAGTGCTATTCTTACGATGAAGCTGTCGAGTTGACAGGCAAGTTGCTTTATACACAAAGACTGTCGAAGTATGTAGATAGCACGCCTATTGTACAAATTGTTTAGCGTACGAGTTTACGATACGAGTACGAGCGTACGATATTTAAATGCTAACGTAATTTTTAATTGCTAAAATATACCACGGAAATGTCCGAAAACTCAGGACTATATTCTTGTAGGTGCAAAGAACCTATAAAAAAATTGGCCAGAGGGTGGACCTCTTGAATAGAACTTCGTACAGAATCGCCTTAAGGTTACTGGAATCTAAGTCACGCCACCGGTGCTGCAATGGCAATGGAATTTTGTACATGACCTATCGAATAAAATAAAAAAGGTGAAAAATCTGATTTTAACAGGTCACGGCCGCTACAATGTTATGATGCTGATTACATGCAGCCTCATCAGCATTTCTGTTGCCTTGGACATGTTCGGTTTCGGCGTCGTAGTTGCTGCTGGCAGCTGTGATTTGCAACTTGGCATGCAGGAAATTGGAATATTAGTTTCAGCACCTTTTGCAGGTAGGTATATTATAATACAGACAATCATAACCAAATTAATAATTAAGCATTACTTAATGCTTAATGTTATTGTCTAAATTGGCCGGGGAAAGAAAGCTAGATAACAAAATCCATTGGGGTGTCCCTGCGAGACGACATATGAAATGAAGATTGGAGGTCTGCAGGAAATAAGAAATAGAATGTTTGTTTAGAAGAGACACACATACAAACACACATACAAAAAGATACGCGCGTGTGCGCCCTCATTCGTTCTATTTAAAAAAAAAGATTTTTTCTTGTTTAAAAAACAAAAAATTATACATTTTAATTTTATTTTTTTTATACTTCTAAATACTAATCGTTAAACACAAATCTAGTAAAAAAACAGTGGCACTCCGGAAGTGCCGATAGAAGTAAAAACTTCTTCAACAATTTATATTTTTTGAATCGTCATGAAAGTACATACATACTCGTACTTTTATACAGAGGTGTCGCGGTTACATACATCACAAGTCGCGAGTTCTTATGGTTTTTTTCAATAAATCCATTATCGATTAGGAAAAATGCTTTTATGATGAAAAAACCGTCACGAAACCTCCGCAGTTGCTCTACTCAAAGAAATATGAAATCAAATTGTTCAACACAAGTACATTTCTTTTGGAAGGTTTACTGTTCGCGTTTCCTTGGGGATATTTTGCGGATACCCGAGGCAGAAGAAAAGCTCTCATTCTCTCCACGTCTGTTGGATTTCTATTCGGTGCTTTAAGCAGCTTTTCTCCTAATTGGCAAACTATGTTGGCATTGAAACTGGCAGGATGCAGTTTGTAAGTAAATTTTATATCATACACAAACTAAGTACTATTTTAGGATGAGAAATTACGGGCTAGTGTTGTCACATTAGACCAGAATTATAGCAGACATTAAAATTATCACAATTTTTTTGTCTTTTGCTGTAGTTGTGACCAAATGAAGCATTTGGTCAGTTCTTGGTGAATTTGTAGCGTTTCAAGCTGAGGGCAAATAATAGTATCTATACTACTCGTAGCTTTTGCCCCCGACTTTTTTTTTCATGTTCATTTCCTGTTATGATAAAGCATTTATTTAATCTTTATTGCTCATTCATTTTTGTCAGTCGTTGAATTTTTTATTTGAGATAATCACTCGGGAACAGTAGGTACTTTTTTTTATTTTAAAATCTATTTTTTTGACCTCAAAGTACAACGTGTAAAAATTGTTTTTTTTAACAAAATATTTATCGTACAGACACGGCTCGTTTACGTTTTTATTACATGTATAGAGATAGTCATCCAGAATTTTTATATAATGCAATCGAATTTCGGTTTTAATGTATTTGGTGTAATCAAACTATCATAAAAAATATTTTTATCAGATAATGCATTATATTATCTATAGATAACTAGCACCTGATTAACAATACAATTGGATATATTTTCTTTGTCTGGAAATAGCTTACATAATTATTATTTATATTAGTAATTATCGCAGTTTATTAATAAAATTATTATCGGATAAACAAATGGAGTTATAAAAATAAACTTCGCAGAATACGTCAGAGTAGTCACTCGCATTCCTGATAAATTTTTTAAATTATTCACGATAATGAATGATGAATTGCATAGGATATTTTCGATCGATTTTATAGTAATTTATTGTAATTCGTAATTTTCGATTTAATCGTAATATAAGTTTTATTACTTTGAAATTACGATAAAATCAATTAGTTCTAAAAATAAACACAAGATTATCTATAGTCATTTGGTGCTGAAAACAAGCTTTTCCAAGAGTTTTGAAAAATGCTGATTTTCTAGCATAGAGGGTACGAATAGGAATCTTATATAAGACAAGAGTGATTCAGAAGATCATAGTGAAATAACACCATGTGTGCTGCTGTTTTGATATACCTGAGCCAATTTCCCTATCCTTATCTGGATGGACAAGATGGACAGTGTACTTGCAATTTTTTAATTTTCTTTTCATAAATAACAAGTGATTTCTGTCGTAGCTCCTCAGCGGCTTTCACTCTGACGATAACATATCTCGGCGAATGTACAGGCAACAAACACAGGAGTCAATACCTCTTTATAATGAACAGCGTTAACCTTGCCTCGGAAGCTGTAACATTTGGTAAGTTGCAGGTCCTAGATAAAAAATTAGGTAAATTCCAAAACGTACAGTCTTGATCATCATCAATACTAATAATAAATCTGTAAGGGTTGGTCATGGAGT
Organism: Synanthedon formicaeformis; assembly: GCA_945859745.1. Classification (NCBI taxonomy): domain Eukaryota; kingdom Metazoa; phylum Arthropoda; class Insecta; order Lepidoptera; family Sesiidae; genus Synanthedon; species Synanthedon formicaeformis. The sequence goes on from OX243961.1 coordinate 11,249,337, forward strand.
ATTTTACTTTGTTTTCAGAGATATCGTGTTTATAAGTTTTCGTGAAACTTGGTAGATAAATATCTAGACGTACAGGACAAAGGATAGGCTACTTTTTTTCTTTTTCAACGCGGACGAATTCGCTATGAAGTTGAAGGCTGCTCTGACAAAACACGCATGGCGTTTGTATTACACAATTTCCATATTTTATTTGTTTTCATCTAAGTCGGAAGAAGTTCACTGCTGGACATAAAATTTTCTAGTAAGACCGGTCAGAAGCAGCTTTGATCCAGTGTTGACCCGTAGCCCTTAGTCAATTCTGTGGGTAGAAATCTTACGCTGAGGTTGCCAGTGTGTGGTCTCCATTCAAAATTTCGGCTCTCCGTACTGTTTCCTGTTCATTGTTACTTCAACTTACTAATCCGTCGAGTTGTGTCAGTGACTTTCGTTTGTCTACTGAACGGCTAATTTCTGAATCAATCTCGCAGAGTAACCCCTCCAATGCTCTTTGAGCGATGTTTATAGCTTTCATACAAGGCCCCAACTTAAATAACGAGACTACACTTAGTATGAGATTTCGTAATGAAATATCCTAATCCTAACAATTAAATTAATTGCACAATATAGGTTGCTTGTGTTGATAGACGACGGTAGCTAACTACCGCCAAGTGGACCGTAGATCTGTCTGACGACCTGTAATAATGTCTGGTGCAATAATATAAGAATTGAAGGTTTTTTTTTATATTTGCAGTGCTTGCCTACATACTTCTACCACAGAATTTCGCTCTGAACATAACATTTTTGGATATCGTCTTCCGTCCCTGGCGTTTGTTGACCTTACTTCAGGCTTTACCACTTGGAATCGGAGCAGTGATGCTCTTGTTTCTTTACGAAAGTCCAAAGTTTTTGGCTAATCAGGGCGAGGAGGAGAAAGCTTTAAGAATACTTAATTCAATACATCAAAACAACTATGGGGAAAAAGATTATCCGGTATTTGTTGAAGTTTTTTTACATTATTATTTAGTAGTTCTTAATCCATGCTTGTAAAATATATGTGTGTGTGTTGTCTTCGCGACTTAACCAATGAATTTATTTTGGTCCCATTTAATCTAACATGATCTTGATAACATTTTATCACATCGAAGTCGTGAGCTAAAATAAGCGTAGTTATACTAAATTTAAAGAATATAGCCCTGGATACTTTGTTTAATTAATAATAATAATTTATTTCTTATGTGAAATCTATTATCACAAACTATAAAATTAAGATTAAACAATAAGTACCTAATAATCTTAGGGCCTCTTTCACCAACTACAAGTAAAGTATCGATTAGTTACTTTTCAAGTAAAGCTTATTGGCGAGTAAATGTACGAGTATCTTGTGTCAATATCATTGAAATTACCCTTGAGTGAAGCTACTTGAAGATGGAGAAACTCGTACGCTTTCTTACCAGTGACTTTAAATGGCGGTTAGCCTACTTGACACTGTACTAAGAGATGGTGAAAGAGGCCCTTATACTAATAAAAATAAATAAGAATGAATAGGTAAATGTGTGGTCAAGTACAAAATTCGAGAACGATCGGACCAATTAGGTAATTTTTTGGGAATTGGGGAAAATTAGGGAAATTGTCGATTTTACTTTGTTATTTTCAATCTCATCCAAAATTATACATGTATGTATATGTAATTATTGTTTTCAGAATGCTTTTTGTACTACTGTACCACAGGGATGGCACCTTCTTTCATCTGATTCGCAAAAGTAGTCTTATATTTGTACATTAATATTCCAGGTAAAATATCTCAGAGATGACTCCGAAAAAGATTGGACAGATGCAAAAAGGATGTCTTTTATTGACTCAGTTCTTAAACAAATTATTCCAATATTTAAACCTCCCCTGTCGTGGAAGACGCTGCAATTGTTTTATTTGTTGGTGATTTGTGCTAGCACGTAAGAGTGTCTCTTTTTTATACCCTTTATTATATCTCCGATTAATGGCATTTAAAAACACAATTTTTTTAAAATATTATGGTAGCCATGGAAGAAACATCTCGTCGACGGCATTGCGAAGATTACGATTGTCAATTTGGTACAAATATATTGAACAAACAACGCTGATATCATCAGCTCTTGTCAGAGCTATTCCATTGTATTATTATTTTCTTATTCCTTTCCTTAATATGGTAGCTACAATATTTAAAATGGGCCAATAGGCCACTTAACTTCATTTTTCTTTCAGAAACAATGTATTCGTTATGTGGTTTCCAAAAATGGTTAATTCATTCTTCAATTCCCTTTCGAAAGATGACAATTTGGAAGAGGGTTTCTGTTCGAGGGTCATAAGCAACATTACTGATATTATGGAACCTAATGGTGGAAGCATTGTGAGTTGTACTTACTATACATTATTTTATTATTATCTTTTTAATTATTTTATTATTGAAAACAAACAATCAAACAATGCGCATTAATCAAGAAAAATGTATTAAGTGTTATAAATTAGTTTAGATGTATTTGTGTTTGTTTCAGATTGTATGTAACGATCAAATATCTTTAAACACAATATACTCTGGCATTTCGTATGGACTATTTTTTCTGTTTTTCAACCTATTCGTATCTAGATTAGCTTCTTTCAGAAGATTAGTGCTCATCACAATTCTATTGATGTCCACGATCAGTGGGATACTTGTGGACATTGTAAAGTTGCCAATGTTGAGCATGATCCTATTTACATTGTTGCAAGTGACTTCTGTTGGCATCGGTATTACTGCTTCGTATTTCGTCGATTTATATCCGACTACTTACAGGTAAATATTAAATTAATACCTGGGAGTCTAGACAACATACTCCTTTCGCCGGTAACAATAGAGAAATCACGAATTTATTAATATCTTTCCAGGAATATTATTAAAATTTTCAGTTAGTTATTGGAGAGTTCTCTAAAGTCATATTTTTGTCAACAAGTGATTTTTAACAACAAGCCACTTACCAACTGTCCACTTGTTGGTAAGTGGCTACATAACAGTCACCTATAACAAGCAACGACACAGGTTGTGGCGCTTCCGACCATAAGGGTTTTTAGAATAAGGGATGAGGAAGAGAGATTTTTTTTTTTGATTTTTATTGAAAATCTTTGAAATACCTTACTCACTTACCGAATTACAAAAACACACATCATATTATGCTACTGCAACTGACTGCTATGCTATTTTGCTACCACTACTTTAAGGGTAGGTTGCACGATCTAACTTTAACGGTAACCATATCCAATCCAGCCGTTAAATCTTCGCTTAAGCATAATATGCGTTACACCATTTTTACAACGGTTAAAATGACGTCATAACTTAACGATAACCTTAACCGCTCGATATTGGCTGGTCAATGCTATTGTTTCGGTTAAGTCAACTGTGACAGTTTTGAGACAGGTGACTGAATGTTGCCATATTAAAAAAAAATTACTATGACAACCTAGGAAAATTACATTATTTTATAATGGCAACCCCTTTAACTTTGACAGTGACGAACAATATCATGGTGCAACATGCGATTGTTAATTTCGACTGTCACCGTTAAAGTTACCGCTAAAGTTAACTTTGACCGTAACAATAACCAAGCTTACGGTGCAACCCACCCTAAATCTACATACATGAACCTAGAAAAAAATGGTATTTTTTTCTAGGTTCATGTATACATATATTAAAATCGTAAGCGAGCCGTGTCTGTACATAAAATATTTAAAAAAAATTGTAAACGCTGTACTTATGTTACCGAGGTCAAAAAAATTTTTTTTAAATTTTTTGTCTGTTTGTGCACGCTAATCTCAGAAACAGCTTGACCGTTTTGAATGCGGTTTTCACTGATGTAATATAGCAAGTTTCCCATGACATTTAAGGCTTTTTTTCCAATTGGTTTGGAAACAAAAAAGTTACGAGTATACCGAATACCGAAATCCAAGCGTACGAAGTACTCGTACTAGCGTGTCCGCACGCTAGTACGAGTAATAAAATTATAAAATTAATAATGATACCTCTAGGTATTTAGTAAATATAATATTATTAATAATTTTTTTCCACTATTATTATTATTATGTTTCACAGAGGTTTAGCCGCGAGTGTGGGTATGATGATCGGAAGATTAGCCTCTTTTGCTGGCATCAATTTAATCGGAGTTGTTATCGTCGAACACTGCAGTATAACGTTCTATGTTTGGTCGATATTTGTTTTAAGTAAGTTTCGAATTTTACTTACCTATTTTGTATATAATATCTAGCTTAGGCAAGTAACAGAGCTGGTTGATAAAATCGATCACTTCTATAAGATAATTTTTCTTATAAGAGTTCTCTTTAGATCAAACTTTGAAAATAATAAAAAAATGGTTTTAATTAAATGAAAATTTACTTCCATGTTCACGACCTGCTCTAGTGTGGTTAGCAAGTGAATTCAAAATTTCAACTTTTTAAAAATTTTAAATTTAAATTTTTTAAATTTTTACTTCACGTCCCAGAGATTCCGAAGGCAACTAAAATGTATATATTTTTGCAGGTTATTTCTGTAAATAAGCTAGATTCTTAGTTAAAACCCTTTATAATTTTTATTAGATATAATTAAGTATCAAAATGCTAACGACTGTGGAATACCTAATTTTTTTTTTTGTTTTATTCTTTGCAGGTGGTGTAGTTGTTGCGTATTTTCTACCAAAAGACAAATTAGATGTCACAATAGTCGACAATCCTTGATTGTGCAGCAATTGATACTTACATAAAGCAATAAATAAAACAAAGCATATAGTTAATACTTTAAGAAATGTTGAAAATATTGTACCTGAATAAATTTGTATATTGACTTATAATAAGCAGTTTTACTTAAGTCTTTACCTAAATAATGTCTCATATAAAATTACTAAAATAATCTTTGTTTCGGATTTGAATCATACTTATAATATATAATTTTATTATATGATAAAATATTATTACGTAATAGATTAGGATTAAGATTTAAATGTTTTATTTATTTATTTATTTCTAGTCAAATATCTCAAGCCCAGAATTCAAAATCACTACACAACAAAATACAAAAATTACATAATTATTAAGAAAAAATAATAAAAAAAAATGCAGGTTGAATTTATTCAGGTGTGTATGGACGTTGCGATAATTCGTTAGCCAGTTTCAAAGTAAAAACATTTTGTGTCAAACTACCTACATTTTGTGGAATATATTTCATACATCATTTTGCTTAGTTCGTTCCTTTTTACAACCACACGGCCGAGGCCGCACGTGTGGTTCAGTTATGTACATATTAGGATTGAACTTTTATTGTTAGAATTAGTAGGTATTCTGGGAAATCACCATGAAATTCAGTATCTTATTATTTGGTTTATTTGTCTATGTAATTTCAATTAATAATGTGTCAACTATTTCTCACGGAAAAACGAATCGAGAACAAAGTGCACGTGGCGAAAAAGGTATGGTTGTAATTTTGTTATAATAGGTATTAGTTTATTTCCAAATAAAATACGTTTACAAATGTCAAGTACGCTTAGATCTTTTAAACTACGCAACGGATTTAATGCGGTTTTCACTAATTGAAAGAGGGTTAAACGAGGAAGGTTTCTATAATATAATAGATATTATAATTCAACGCGGACGAAGTCGCGGGCGCCAGCTAGTTTATATAAAAAATCAATGGCCGTGCGTTAGTCTCACAAAAACTCAAGAATTCTGTTTTTACTTATGGAGAAAGGGATAAAAATAAAAATTGCACCCCGGGCGAAGCCGGATGCGGGTTGCTAGTCTTTAATAAAATGCAAGTGAATTTTCAGAGCATTTACATTTAGTAGAAGATCCTTGCGCGATATGTCCGCGACACGGCAAATGTGTGCCTAAGGTCCAGTGTCCAGCTCATCTAAGGCCCGGTTCACACAACCCACTGTGTCATCTCGACAAGAAATCTAGTTCAATTGGAGTATGTTGTTTTACCGGCAGCGCCCACGCTTGTAAGTTTAATATTATGGTGATTAACAGGATTTTCAAAAATGTTATTTTTTTAAATCTTTCTAGTGGTCATACAACTTAATTTGAATTTTCATCATTGTGAAATTATCAGACACGACATAAATATTCTTGAGCTCACTTAGGTGATATGTACAGTCGTGATACGAAAACCTTCGTCAGTTTTTAAATTCATTCCTTTATCAAGTCTTAGATACCTAGATTCTTAGTACCTTTAGAAACTAAAGCACTAAGCAGACAACGGGCAGAAGTTTGAAATGAAATTTTGGCATAACTGATAATTAGATTGGTGCAAGCAAATGTCAACCTTTTCTTACCCCGACTGTACCTTATGGTCTTATTATTATTAAAGCGGAACCAGATCACAAATACAGAGAAGCCAGTGGTGTTACCATAGAAGATACGAAAATTGCAAACAATTATTCTCACCGCACTTTGAATGAATGGATGAAGAAATCTGCTAAACTTTTGGATCAACCTGACAAAACGGTCGTAGATGTGACGTCCCCCAGCTTTGCCCATCATCTGGTGCGTTCTCTTTATCATTATCATTATCACTGTTTGATATAGGCCTTTTTAAATAAGTGTCGTCACATTAGGTCCTTTCAAACATTGTTTAGGTCATGAGAAAAATATAGATCATCTGAATTGTCCATAGGTATGTATAAAAAATTAAAATATTTAAAAGACTATTAAGTCTTGTATATTAATACTTTGTAGTTATTTATAGCTTATTTATCCTCTAGTTTTAAGAACTTGCAATTTTATTCTAGCTCTGGCAAATATTATTTTTTGTGGTAATATATTAAAATGCTGTGTGACTGGCTATAGTGGCCACTATTGTCACAGAATTTAAGCTCTTTAGTAAATTGATTACTAATATAAAAATACTACTCGTACTAATATAAAATGTGAAAATGTGAAGACTCCATCACGACGTATGGAGACAATCACGTGTAAATCATTAGGCAATGTTTTGATTATTAAATTAAAATAATTGATGATTCTTTTAATAATAATTATATATGTAGGTACATTTGTAATGTATATTTTCTATACCATATATATTTTCTATTCATTATTTAAAATTCAGTAAAAATATGACTAGTATTTCTTTAGTCATACTAAAAATAGAAAAGACTTCCTTAGTTTAATCTCGATATGACTAGCCATCAAGATTAAACTGAATACGAATTTCACGGAATGGTTTTCAAAACGCCTGTACATAAAAATGTTGCAATAAAATACTTACATGTTAAATATTTTCACAATGAAAAATAAGTGTAACGTTTTTTTTTAATTTCAGTCAGTTGTGTCATACGATCCACGAGTAGACCAGTTGGGTCGTGGCGGTCTACTGAATCTCCTCGCGTCCAAAGAATTGAAGGCACGCCAAGCTATCACTGACGAAGGCATATTACTAGGACTTACTGATCACACCGATGGTAAATAACAGTTATAATAAATTTATTTACCTATACGTTAAAAAAATTAACACATTTTTTTAAATAAAATAACATACCTAGTTGTATCCTTTTAGATTTGTGTCGAAATCTACTTGTATGGTCAATTTTTGTTATTTGGTGTGTTATGGTCTGTAGGTATTATTACTACACGTATTAGGTAGGTGTTAGCAAACGCGTCAGTCTTGTAAATTTTTTTATACTAAATTTATGTATTCTTTAAAAAATAATAAAGATCTGTATCAGGGTAATGTTGCATTTGATGATAGATGGAGCTACTGTAGAGTTAAAGTCCACATTCCAATGTCTGTGGAGATACTGAGGTTCTAAAGAGACCAAGGCTGTGGCGGAATGGAACCATCTTATCAGGGATTTTTTTCACTCTAGCTCAGATTAAATAAAAGTTACTGTACTCTTAGCATAACACGGTTACGATATAGACCATGTTGTTATAAATAAATGTTTATTTATTTCAGGAGCGTTCTGTCCGCCACAACCTAACTGCGCCAAAACACCGACTCGATATAGGACCATAGGGGGTGAATGTAACAACCCTTCTTTCCCGAGCTGGGGAGCAGTCAACACTGGCTTTGAGAGACTTCTACCCCCCGATTACAGTGATGGTAAATTTTCTTACATTGTACTAAGAGAAAATACACAGACAGGAATAAGAGCTATTTAAATAACTCATGTACGAGTTGGTATTCATTGTTTCATTTCTTACATGTGCAGGCCATGGCCTAATACTTAAATTCTAATTTTAAATCTTAATATTTTTTAATATCAGATTTTCTCCTATTTTTTTTAATCATAAACCAAATACGATTTGTATGTTAACGTCAGTTGTGTTTTTAACAAGTTGTGTTGTTATATAATAAAGAATTTAAATTTACTAGTCCTTGACTTTAAGTGGACCGTCAGCCTGCCTGCCGACGTTCGTACATAGAAAAGTTTACTTGATACACTTGATATTCACTGCATATTATACGTAATATTGGAACAAGGTAAGTATATAATGGTGTGTGTCATCTTCACAGGTTTATGGGCAATGCGTACATCAATAAGTGGGCTCCCATTACCCAGCGCCCGTTTGGTCAGCCACCAGCTATTGCTGGACTCAAATCATCCAAGTATCACACACAATCTTATGTTTATGCAGTTTGGCCAATTCATCGCACACGATATCAGCTCTGGTGTCGTCTTTACAAATGGTAAGATCACCGCTAGTATTAATCTATAACCCACTAGTCAGAGTTCAGCTGAGAAATACACGTAAACTGGAAAAAAGTGGTATTTTCATGACATGGCTACCTTGACCTGATGTCGCAGCTTCGATACCCAACTCCTCAACAACTTACAGCACATATAGCGTGTTTTTAATCAATAAAATCAAATCTGGAGTTAGTTTATAATTTTATTTATAGGATTGTTGATAAAATGCGAAGATATTATTAAAACACCCGCTAATAATAAATATTATAAAATAATTGCAGGCAACGGCAGCGCAATATCTTGTTGTTCTGGCGACGGCGAAGACTTTCTACCTTCTGAGCTCCAGCATTTCGCGTGTGCTCCTATCGTTGTGCCCCGTAACGACATATTCTTTGGTCAGTTCCGCCACTCCTGCCTTAACTTCGTACGTACTGTACTAGCGCCGGACGCTGATTGTAGACTGGGATATGCAAAACAGGTAAATCTCTCTCTCTCTCTCTCTCTCTCTGTGTGTGTGTGTGTGCGGAATTTCAAAACTGAGTGACTTTAACTTTATAGTCAATAAGGTTTTTAGTCACATATTGGAAAACCAATCCATGGGTGTGTGGAACCCAGCTTTTTCCAATTCCACTAAAGATTACTCATTGTGTAGCAGTCATAATACAGTATAAATAAAATGATAGGTTTGTGAACTCTTACATGATCATAAGGAATAAGGACGTCCACTGCTGCAAATAGGGCTCCCCGATGATTTTACGCTCTTGATTTTACGATCGATGATTTTACGATGATTTTAGCTCACAATCAGCCTGGTTCTTTCGAACCATCGCCGTTATCAGATCGTTTATCCCCCTTGTGGGTGGACGTTCTACGATGAGTTTTCCGGTCCGTGGCTTCCAGTCAGCGGCCGTTGGCTTTCCATACTAGGAGTGTCTTGCTCACTGCTATTTCAACTTGTCCTACATTATATTGGAAAAGTAACAACTCTAGTGACAAGACTTTACTAGCTGGTGCCCGCGACTTCGTCCGCGTTCTGGATGAAAGATACGTGTATGCAAAATTTCATGATCGGTTCAGTCGTTTTTGCGTGAAAGAGTAACAAACATCCATACATCCATACAAATTTTCGCATTTACATATAATATTAGTACGGATTATTTCAAACGTGAATAGCATAACCATTCTCCAAGCAAACAGAAACCAAAAAAGAGATCATCTCGGCTTAAAGATCTTTGAATGCATTAACCTGAATGCATTAAATTTTAATGAATTTTTTATAATTACTTATAGATGAATGGTGCCACGCATTACCTAGATCTATCCCATCTGTACGGCAGTACGACTCAGAAACTAACATCGCTGCGAGCGCCTGGAGGTCTACTGAAGACTTTCAATGATTATGGAAGAGAACTTCCACCTCTGACGGAAAGAAAAGAATGTCTTACCACGAAGAAAGGGGCTGCTTGTTTTGAGTCAGGTAAGTAATTTTCAAGAATTTTTATACGTAAATCAAAACTCAAAAACTAAGAGGTGGCTGAAAGTTATAAGCTAAATTACATAATTTGTAAATTAACTGCCGAAAATAAAATAAAAATAGATATATTCAAATAGTAACATCAAAATCTCCATACTTCCAGGCGATAACCATGGAAACCAAATCATATCACTCACGGTTCTGCACACAATATGGACGAGAGAACACAACCGTATAGCAAGAGTGCTGTCCAGGTTGAACCCTGACTGGAAAGAAGACACCATCTTCATGGAAACCAGAAGAATTGTGCAAGCAGAGTTCCAGCACATTGTTTTTAACGAGTGGTTGCCTTTACTCTTAGGTAAGATTGTTTCTATGAAAATATAATTAAAATTATACTTGGGCAACAATATCGAAAGTGTTTCTTATACTGCTGCTGCTAGTGTGCTCACACTGCTGGACTTATGGCAGAAGTAATGGTAGAATTTCAGAAGTATTCGAAGAATTCTAGTCTTCTCGAGTAGGTATGCGCACATAGTGTAAATTTACCAAACCAAAGAACTATATCACTGATTTTTTTACTAACTTTGGAAGTTTTATTTAGGCTGACGGTCCACTTGATGATACAGGTGGTTACCGTCGCCTAACACAAGCAACGCCATAGGCACTGCAAGTGGGTCGCCGACCATAATTGAATGCCGGAATCTAACCTGAAACCCCTGAGACGTTAGACAAGCAACCTTACCACTCATCCAACGGGACATCTAAGATTAGTGAAAGGGGTATTATTTTTGTTGCAGGTCCTCAAATGGTGGAAACATTTGGTCTTGCTTCGTCACCAGGTTATTCCAAACAGCATGATCCCCACATGAACCCCACGTTGACTGCAGAGTTTGCAGTTGCTGCCATGAGGTTCGGCCATTCTGTTGTTGACGGGAAAATGATGTAAGTAAAAGTCTTGCTATCCGACTGTTTGTTTCTCCGCTTTTTCTAATTAATTTAATTATAATTTTTAAACGATTTTCCCTAACGGAAGGAGCGATAAACAAGGAATAAACAAGGATAAACAAGGAGCGATATTTGCAGACAAAAATTCTATCCGTGTGAGTACCTGTGGTGGTACTCGCTCTGTATGCGACGTTAACCACCTACCATCAAGTTGACCGTCAGCCTATTTTGAATAAAATAATCAAAAAAATCTAGGAAGCAGATAGGTTATGAAGTGTTAAATTTTTTCTGTTCTTGTTTTCAGTGTTCCCACATCAGTTAGAAATGATATTTATGAGACTTTATCTATTCCGGAAGTAATGTTCGAACCGGGACGCTTGCGTCTTCGACCTTTCTTGGATCGAATGTTGGCTGGACTCTCTTGGCAACCGATGCAAACTGTCGATCCTTTCGTTAGCGAATCCGTAAGTTCAATATTCTTAAAGTTAGTAGCTGACTGATGATCCTATAATAAATAAATATATAACAAATCCTATAATAAATGAAGACGTGAGTGGATGAAGGTGATTTTTGGGTTCGCATTTTTGGGTTTTTTCGTTTTTTTGCGTTGATGAAGGTAATATGTTCTTATAAATGATTACAGACCTTAAAATAGTCGATTTAAGATTTTTTTGTGAAATAAAAAGTCGAAAAGGGTGTTATGTACAGTCAATTTTAAAAAGCAAAAAGTGCAGAAAAGTTTACTTATGTTAATGGAAGAGGGAGCTATGTTCATTTTTTTTTAAATTAAATAATTCAAGTGTTTAATTGCTATCATACCATTAATCTTTTAGGTTGTTTACACAACTTCGCATCATAATTTAGTACAAAAATCAGTTCCGTGGCGACTTATCCCAAAAATTAAAAGTAAAACTTTAACCTCGATTTATTTAAAATGCGACATATCATTATGCGACATATCACCTTCATCCACTCATCTCAAATATAAATGGCAGGACCACGAAACAGCTAAATAAAGATGGAAAGACCATCGGTTATATTATTTTGTATTAGAACCAGTGTCGCCGTACCAATGAAAGGAGATACATTCTCGTATAATGCTTGAGGTTGTAGTTACTTTTTGCTTTACAAGCAATACTTGTGGGTACTTTTTTTTCGATCGCACAATTTTATAAATTATTGCCTAATATATAAACTATATTACTGTAAAATTTCATCAAAATCCATTCATTACTTTTTACAAATATCCATTCATCCCAGAACCGTAATTCATTTCAGCTTACTCGCTACCTGTTTCACGGGGGGAACCCATACGGCATAGATTTGGCTTCCATCAACATTCAGCGTGGACGCGACTATGGAATCCGTTCGTACAATGAATACAGACGTCTCTGTGGATTAGAACCTTATGTGAACTTCAAACAATTCGCACCGAAGGTATTTTAATTTTTTTTTAAATCAGTTCCTGGCTCAGAACATAGAAAATAGAAAGATATTTTTTCAATGCAAATTATTACGAGTCTCACTTTCTAACTTGTAACCTAAGTGTGGTGTGTGGCCAGTGATCACCATAACCTTACTGCCAAGAGTGATTTGACTAGGAACAAAAAGAAGGAACGCACTTGTGAACATAGAAATCACGTACACATGTATCGACAAATTTTAATGTTATTGATAACTAATGTGATTTATAGCTATCGGCGAGGGCAACGAAAAATTGATTTACATCAACGCACTGTTTAAACTACTAAGCGCCTCTTTCACCAACTACAAGTAAAGTTTTGATTAGTTACTTTTAGAAATCATTTTCTGTTTTATTGAATTATGCACTCGGTTTACTGCATCATTCGATAGGCGATTTTTTTTTATTATTTTCTATTTAATGTTTGGGACGTTTACCGTACAAATAAAGATATACTTATCAGCTAAATTATTCCCGGTGACAGGTGACTTTAAGTGACGGTTTAGCCTACTTGACGTTGGTGAAAGAGGCGCTAAGTGTAGAAAAATGAAATTTGAAACATAAGTTTATTTTATAACGTAAGATCCGCTAAGAAAGGATTTTTGAAAATTTTTACTCCGTCCGAAACCGGGGGCGGATCGCTAGGTTACATTTATATAACTCTGTGATAATTGTAAGATATAACATACATGATTTGATACAAATTTCAGACCGCGCAACGTCTGTCCTCAGTATATAGCACTCCAGAGGACATAGATCTATGGGTTGGAGGGCTGCTAGAGAAGCCAGTGGACGGGGGGATAGTTGGAGCTACATTTGCTAACATAATTGCCGACCAGTTTTCAAGGATTAAGAGGGGGGATAGATATTTTTATGAAAAAGGACCTGACGTTAACCCTGGAGCATTTACTCCCAGTGAGTTGTATTTTGATTATGTATGTTAAAATTTCGTGTTCTTGTAAAATTTCTAATATTTACTTCACTTCTTCAGTAAATGTAGTTTTAACTGAGCTTATTTTTAATAATGATGTGCTAAATTTAATAATTTAGTAATAAATTTGAATTAATTTAGTATATTGAAAGGCTGCCGAATTAAAAAAATAATATATATGTAAAAGTTGTCCAAAAATTGTGTTCTTTTTATAGTCTTATATAACTTTCAGGTCAACTAACAGAAATAAAGAAGGTGACTCTCTCCAGAATAATTTGCGATAATAGCGACCGATTTGAATTACACGTTCAGTCCCCTGCAGCTTTTCTCAGAAGCGATTTACCGGGGTAGGTATTTTTTTAAATTATTTCTACGCAATAATATAATACCCAAGTACCTATGTTAATTTAATATGTTTTTTTTATATTAAAACTAATAAAATGTTTGTGCTTTCTTATATTTTCACTTGTACTTTCAAATGGACCGTCGTCATCGTCAGCCTGTCTGACTATGAAATAAGAAAAAAAAAACTTTGGATTTTTCGTTTATATATCTATATAAACTTTTACAAGTACTTATACGTATCTATATTATACGTCGTCAATTACAATAAGAGTAAATGAATCTTTCCTTCGGTTTTGGAAGCTACGGGGAAGAAACCGAATAAAACTGAATAATATTTGTTATATTTTTTTAGTTTTTAAATTTATTTTTTATCCACCAAATAAAAATATACTATTTAAATAGGTTTTGGAGTGAAACTTCATTGAGCGCGATGAGAATAAAAAGATCGAATTTTGTGCAAAGCTTCAGTGTAACGATTACGTGACTTCTTGTAAGGTTTCTGCAAAAGTAAATTAAATACTATTAGGGCCTCTTTCACCAACTACAAGTAAAGTGTTGATTAGTTACTTTTAGAAATAATTTTATGTTTTATTGAATTATGCACTCGGCTTACTGCATCATTCGATAGGCGATTTTTTTTATTATTTTCTTTTCAATTTTTGGGACTTTTATCGTACCAACAAAGGTATATCAGCTCCATTATCCCCGGTTACCGGTGACTATAAATGACAGTTAGCCTACTTGACAGTTGGTGAAAGGGGCGCTTAATCATATAAATATTTATATTATATTATTTTAGTTCTATATCTCTGATATATCTACCGCTTAATATACTTACGAGTATATTTGATCAACAAAGAAATTTCACTTAGGTATTACTAAGTATTATTATATAGTAATAAGTATTAGTAATGTATTTACTTATACTATTTTTTTTTTAGGAATGAGCCTGTTCCGTGTGATAGTGCCCTCATACCAGCCGTGGACCTTAGTAGGTTTAGAGAAATGTAAAAAAGTTAAATTTATTTTTCAAAATATAATGTTAGTTTGATACGCGTACCAAATTAATAAAAACTCAAATTAAATGAAAAATTATTCATTATGTTTTTTTTTTATTTTGGACTCTGTTGTTTAATAACGATGTAAATGAAAACATACAATCAAATATTAAGGAATCATTAATATTGCTTCAGCTATAAAGCAGAGGTTTGAATAGAAATAAAATGTAAAATAAAAGTTTAACTACGTAATACAGAACACAAAAAAGGAACTATTTTTGATATCTTCTTTCATTTAATTTTCGGCAAACCAAATATTTTCAAAAAAACTTTCATAAATGTTATTTTCAACTATTCAACTGTTACTAAAAACTGTTAATATATATTGCAACTTATTCGTAAATTTTTAACTATTTTGATGATATAATTACTTTCGGATTCAATGACGTTGTGGTGCTTTGACACAAATGTTTCTATGTAAACATTTTCCTATTAAAATCATATTTATTTGTATTTTAGCATCCCACTGAAGCCCGAACAGTGGGATACCAAAGGCAGACTAAATAATCAACTAGTTTGAATATTTGTGACAGAGACACCGCATATTCGATACTTACTTTCTATGTCATCGTGTATCTACTTCATTTATTTCATTTAGTTTCAGTTCAATAAATAAAAGGTAACATTTATTAAATTTCCATTAAATGGCTGTGTGGTTTCATCATACTTTCTTTTATTTAATTTACTAACTTCAGTTTAATTTTTCTAATAAATGAAAGGTAACATTTTTAAAATTTTATTTTACCAAATGTAGGCTTTGATCTTGTTTGCTTTCATTCTACTTTCTTTTATTTAATTTATTAACTTCAGTTTAATTTTTCCAATAAATGAAAGGTAAAATTTTTTAAATTTTATTTTGCCAAATATAAGATGGCTTTGATCTTGTGTGCTTTCGTTCTACTTTCTTTTATTTAATTTACTAACTTCAGTTTAATTTTTCTAATAAATGAAAGGTAACATTTTTTAAATTTTATTTTGCCAAATGTAAGATGGCTTTGATCTTGTGTGCTTTCATTCTACTTTCTTTTATTTATTTTATTGACTTCAGTTTAATTTTTCTAATAAATGAAAGGTAACATTTTTTAAATTTTATTTTTCCAAATATAAGATGGCTTTGATCTTGTGTGCTTTCGTTCTACTTTCTTTTATTTAATTTATTAACTTCAGTTTAATTTTTCTAATAAATGAAAGGTAACATTTAATTATTAAATTAGGATTAAGACTCTGTAACGTTGTTAAATTTTATTTTGCCGATTGGATCCAGATGGTTTTGATTCAATGTCTTTTTTAAAAGAAAAAGTCCAAGAATCAAGTGAATTTGTTAGATACTGCTGTAGCTGAAACTATGTCATTGATTTTCTTTTTTATTTGAATTTTTTTTCAATATCGACCCAACAAAGCTTATTACAAAATAGTCTTTTTTTGCATAATTACTAATCTATAACAGATCATGTTTTTTTTAGTATATACTTACATACGCACAGACAAACTTTCCCAAACCTGAGACAATTGACAGACACTTATATAGACCAGTAATATTAGACCAGTACCTACATGATTAATTTTATTTTAATTTGTCTTAATTTAGTTTTTCTTTATAATTTCAAATTGTCTTCGTGTGGAGAATAGGGGCGGAGTGGTGGATTTTTTATATATTATATGAATTTATTTGTAATTAACTATTAAGTTATGTTTAAGCACACTAAAATCACAATATTATTGAATTGCACCATTTATACTGTTTCTCATATAAGTATAGTATTAATTAACTTAAGATAATTAATTATGCATTATTTCCTTTTGGTTAAGGTTTTTGAATTGTTAACAATGAGTTATTAATAATTTAAGTAATGGGAACGAATAATATGTTTGTTTTTTAATTAATTATAATTCAGAGATATCTCTTATTAGTTTATAAGTTCGCATGTGTCCTGTACTCCTGTGTGGTAAATAAATTTAGATGATTTGTATTTTTAATCGATGTAACATGAATTCATTGTAATTGATTTTAAATACAAATACCTACTAATGCGTCCCCCTATTTTTTTATTTTATTTTTTTGGATTCCTAATAAACAAAATAATATATTTACTTAGAGAGAGCGTATATATAGTATGTAGGTTTAGGTATGTACAGGGTTTAGGTAACTGGAGGAATTAGTATAAATAACATACTATATATATTATATTACTCAATTGCACTTGAGCGAAGCCGAGATACGTAGGTCTAGTCTATATCTATATCTATACCTAATCTATATTATAAAGCACCTGTCCGCTTCTGCCTATTTTTTTGTTAACTTCTCAATCAACCAACGGGTTTAGATACGGTTTTCACTAATAGAAAGAGCGATGACTGAGGAAGGTTTGTGTGAAAAAATCCTAAATAACATTATAAATTAATGTTAAAGTAATTCTGTCTGTCTGTCTGTTGCCTTTTCACGTCTTAACTAATCAAGCGATCATCATGAAATTTTGCATACACACTTGTCAGGTGTAAAGAAAAGGAATTAAACTTTTATTAAAAAAAAGTGACGTTTGATTCGCACTTTAAAAATAAAATATTTATAAAATGCGTCATATGAAAGCTTTTCAGTATGAAAGCCTTCAATAATCCTAATAATCGATACCGTTTGTCCTCAAGAATCCATTTAATTTATTACAAAAGCGTACACATTAAAGAAGTTGGCATGTTTACATTCAATAGAGGGTAATTAATTAAAATGATAGCCAGGTAGCTACATTACTTGCACTTATCAAGATAGTACAGTAGCATCTTAACTTGCGGATAGCTTCTTTACTCCTCATCTGTGTGGCGCACAGTGCGCTGGCCATAAGTTCGGAATAGACATTATTTGGAACAACTCATCATTCTCCACTGTACAGACAAAACACACAAAGAGAGGCTACATCTCTTCTTAAACTAAGAAGTTCTAATAGTTGTGTGAGCATTGATCTTCAACAATTTGAACAAATCGACGCTGCAAGCTGTCAAATGGATCTACTCGTAGATGGTATGTTGTCGTTCCAATACAGAGGTGAGGACAGTTCTCTATATGAGACCTTAACATTTAAGACATTTAAGATACATATCTGAAATTACTTGTGTCTGAACTGAAACATCTGAATCATGAATTTGAATCATGAATTACATCTAAATCATGAAATTATCTGGAACACTTCGATCCCTTGGAAACCTAACATTTTTTTAGAATAAAAAGTATTTTAATACAGGATTTCATATAATCTCAAATTTCTTCAAAATCCTTACATTAAGTTTTACGTGAAAGTTGCGTGAAAGAGTAATAGTAGGGGAGCCCAGGAGGGGATTTGAGATTTACTTGAGCGCGTCAGATATTGCCAATGTATATTCTCCACGTATTTCCGGTTTGGATGGTGGGGTTAGTGGGGGTTGAGGTAAAAATTTAAATACAACTCGAACACGTCAGGTTTTCAGAGGGGATGTTAAGTGAACCCAAACTAAGCTCCCATTTAAAATACAGACGATTCGGATGTAAAGCAAGCTCGTGGCAGCTTTTTGAAAATGAACAGTTTATATAAATTCTCCATACGCGAACTTTCCTACAGGACTGCAGTCAGGGGGTATACATATTAAATAATATAAACTAAATTGCGGACGGCTTCACGTGTCCTAATGTAAATTAATGGCAATGGACACGCGATCCTTTCTTGCATTTATCTGCTTGGATGAATATTAAAAAACGTCATACAAGATTAACTGCAAAATAAAAAATTGATATCGAAATTTATTGAAAGCCGAAAATTAACATACACACATATTTTACATTACATATTAGAGGTATTTGGGGATAATAATATTAAACTTTTTCTGGGGATAATATTTTCAAATTAGTTCGGAAATTAAATTACAGATGACGCTATTAGAGGCGCCAGTATCGGCCACTTTTCTAATATAGATCTTTGTTTGTTTGACAGGGTCTTGTATCGGTATAGGGAATATTTTCCAAAAATGAAATAAAAAATATTAAAATACAAGAAATTTAATGAGATGTTCTTCCTGAAAAATATATATTATTAATTATTACTAGCGTAGCCTCTTGCTTCATACGGATGTGATTTTGCAGGTAATATTTCTAATATTTCTTTTCATGAGAACTTACCTCGGAGTTTAAGGAATATTGACTGTTACTCTTTCACGCAAAAACAGATCAACGGATTTGATTGAAATTGGGCACACAAATAGTTTATTATTTGGATTAAAATATAGAATACTTTTTATCCTCGAAAATTGTTAGATTCCTGAGGTATCGTCTTAAAATATAAAAAAATGGGCACCACTGTCGCCGTGGTGGCGCCACCGTCGTCACTGCGATATATAATTGTCAGATATTTTTGATCCTGTGTTATAATTTTTCATTTTTGAACGAGGATGAAGTCGCGGGCACCAGTTACTATAATAATATTTCTTTGTACGAATATAAAATGTACCTAATGTATAGTTTAATCATTATAAATTTTATAGTGCTAAATTTACTACCTAGGCACACGATTATTGAGTCAAACATTTTTAAATTGAATTCTTGAGGTATTTAAATTTTATTAATTTATGTCGTGAGAGAGTAATGGCTACCAAACAAATCGTGTTCACGATTCTAATAAATATTTAAACGTTGAACTGTTTTAAACAAATAGTTTGAATTGTTTTCGTAACATTATGATGCTCTTTGGTGAAGTGACAATTCTTTAGAAACATACTTTATCTAAAATTCATTTGCTGATTGCACCAATGATCAATACTAATAATAAATCTGTAAGTGTAGGTATTGTATGCATTGTGTAATGGTGCCTTAACTTTTAATAGTATAGTATATTATACAAGTGGCTTAAGTTATGTTCACATTCGGGTGCGCACAACGCAAATACAGGCGCATACCTTATTATGAATGTTCTTCCTTCTGTTTCTTAGAATGTATCAGACTGTGTACAGTCGTCGATAAAACTTTTTCACTTTTAGGGACGTCTATAAGAAATAATAAATTAATTTAAATTTATATGCGATTTTTGAATATTGGGTGATTTTTGGGATTTGCTTTACCCTTAACGTACCCAACAGTTTTTCGTGAAAAGGGTAAAGTTGTGATAGCGATGAATTGTCGGGTAGAGTGGTGAAAAGGTATAAAAGGGCGGCTTGTTGTTACTTTCGGGGAGTCTTTGATATGTCGTCGTAGAGACGAGTCGCGATCGGAAGTAGATTATTGTTATAAGTAAGAGTAATTGAGGCATGTATAAAATTAGTACTTACAGGTAGATTCGTAAGAAATCAACCTTGCATGAATAAATTTGTTTCTGAATAATAGGTATTGCATATTCTGGCCGAGGTCAATGTCCTGGAAGTACTTTTCGGCGCAATTGTACAAGTCCAAAGTCAAGGCCGGCTCGCCTCGCCTCAATACCGACACCATATGATTTACGACGCGAGTGTACACCGTTTAATGGATCTTTACATATGTGGTTTGGGGTTCGATGCCAAGGTAATTTGTTGACAATGAGCCCTTGAGTTCTGCGAAGGTAAACATCTAAACCTTCATGTAACGAGCAAAGGTAGCTATTATTAGCTATTTATGTACGTCATTTAAGCTACTCTACAGAGGGTTCTTGTTACTTAAGGATTAGTTTAAAAGCTAGCAATTTCTTTTAAGTAAAGGTCGTCAGACATGCTGAAGTCCATTTGATGGTAGGTGGCTACCGTCGCCTGTAACAAGCAATGCCACAGGTGCTGTCGACCTTATAAGGTTTAAAGATAAGGGATTGCGAAATGGGCTCTTGTATCATTTTCTCATACACTGAAGCACAACAGCACACACACTGGTATTTCACAATTTTGTAGAAAATTTTATGTAGAAACTAATCATAATACTATTCGTAGTGATATTCGCGATATGAGCAAAAACCTGAAACCCCACCCTTGAGGGCCTTTAGAATGTTCATCTGGATACCGCATAAGATACTTAACTGTACCAATTTTCAAAACGAATTATTCCTCTGATCTTATTAATTTGACTGGGCTATAAAGGAATTTTAGTTTATAAAAGGAATACAATGAAATAAATACCTACTAAACATACCCATCTCGCTCGGGTAGTATACTTTCAATAAATTAATAAAATTCTAAACAGTAATAAGTTGATTGAATGACAGAAGATTAACAAAGTATGAATGAACCGAAACCGAGAAACCATCGTTTTCGAGATCGTAATCCGTAAAACGTCCCATTAAAATCGATCAAACGAAACTGAACTCTATCTGAGTGGAATAAAAGCGAAGACAGTTTCCTTTGCTAATGTGGATAAACTCACTAATTAACTAGACTTTCCTGAGAACAAAAAGTCAATGACAAAACGCTTCCGCAAACGTTACAGTAGGCGCAGTGCGTTGTTAAACATTGGTCTCAATTTGTTTAAACTATTCACGACTTTATTTGCAAGCCGTTTAGATATGTTTTAAATAAACACTCAAGCCACGTGTTTGTCGTAGTTATGCGTGATTGATAAAAATGTGCATTCAGCTGTAAAAGTTATCTTCTTGTACTTTTATTCTTTGTCTTTATGATCTGCATCGCACTTATTGGCATCCTGGCGTTGCTTGTACTTGCAGGCATCGGTAGCCACCTGTCATCAAGTGACCGTCAATCTGTCTGCTGATTTTTATCATAAAAATACACTTTAACTCTTTATTGACCCTTAGTGGAAGGTTATGGAAAAGCAATTAGGTTGTGAAAAAAGTTTTTGAAAATTATTTTTTGTTAATGCAAGGTGACATTTTTGTGTGACATTTTTGTATCTTTTTAAATTAAAATAAAATATTTTTTAGGGAAAATGAGTGCCCTTAATTTAAATAGGTACACATTTTCTCCACGTCCACTATTAGGTAAAAATTCAAAATTATAATTAACACATTTTTTATAAAACTTATAATAACTTTGTTTTAGAATAACTTTAGTTTTAACATATCTGTCCCCCATATTAGGCTTTGCATGTCCTATGGGGGCAATATTTTAATTTTATCTATGAAAGGTATATTATTTGTTCATGTTTATAGTTAACGGACAGGCTTACAGTTCACTTGATGGAAAGTAAATATTCGACCGAAGACAAGCGAGTAATAGTTTTGACATGGAGCAAATAAATAGACTCACTTTGGATGCGCACTAGTTTGCAGTAGATTTCTGTAGACTTGTGATGATGATACCACTATTGTGATAAGTGATAATTATCACTATCAGTAATAATAATCACATCACAATGCTAATAGAAACTTTAAGAACTTTTTTTTTTTCATTTATATGATAAAGATCTACAACCGGTCTTATGATTGACTTGATAACAAGAGGGTCTAGGATTGGTCTATTTTATCTCCACTTCACAATAGCATATGTGCTGTTACTTTTTCATGATAGTCTTCTGAAAGTGAAGGCTTGGCTGGTAATTACTGTAAAACGAACATATGAAGTTTCTTACGTACATCTAAGTAACTTTTACTAATGGGAATAACTATATTAAGTGAATGAGATGTGTGAAACTCATAGGCAACAATTCCTTATGAAATACAAATTATGAATATATTGTTATCGTCTGCCTTGCGTCTGCTATTTATGTCGACTGAAGTTGATTGAAAAGTGCTCTATGACGTTTCAAAGACGTACACGTCGATAAAGATTTTTTTATTAGAGATGTGTTTGCTCTTGGCCAACAACCAGCTGTGTAGCAAAGATAAGGCCTATGATGAATCGAGCTCACCCAGAAGATGCTATTCACTCCAACTTTAAAAAGATTTGGGTTATATGAGCTCGGAAATACAGACACCGGCTGAAATGTAAAAATTTAAATATTTGACGTAGGTAATATGCCGTCTCTAAAATTTAATTGCTCTATGTCGGTGGCAATGTCGTGTCCGCGAACTTGCGGACAGCATAGACACCGAGCCAGTCCGTTTCAGTCGCCGATGACCGATACGCGCCAAACTAAATTCAAAACTCTACCGAAACAATTCAAATTTCGAACCTGTCGCGCGGTCGGCCAATGAAGTCATTTTGAATTTGGAACTTTGAAACTGAGTTTAGTGTTTTTTTTAAATTAACTTTAAACCTTGGATGGCATTTATGAGGCCATAATATATTTTTTTAGTTAGTTCTCATTAGTGCCATAATAAAGACATGGTTTGCAAAGTCGCTCCTAGAACTAGCACTCGTAAGTATATTAATAATATGTATTAGTAGAATATAATTTGAATTATACTAACTTTATAAAAATATTTTCTCAAAAATTAAAGTTATTACAATCGTAACACGGTTAATTGGAAATACGAGTATTAACAAAAAAAAATATTACATTATTTTCGATTCCAAAACAACACCTTTTCAGGCATATATTGTGATGTTGTAGCTATATCCAAAATTTAATTACAGCATTCGATAGCTAAAGTTTCAAAGATATTTTTGGTATATAAATGGTATTATTCAAATTCGTTGGTAATACGCTCAAAGAAAATATAACACGTAATGTACACGTATTCATTCATAAAACACACGGCCGTGTCCACGACAGCGACACAGCCACACCTCATATTTTAAAATCATTTTGAAGTTGAAATTTTATTCAATATCAAGTTTAATATTTATTGATTTTTTTTTCAATTCAAAATTCAATTAGAAAAAAATCCCACTTAGTAATTAGTTTAAACGTCTTATTAAATTTTAACTGCTTATTGGCAGGAATTGTTTCGATAACATTGCTACGTGCAAACAGAAACAATTCTAATAATTTTAAATTTATTTTTGTAATTACTTGAGACTTTACTTGGTTAGATTATAGTGATATACTTAAGTAATTTTAATTTAATACTACAGTTGCTTAATTTTAAGTTTACATTAGTTAAGTTAAGCCAGCTTCTCTTCGTTTTCAGTCCACTCTTGACTTAGGAATGTTTTTAAACTGACATTGTACAAGCCAAAGATTTAAATCAGATGCGCCCTGTGCTTCTGAAAACTGTGAAAACTGAGAGCTTATGAGAACACTTTCTGAAGGCACAGGAAGGCATTCTTAAAGGTAAAAGAACCTAATTACCAAAATAAAAGATGTGTATGCAACGGAACCGCTCACTGCTACAAGCGACTAAGGCGGGAAGAGTGAGCTCACTCTACACAACGATGACACATTTTCGGCCGCCTGAAGTATGGCAACGGTGCATCTGTGATTTAAATCTTTGGTACGAACATATTAATATGTACTAGCTGGCGCCAGCGACTTGATCCGCTTTGATAAAGAAAAAAGTGGAGCCTATCCTGTGTCCTCTACGTCTAAATGTTTATCTAACAAGTTTCATGAAAATCATACATACAGATTTATTCTTAGTATTGATTATTATTGATTGTATAACATAGCAATATGGTGCCTATATCTATAATATATATCTATTGATAGTGTATACGACATTTCATTGTGTAACGAATAATGTCTTAAAAGAATTTAAGACATTATATAAATGTAATTCTTTATTACACAAATTGCTAAATTATCTACACACAATCTGAAAAAAAAAATATGTATTTTTATTAAAAAAAACTTATTTTAATACAGTAATAGTTCGATATGAATTGAATTGAACACACGACTCAGATTAAAATGTCCGAACACATCATTAGACACAGTAAATAATTGTCAGGGGTCGTTATTTTCAATTCATAGGGAAAATATCTACTAGCAAAACACGTATCATTAAAACCTTTTTAACCTCCGACGCCCTATGCGAATGAGGGGTGTTATTTATAAGTTTGACCTGTGTGTTTGTGTATTTGTGTATCTATGTGTCTGTCTATAGAAAAACCAATTTTTTTTAAGAGCTGACATGATCGAGATAGTTCTTAGCTACAGTTTATGAAGATCTGTTCAGGCGTTTAAAGATCATCATCCCATTTTCTAATTGACAGCTCATTTTGGTTTGACATCTTCTGTAATTTGGTCTGCCATCACATGCTTGCTGCCAAATATTTATGATTATAACAGAAGTATAGCAGGATATTTTTTGTTTCAGCAACTCATAGAGGAGTGAGTGAGACGCAAGACCAGCAACACGAAGTAGCGGACTATGAAACAGCTATTGATGCTGCTGGTATGTAGTTTTTCTTGAATATAAGTAAAGTGCGTTTCATAATTCGAACGAGTAATTTGACAGGTCCTAATGTTAAATTTTAAAATAATGTTAACAGCGTTGTTTCCGTAGTGCTGTACTAATATCGTTTTTACTTAAATAGTTATACTATTCTACGGTGAAAATATTTTAAATCTTGTTTTATTAATTTAACATTTAAGATTCGAATTGCGTTTAAAGCAGGATTGCCAATGATTAGGTCGATTTAGATGAATAAAAAAACAATTCAAAATTTTAATGTGAAGTGAAATAAATGAAAAAACAGTATAATGCATTATATGACTATTATTTTGTGATATTTTTATGTCACCTAGAAAAATATTCTCATCATAAATTTTTTTATAATCGAAAAAATTGCGACTTATAGAACGGAATTTGCAAAAAATATAATTTAAACAATTAAATAATAATTAATATTAAATCTAAAACAATTAGTGTTCTATAAAGCATTGATTACAGTTTTATAAAACCGTAAGTTTTTCAATAAGTTCCATTAGGTGACATCACTATTTTTGAATGGCCAAAAACCTGCAACCCAGGAAATGTCAAATTACTCGTTCCAATTATGAAATTCACTATAGCGACTCGGTCCCGGCAGCGCTTAGGATTAGGTTTAGTGAACTTCTTTAGGCGCGTTGGTCATTTTTAAGATGGGAAAAAACTATTGAACTCGCGACCTATTACCGTAACCTAACCGTGCAATCGTGTAACCGACACCTCTGTATATTTTCAGATATTGCGCCATCTACATAATACCACTAAAACTAGAATATGTTACGTAATAATACATTCTGGCGAAAACTAATTGAATTTAAATAATACATCAATGCGAACAGAGATGGCGCTTATATATTAATTTAAAAAAAAAAAGATCAATTTTTGAGATGGGAAAAAACTATTGAACTCGCGACACTGTTACCGTAACCGACACCTCTATATATAAGTATGTACTTTCCTGACGATTCAAAAAATACACACGTCATTGTTGAAGTTCCCACTTCTGTCGGCACTCCCGGAGAGCCACTGTTTTTTTTTATATGCACAAACCTTCACTAACCACTTCTAAATCACTCAACGGATTTAAATTCGCTTTTCACACAAAAATTATTATGTCATGTCTGTAACATTTATACGTCTATGTCATTTCTCCTATTAATCTGCCCGCACGTGACCTCCTCTAGCCGGGCGATAACGAATCAAAACTTTGTGCCGAATAAGAGGTTTTTTTATTGATTACGCAAATACCGTTCCATGCACTAGGGCACGTATGATGGACATAGATGTTATCTATGCATATCGCTGTTGGCAATTAGTTACTATATGGAAATTTGATAAAAAAATGAGACATCTTTCTTTTCGAAATACCCATTATGTTATTATTCGATAAACAATAGTGTAAGCAATGACAATAAATAATTAAATTCATAAATTACTATTGCGAGGCTTTGAAATTTGAAAATAAGATGTCAAAATCAAAACACTTTAAGAAAAAATGATTAAGAAATAAAAAAATACACCAAGATCAAAATCAATTAAGCGGATTAGAGATGTTCGATCATTTGTAATTGAAACCAATTTATTAATTACACAAGTACTCAATACGTTTCTGTATAGGTATAAAAAAATGTATGTATACACACATACAGTGTTATATACAAATAGTATATCTGCATAACCGCTGTATATCGCTGACAACGTGTGCAAAATTTCATGGTGGTCGGTTGAGTATAGTTAAGGCGTGAAAAGGTAACAAAAAAAACAAAAAATGACTAGCGCTTTTTAGTTAACATTCACTGTGTAGGGTACTACAGTCAAAGTAGATGATTGTTTTTCGAAGATTTCCCATATATCTCTAGCTTGAGAAAATGAAGGTCTTTTCGACCTGATGAAATGCTTGTTTGAAAATTGTGACCTGTCACTACTCATGTTGAAGTTATGGCAAAATATTATTAAGTTACATAACATCTGGCACTGTTGTTCAAATATAGTAATGAGTCGATATTGTGCCAATGGTTATGTTATGATGGCGTATGTTTAATGTAACGCACATTTATATCATAATAAGTTAAGGGTTGCGACATTTTTCTATTTCTTTGTTTATATAAACTTTTATCATTATGTTGTAATATATGATATTAAAATTACAGAAGTTTTACAAATAATTTATAAAATAACATTGCCAAACTATACAAACAGGAATATCCTACTAATATTATATCTAAATGTGAAAGTTTCTGAGGATGAGATGTTTGGCAAAGAGTTAGTTTATCCAAATACAAATGTACGAGTATGTTTGGATGAACAATCATCAAAACATACTTACATTTCGCATTTATAATATTAATAGTATAATAGCTATGTCGTTTCGTTTTAATAAACGTTTTAAAAAGGTTATCAGAAAAATGGTGTCAAACTTAATTTGTGAAATAAAATAGCTACACAGACACTTTCTCGGACCCAATGATTGCATTGATGTAAATTGTACTTAGATTCAGCAGTTATGCATAAACTACGTCATTATGACGTCAATTAAGTGCTACGGATCAAAGTTCAAAAGGTATATAGAAGAAAATGGTTTGTTGGTATCATTTATTGTCATAGTTTTTTTTTTAAATTTCCCCCAGCAGGGGTTACGCCACCCCTACAGGCCGTATATTAAACAATGCGAGATTAAACCTCAGTGGTTTTTAGTGTTATCATTTTACATGTATTTTATACTAGCTTTAAAAAAATAAAAAAATAAATAAAGGAATGTTTTTCAATAACTAGTAATATTGTTAGTTTAGATAGTAATAGCGGAAATTCCAATAAACTCATGGACTTGTCAATAAAGTTAACATAAAAATTTATTAGCATTTGATACAATGTCGTAAAAAATTAGCGCAACGATCGACGCGACGACGTCAAACAACGCATGTGCAGTTTGACAACATATATATACATTCATTGCATACTGTCTTCTGACCCTTTATACATAACTATAGTGAAATATTAGCACGTGTGGAGATGTCACACAAAATTAATCCTAGACTCAGCTTTCAAGTCAGAAGGTGAATCATAGAATGAAATATCTGATGCATTATATAATAATAATTATTATTATTATAACAGCATTCAGTCATATTACGCATGTCATTCGCCTATGTGTTAGCTATCATACCTAGGCTATAAAAGTATTTATTTTGTTAAATTAACCAATCAATGAGATTAGAAAAGTCATCCCCTATGATCATAGTCATTTTGGAGTTAACATTATCTTGTTTGACAATCATTTGGAACCTCAAGTGCAGCTGCCTCTGCCTTCTTTTTACGTAATCATTGGGTACCCAAAGACCCAGGGTACTGATAAGATCTGAAGTACTCTGATCCGTGATGCATGTAATTTGTAAAGGATCATCGTCAGCTCTCTTCTGACTCTTTAGCCCAGTCAAATAAGATCAAAAGCAGGGCTGACCCGGGAATAATTAAAAGTGTCGATTTTCCTTCGGAAATCGTTGAGGGGGCTCACTGGCAGTCTACATTTCGAAACTCGGGGTTCCCACCCTCTTGCTTCAGCCGCCATCTTGAATTTAAGGGTAAATTTTTGTTTATTCAATAACTCGTTTATTTTCAATTTTACACGGAAAATGGTTATCACCAAAGTTGTTTGGAATTGAATTTCCTACAATTTTGGTCCTCATCAATTTTTTTCTACGATCGATATTTTTCGATGTAGACCCGAAAAGGGGGGGTTAATTTTTTATTATCAAATAACTCGTTTGTTTACAATTTCACACGAAAAATGGTCATGACCAACATTGTTTGGAATTAAATTTCCTACAATTTTGGTCCTCATTAATTTTTCGCTATGATCGATGCAAGATTCATATTTTCAGGATGCACGCTTATGGTAAAGCTGAAAATATGAATCTTGCATCGTTTATACATCATCATTTATACAAAAAATTACAAATATACTTGAAATAATAATCATAATACTAATAATAATATAATACGTTTATTATATTATTATTAGTATTATGATTATTATCTCGTTAGATAATGGAATTATTTGGTTCACCCCCACCTCTTTTGAGGTCTACATCGAAAAATATCAATGATAGAAAAAAATTGAAGAGAACCAAAATTGTAGGAAATTTTATTTCAAACAACTTTGGTCATAACCATTTTTCGTGCGAAATTGAAAGTAAACGGGTTATTTGATAATAAAAAATTCACCCCCACCTCTTTTCGCAAGCAAGAGGGTGGGAACCCCGAGTTTCGAAATGTAGACTGCCAGTGAGCCCCCTCACCGATTTCCGAAGGAAAATCGACACTTTTAATTATTCCCGGGTCAAATCCTTATTTGATTGGGCTACTTATTTAGTTGTACAATTGAGTTTGGCATATTTTTTTATTAATATAAAATTAATCTCGACCAATTACAAGGGTGGATTAAAAAAAGGGTGATGGTCCAGCGCCCCTAACTTAATCAGGGTCTTTATTAAAGAGTTAAAGTAATGTAGGTTTTTCTTTTGTTACTTTTTATCTCAATAATTTTGGATCGTTTATTAAAATTTTGACCTACACTGTTGTAATAACACCAATAGAAGCTTTTTTTATATAATAAAAAAAACCTAATAAATATGTCGCTTCCAGGCTATGGCGGCTTCAGCCGAAACGTGGTCGGTGTCTGCGCTTGTGCCTTCTTCACAACCGGTGTTGAGAACTGTCTCATGTCCTACGTGCTGCCGGCTGCGCGGTGCGAACTCGAGCTTACCACATACCAGACCGGACTGGTCAACATGGCTTTTATGTGTGGTAAGTCTCAAAAGTAATGTCTCAAGAGGGTTTCCTGCTTCCTAAACACATACGTTTCGCAGACATTTCGACAGCCCGTCTAGTAGCAGTATCCACCTACCATCAAGTGATATAAAAAAAAGTATAAGCATGTGTGACTGTCTAATTACTTAGTGAATTTTGAGAATAATATTTATTAAAAAAAAATATATTAAATAAAATATAATTGAATTGAATTCAAATTTAATATATATGGTAAATTAAATATAAAATTTATAAAAAAAAAAATTAAATTAAAATATACAAATTATTTACAGAAATTATATTTTATATCCCTTGGAATCCACTATCACTCGCCGAAATACAATTATTATCTCTTTGAAGTAGTTATACCATAAACGCCATAACAGTTTTAGGAATCACTTAATGATGACGGGAAATATTTGTGATGATTTAGAACACACAGTTTAACAGTTCTAAACAATGGCCGTTGCCTTAAATGGTCATATTAGCACACAATCTAAAAGTAGGTAAGTGCGGTCATACGACATAAAATTTATAACATCGAGTTTTGCGATGTCAAGTTGTAGTAACACTTCCTTTATTTATACATACAATAGTATATTACAGGTTATACAACAATACGTACTTACTTAATAATAAAACTGCATAAGGAACATAGAACATGCATAGAAAAGAGAAAGTATGTTTGACTACCAAAAAAAAACGAGGAAGCTCTTACCCAAACAGCATACCACAAGTTCAAGCTTTTGACCCAATGTTTTGAATAGTTCCCAAAAAGTATTTTAACATTTTATTGTAGAACAACGAAGATGATAGTCACATAAGATCATCATTAAGGTAATGATGATAAACCATTATGACAATCCCTTACGTAGTAACGAAACACAATAGCACAAGTGATTTTGGGGATAAGTGGAAAAGTATCGTGTTAAAGAAAACTTTTATGTGTGTTTTTGACATTATTTGATTATTATTTATTTGCTGGACGTGACATGTAATGTAACACTATACTATATATATATTTCAATTATTTATTCCCATTTAATAGATTTAGTAGATAGATTACATTAGATTACTGCTGAGCTTCCTATAATTGCGGCGGCATCCGCCTTGTGCTAATTATTTTGAACAGCGTTTTATAGTTAGATGCCTGCCTTGTTGGGGGGCCTTGTATAATAAATAAATAAAAAATAACTTTACTAGAATATTATTTGTTTAAGAATATATTTTTCTGAATTAGGTGGCGTTGCCAGCGCGTTCTTCTGGGGAATAGTGGGCGACGTGTTCGGGAGACGTCGGATGCTCAGCATGACTTTAATCATGAATGGATTCATCACCTTGGGACAGAGCACTATATCCGATTATAGGATACTGCTAGCTGTACGATCCATCAATGGATTCCTTATCGGTATAGTAATTTTTATAAACTGTGTAATGGGAACATACTTCATTTCCCCTAGGCAGAAAATGGCTTATCAAATCTCTTTATTGTAATCTACATTTTATTTTAAAGCCTAATATTGAAACTTAGCTCAGGTTTATTATTATTAGTCTATTCAGAACTTGCTAAATGTTCAGAACTAATAGTAGAACTGTTTGGACTAACCCGAATCTAAAAGAATAAAAATATAAATAGCAAAAGTACGAATACGAAATAGGACTACATTCCGACGGTACTTAGTTTGCCCGAGTGATTATAGAAAAAAAAGCAAAAATGTTAATTATTTTTTCAGGTTGCCCGTCAACATTAGTCTTCACATATTTGTCTGACTTAGTAGGTGTCAAAAGAAGGCAATTTTACTTGAACATAACCGGGATGAGCTTCGTTGCAGCATGGCTCATACTACCAGGTGAGTGATTCCTTGAGAAAGTAATAGTACATTAGTATATATACAGATTTGACCAGCCTCTAGAGACACGCCTCTAACACAAGCAAGTGCGCTGCCGACCATAGAAGGGATTAGAAAAAGTAAGGGGATCAAAAATGAATCCATTTTGAAAAATTTTTGAATAATTATTTCACAAAAAAATATTCGGACATATTCAAGTTAAATTGGGTAAGTAGGCTTCTTTATTTTAAACTAGGTCCATACGCATGAATCAGTAACACGGATTTCTCAGGACACTTGTGTTTGATGATGTGCAGACGCAGGGTTGTCAAATTTTTAAAAAAAATATAGGTATCCTATTTTTTAATTTTCGGACGTTCGTATATTACTAGACTGGACATTTATGAAAATTTATTGTACGTTAATAATAATTTTTAATAATTTAAGAAATATCCAACTTAAACTTATATAATCATTGTAAATAAATGTGAAATTACAAATAAAGTAATATAAAAAAGCTTTGTTTATGCACTTATTAAATTATTATATAATTTTGCATATTGACTATCTGCATTTGGACTTTTTGAATAGGTACTGTCTAGTTCAACTAGATAATTAATGCCTAACTCTTTAAAGGACTCTTTAATTTCGAATTTAACATCGGTGTAACATTTTTTTAGTGACAACCCTGTTCATATAAAACTTTGTAACGGTACATTTTGATCCGCATGTCTTGCAGTTTTTGCCTTCACTGTTTTTAGAGGTCAATACTTCAGTGTAAAAAACCGCTTTGTTTTTGCTTCAATTAAATGCGATGGGTATTTTTTTTTAATTCATTTATCCAACTAAAAGAGAAAGTTTGAAACTTTAATTGATTAATAACTTATAATAAATTAAAATTAGGTAAGTAGGTAAGTTGAGCATTTTTGAATAATATTTTTGTAACCTAAATTTTTTAACTACATACTTAATTACCTCAGATAAATGATATTTAGTATCATTATGATTATAAAAATATAAATTAACACTCGTTTGTTGTTTACTATTTCATTGACCTTGGAATATTGAAATTACACCAAAAACAGTAATAATTATATAAAACACACATTTCTACATGATCCTATACCTAATTGATTAATGAATTTTAAAATTTAAAATAGATATAAAGCTAATTCTCTAACTTCCGAATTAGGGTTGACACCTACTGTATCTCATGTAAACTTCTTTGTAAATCCATTAAGATTAGTTAGGATTTTTTGTGATATTTTTTACAAACATTGTACCAGCTAACAAATTAGATACCTTTTTTATAGGTTTAGCGGCAATAAAATTACACCAAAAATGCAGAAAATTCCGGTTCTTACTAGTAATGCCACGGGTAGGTAATATTTTTTGTTCGTAGCACTGCTAACCTGCCTGGTAGTACTTCAGTCCTGAAACTCTATAACGTCTGATACTTTTGATGCAATTATATCTGTTTTCAAATACATGTTCAAAATACTTTAGAAATCAGTAATTCGCTAATATGGTACGGTACAATCAATTTTGACAATGATTTCAACAAATGTCAAATTACGGATGAATGCACATGTATACAAAGTATTTTTCAATTATGTTCTAAAGCATTCTAAGCAATCTAAGGGTATTTACAACTTTATCTAACCTATACATATATTATAAAACTAGCTGCTGCCCGCGACTTCGCCTGCGTAACTTTGTAAATTATATACTAAAACCTTCCTCGAAAAACACTCTATCCATTGGTGGTTTTGAGGTTATCGCGAACGGACAGACAGACAGGCAGATCTAACAGATTTTGAAACGGTTTTCACCAATGGTAGGTATGACAAACGAGAAAGGTTCGTTGTGTATATAATTTGCAGAAAAAATTGCATCCTTGTAAGGCCCGGGTAGGGTCGCTAGTATTACATACTTTTTGGTTTTTAGTCATACAAGACATTTGTATTCCCGATTGTATGAGAAGCTATCGTCTCCTATTGGTCATTTTGGAACTACCACCTGCTTGTATAATTTTAAGGTTAAGCGCCTCTTTCACCAACTACAAGTAGTGTTGATTAGTTACCTACATTTAGAAATCATTTTCTATTTTATTGAATTATGCACTCGGTTTACTGCATCATTCGATAGGCGTTTTTTTTATTATTATTTTCTATTTAATCTTTGGGACGTTTACCGTACAAATAAAGCTATATCAGCTAAATTATTCCCGGTGACGGGTGACTTTAAATGGCTCTAAGGTTTAGCCTACTTGACGTTGGTGAAAGAGGCGCTAAGTATGACAAATAACTGTTGCAACTATACAAGTAACATAGTATATCATTAAGCGCCTCTTTCACCAACGTCAAGTAGGCTAAATTGTCATTTAAAGTCACCGGTAACCGTTGATAATGGAGCTGATATACCTTTGTTAGTACAGTAAACGTCCCAAACATTAAATAGAAAATAATTAAAAAAAATCGCCTATCGAATGATGCAGTAAACCGAGTGCAAAATTCAATAATACTGAAAATGATTTCTAAAAGTAACTAATCAACACGTTACTTGTAGTTGGTGAAAGAGGCGCTAAGCCTACCATGTAGGTATTAGCTATAAAGAATTTGATTTGATTTCAAAGTGCCTGATACGAATGTAGTTGGTTCTTTAACGTTTTGCATTGTTCTTATTACATAGACGTACCTACATTTCATTAAAATCGGTAAGAGTGATGACCAGTTAATGAGGTTTTGTCGTATACTTACTTGACGCCTAAGTAGTAAATGAAAAAGTCATCAATGAACAAAAAACTATTACCTAACTAATGTTTTAACACTTAATTTTTAAGACGATAAGAATGTAGGTCAGCAGTTAATAACAAGAAACATATTTTAAAAAAGAAATTATGGTTATGTAAGGACTTAGAATCAAAAAGAGTTCAAAGGTAAAATAATAAGAATCCCTGTTAATAAGATAATCAAATCATTAAACAGATGATTAAATAAGAAATCAGCACCAAATACTTACGTGTATGGTCACTTTTTTATTCAAAAGAAAAGTGAAAAGCTTTAAATCAAAATACCCATTTTTTTTACATTTCTAGTCATCTTATATACTTATAGTCCGATCTTTATTTTAGCCGTGTAGTATAATTATGTATTTGCACGTAACTTACAAAACAAAGTAATTCATCTTATGAAAGTTTTCTTAAGATATGTTTCTTACACTTTCAGCAATTAATCTTTATATTTTAATTTATGGGTTTAAAATTAATCACATATTATATCTATTTCAGCGGTCGCCTGGCTGGTGATTCCTTTCAAAGTAGATTACGAGACAATATTCCCAATATATTCCTGGAGACTGTATACGGCTCTTGCAAGTTTGCCTGGACTTATATCGGGAATTTGGATCCTGTTTCTGCCAGAAAGTCCGAGATTACTTATGGATACTAACAGAAGTGATAAAGCTTTGAAGATCCTTGAGCATATACATAAGAGTAATGGATGCTTATCGGAATTTAAGGTAAGTGTTGTCAGTGGAATTATTATAATACACAATAATATTTACGTAACTTTGTGGATATGGAATACTATTAACCTATCTTAGATACCTAAGATTTAGTAGGTTAAAATGTACAAAATTTTTTGGATTTGTAGACCATTCATATAGAATAGGTACTTACTAACAAGATCTCATCATTGAAAACCAGATTAGTCACTTTTCAGTGTCTTTAAAAAATTGCATAGCGTTAAAAAGGCACATTTTCAGGCTGACAGTCAACTTGATGGCAAGTGGCTTGAACACAAGCAACACCACAGGTGTAGCAAGTCCACTACCGGTTAGGATTAAATAGGGAAATAGGTATCCCTGTACTTACTCATTGAAATTCAACTTTAACTGGGGATGGCCTCTGTCTTTAACTTTTATGGTTAAAGTTGTCAGGCAAGCGACGGTGTGATGGATAAGATAGGATAGGATAGGCTCCGGCATCCGTTACTCCCTCACCAAAACACGTATACAGATACTGTTATTTCGTGATGAAGGATTGCACAAATGACGCCCCCTGACAAAAATCTAACCTGGGACTCCTGAGTCAGAGAGCTAAGGCTGGCACCTTAACCACTCGACCAATAGGCTTAACTAAAGTAAAAAAGTTTTAACTTCTAGATTAAAAAACTGATACCAGACAACATATTTGTGGCGAAGACAATAAGCAGTGACCAGAATCGAACAAAAGAGTTGTTCATAGGGGTGCTGAAGGATTTGAAGATGTTCATCTCAAAGAGTTATGCTTTTAAATCAACACTTATATTATTTGTTTTCTTCGCTAATATGTCTGCGTGAGTATATTTATTTTTATACCTGTCTTTAATAGCTCTAGTTAAAGGATTGAAAGATGTTTTCAACATTGTCAATGACGTGGGAAATTATTAGGTAGATTTTTCGCAATTCTGAAAACTATATGAATTTCTAAAGTTCATCATCTAAAGGTTCATTCACATGATCAACCACCATAGATCTTTACCATGGATAGTCAAGGCGGTAAAATCATAATGCTTAACATTATGAATTCTTTTAGCTATTGCTAGCGACTCAAATTTGCATCTTGCTATCCTCATGTTCAAGCTATATATTACCAAATATGTATATTCACAAAACTTTATTGAAATCGACCTTATTTAAATGTATTTAAGGGATAATTTTTTTAATTAATTTCAGTGGCTTCGGTCTGAACATGTGGATACCGATACTTTTACTGAGGATGCAAGGCAGATCAGGTCATCAAAACCTGTCGACCCCTGAATCTGCCAGATTGTTGAACGCCACAACAATTCCTTGGAGAGAATCAACTTCTTTCGATATACACCCACAAAAAGATATAGTTGGAAGATTTAATGATAGCCTGTTTGATACCCATCATCCGAAAGGCGATCAAAGTTGTAATGAGATTATGAATGCCGAGGTAAGATACTTATACTCGTACGAGTTAAGATTTAAGAAGGTCTTCTTTTTGCATATATTTCTTTGTAAAATCAATTACAAATTCGGGTGAAAATTTTATTTTTAAAGGGACGATTTTTAGCGTTTTTTTTTGTCAAAAACAACAATTTAGGTTACAAATTAAAATTAACACTTCCGTCTTGCCAGTACTTACAACATAACCTGTACCTGATAAAATAAATGGTTATGCACGCTTAAAAAAATAATCGAAAAAAAGTAGAAAGCTTTTTAATCAAACTCCACAATCAAATGAAACTTTTCAATAAATATATCAAACCCCTTACAAACCTTTCCAAGTAAGTACTATGTTTACGTCCCATACTCGTACCAAGTTTACAATATTATACTAATACCGAGCTATTGGTAGACCATTAATAGAACTAATTGTCAACAGAATGAAAATATGAAAAGCAATAGTGCCTTTGCAAGACAATTCTTTTGCGGGTTTTCTTAATCACACACTTAATCTTAATTTTTTCCAAGACCTTGGATATTTATTGTAGATTGAAGTCCGGTAAATAAGTTGTGCTCGTGTGAAAGTCGTATAAAATGAAACAAAATGAATGTTTTCAGTTGTTCACATCGAACTTGATAGTCGGCGTGTGTTGCGTGCTCGGGAACGCTGCCGGCGCTCTGTTGTGCGCACGCGGTGGCGCATTGGGCGTGAGGCGTGCGGCTGCCGCATGCGCGATGGCATGCGCATTGGCTTGCGGCGTGCTGGCTGCGACCGCATGCGGCTGCTCCTCCTCCAACAAGATCGCTGTGGCCGCTGCGGCGATGCTCAACGCAGCCTCCCTCAACGGCAACGTGCTTCTCATCAGACTGCTCTTGCACGCGTTACCTCCCAAACTCAGGTAACGTATCATCTTTACTTACATAGTGTTAGCTATGCTATTTATGTCAACTGAAGTTGATTGATTAAGGCGGAAAGAATAGTAAAGGTGCTCATTTATTTAGATTCATTCGGTAAGATTGAAAAGGTATGACATTGAATGATATTGAAAAGTTTCAGACAGTCGAACGAACGCATTCGCGAAGAGAGGTCGATGTCGTATGTCCGCGCACGTTATAGTTGGAATTGTAGTTCTGATATCGGACTATAAAAGTATTGGAACTTAACATAAAGTGGTTTAATTAATGTACCCGAAGTAGAGGGTGCTAATAATAATATAAAACAAACAAAACGTATTTTGAATACGAAAAGTAACACTTGTGGAAAGAGCGTTCAGCGTTCAAATATTTCCAACAATAATATTTATGATTTTATGTAATTACATTAGCGTAAAATGAACACAAGTGACGTCAACGCGTAAACATCAGATGTAATAAGAAGTGGTTGTATGATGATTGCAGTGGTCTTGGAGTATGCTGGGGAGCGTGGTGGGGTCGCGCGGGAGGCGTCGCGTCCAATCTGGCCGTCGGCGTACTCCTAGACTACTCTTGTCCAGCGCCCTTCGTATCCGTCGCTGCATTACTTGCATGTTAGTATATTCTTTTTTTACCTGCACAGTCTTTTAGGTTTGCTAGAAGAAGTACAACTAAACGACTTCAATTTTATTGGTAACTAGACTACTCTGCTCGCCATGTTACATTCTATCATCAAAAGACTTAGGGCCGGCGCACATTGGAGGACGGCACGCAAAAGTCTTTTAAATACTTTGCCGTGACGTCCTAAAAGGTGCGCCTTAAATGACAAGAATAAGACTTGTTTTTTACTAGGGTCTATCTATACCAGATTACCAACATAGCAGATTCTTATTATATCAGACTTCCACAATACCAGAAGTAGGTACAGAAAAGAAAAAAGGATTGAAAATTTTAATAATTTATTTTTGTCACCAGGCACTTATGTACAGTCGAGGTAAAAAAATTCGTCACCTTAAAGTCGACATTTGAATTTGAATTTTATTAGTCATGCCGAAATTTCATTTTATCGTCGGTCAATTGTCTGCTTATTGCTTTAGTTTCAAAAGGTACTAAGAATCAACGACTTGATGAAGGAATGAATTTGAAAACTGACGAAGGTTTTCGTACTTAGACTATACCTAACAACATACCAAATTATGTAATGCTCATTATTAAATTTAATAATTTCAGTATCAATTGGTGCCATCATGATGATAGAATTAGAAACCGCAGAAACAGAAGAATCCGATGACAAGACTGTTCAGGATAACGTAGAAAAGAACCAAGGACTCGATAGATACATATCAACCCATATGTAGCCAACCAGAGGCTCCTTATCTTAATATAGTTATAATAAATTATATTTTTATGTATTGTTCTATAGAATTAGATATAATATAAAGTATAATTTTTAAGAAAAGACTGGTTCTATTAAATGACTTTGTGACACTAAAATTATAAAATATGCCTTACCCACTAAAGGGATCTAATTATAAATGGACTATTAGTGACAGAAAAAATCTAGGTAATTATCATTAATACCTACTACACTTATGTATATTGCCATAATAATAACTTCGTTTTAGTTAGTCTTGTAAATTAAGCGCTATTTTTAAATTTATCTTCAAATAGCTATTTCAGCAGTTTGTTTTTAAATTATATATTTTTCTATATCTATTTATAGATAGTACTCTATGTTTTTCCATTAACTTCTAACCCACCCAATGGTTTTCAATATTTGATACAAAAAAAAAATACAATTTGCGAAGCCAGGGTGTGTCGCTAGTTTATATTATAAAGTCAATAAAATAGTAGTTATTTCAATTCAATTGTTACATTTTCTGTTTTTAATATATCTACATATTTTGGTATTATACGTCTTGTGGACCCCTTTACCCAGCGCATAGTGTATTTGCATCCTTTAAGAGCGGGCATAAAGAGAAATAGCCAATCCTAGATTTGAATTTTATCTAAGTAAACAAAGTCTAATTTAGTTATTTTTTTTTTAAATAGATAAATACATTATAAATGAAAGTGACGACTGTAACAGAAAACATAATATAATGAAATTTTCTCGATAGAAAAAAATCACCAAGTGAGCTCTCATTTCCATCGATTTTACAAAGCTAAAAGTGTATCAGTAATTTCACTTCACATATTATCTAAGGCTGTATGTAACAATTTTTCATTTGACATTGTAGTTTAGGAATAATTAATATTTAATACTTTTGGCACTTATAACATTTTTATTGAGCGAGATGCGCTATCTTCCGTCGCATGTTGTGCGTAGTTCTACGTATTTTGTGTCACTGTCATGTCCAAGGGGCCACGCGGGTGAAATTACTAATTTTGTTTGCTTTATACCCATTCTTAATAGATTTTTTTATGAGAGATGGGTTTGCTTTTGGCCAACAATCAGCTGTGTAGCAAGGATGAGGCCTATGATGAGCGAGCTCACCCAGAAGATGCCTATTCAAGCGAACTTTGAAAAGTTTAGGTTATATGAGCTTTGAAATACAGGTAAGCAGGGAGTTTCAAACCTTGGCCACCTTGGCAGTGCGCATTATAAAGGAAGCGCTTGGTCCTAAAAAAAGGGATTTCAACAAGACGATAGGAAGTATTTATATTAAGACAGAAAAAGAAATAATATATTTTTACATTTCTATTTTACTAATAAAAAAAATGATTAATTAACAAAAAAAAATGATAGTAAAATATGTTTTCTTTTTTTGCAATGTACTTTCTCATTACTTACTTACCTACTCTATAAAATATCGTTTAACTAAAAGAAGTCTATCCGCTATTTTTGTGTCGCATTTTATGTCAATATTAATTTTAATTATATTATATTAAATTTCTAGTAAATAAACACATGTTTTTTTTTATTTGTGATATATTTTTATTTATATTAATGTAATTTTAATACTAATATCTATGCAAAGTTTTCCATGAAAATTAGCATAGAGTTTGAAAAAATAAACAGAAATAAAAAAGGTTTGTATATAATATATTTATGTATTAAAAAAAAAACCTAAGTATACGTATGTTCTTTAAAATAATTATGTCTAAAAAACGTAAATCAGTCAAAGTGCTTTCTTATTCCTGAAATATCAATACGCACTATTTTTAAATTATATTAATAAAATTTTATGTTTTTTTTTTTATAATTTCCTGCACAACTTCAATTTTATTATTTTTCCGTCCCGTTCTTTGGAATAATTTTATACAATCCTATAAAATTTCACAATAATTACTAACTATACATAAATTTTGTTAAAGAGAGCTTAATTTTGACAAATACACTAATATTATATACTTATGATTTTTTTAAACTCAACTAATAATACGGTATTTTAATAAAACAAAAAAATCGACAGCTCCCTAGTTCACAATAATTTTACATTTTGACCAAATAAATCTTTTTATCAATCACAGTCAATAAGATACAATGTTTTTCTTTAAACTCAGCTTTTAAGAAGAGATCTCTGTAATAAACCTGCTGCGTCTTGATATCTAACGCTGCTTCTATACGATGCGAAACTAACTCAGGCCCAGTTATATAAAAACCTTGTCTAATAATAGTTAAACTGGTGACTTTGTGGCTTTGTCTGACTTGTCTGGCGGTAAAAAGAACGCAGCCACTGCGCTACCTGAAAAATAATTAAAATTTTGATTTTATACTCGTACTAGCTGGTTTCGGTGACTTCGTTCGCTTAAATTTCCCCTGTAAATATACAACGGAAACGGAACGGATGTTTTTTTTTAATAATAATTAAAAAAAAATATATAAAAAAATCGAAAAAAAAAATCTTGCAAAATCTTCATAATTTATATGCAAAAAAAAATTTTATTATTATTTTTTTAAATGTAAAAAATCTGCATATAAAAAAAGCGTATATTGTTCCCTGTGGACTCTAAAACCGTAAAACCGATTTTAATAAAATTTCCAGGCATTCTTCAAATTAGAAATATTTATTATTTATTTAACGATCGGATGAACCAATAACTTTTTTTTTTATAATTTTGTGTCATGTTTTCCCTACAAATTAATAGGAGATTAGATATAAAAAAAATTAAATATTCAATGCCTGACAAAAATATACGAGCAATAAAGTCTGAATAAATACGATGACGTCGTGGGCACAAACTAGTTATTTTATATAAAAGAGCAACATGAAATTTATTTAAATAAAAGCACTTGTGCTGTTATTTAACAGTGGTCTTCTGTAAAGGGATGGTATCTACCGAAAGACGGGCTGCTCAAGAGAAATATTTTCAAAAATTAATTTTCACAGTTGGCCCTGCTGGGAATAGAACCCTGGGACAGCGCTAAGGCAACTACTTGACCAATGGATTCGTCAAACGAATCCTAAAACGGTAAAGTAAATTATTACTTACTTAAAACAAGTAAAGACCACAGATAGAAAGTTATTTGGCAATGATGAAAAATAAGATTCCCAACTAGATTGATGCCCACAAAAGTCGAACTCCTTCCCACCATAATGCTGAGACAGGCCACCATACCTCTGGAAACATAATATTTTGATAAATTCAAAAATGTCATTATTTCATTAACATTTATTTAAATCGAAACACGAATTAAATTTCCACATTACACTTTATATTATACGTACTAATATTATAAATGTGAAAGTTTGTATGGATGGA
Source organism: Synanthedon formicaeformis (assembly GCA_945859745.1). Lineage (NCBI taxonomy): Eukaryota > Metazoa > Arthropoda > Insecta > Lepidoptera > Sesiidae > Synanthedon > Synanthedon formicaeformis. The sequence continues at coordinate 11,291,609 of OX243961.1, forward strand.
TGTATGGATGCTTGTTACTGTTTCACGCAAAAGTATAAAATACTTTGATAAAGGATACACTAGATTCAGGGTCTCAAACAAAATCACTACGAAAAAGTTTCTTCTGGATTTTTTTATACATGCTATCAATTTCTCTCGTTAATTTCTGATAAAAAGATGATTAATGTAAATGTTACATGACTGATTTGAACCTTAACATTTAGTAATAATGGTTCAAGTCGTAACACGTGTTCACCTTGAGGACAATTTTGTGCAACTAATTTGAAATATCACCCCAAGCTTTGAGTGCGGTGTTATTCTTCTACGAGTATGCCACTTTTAGTGAAACAACCCAAAATCTAGTGAATATATATATATATATATATATATATATATATATATATATATATATATATATATATATATATATATATATATATATATATATATATATATATATATATATATATATATATATACATCCCGCTACAAATTCGGCGTCCGATATGGACTGTATTTGCATTTAATCTGGCATCCACCAACTTTTGGCGTCCATATACGGACGCCAGATCGACAAAATCCGTCACAATGACCTTTGAACCTATTGCATTGCGCTCAAGAAAAATCGATGGAAGCGATTTTTGTTGGAATTTGGCTGAACTTGTATAATCATTAGTTCCGCGAGTTTCCGCTGGCGCTAGTAAGAACATAAATATACTTGGTACAGTATATTTTAAATGTAAAACTAAGATTACAGGACGTCCAGTGTGGTATCTATAAGAAATTATGCTTTATGTCGTTGTGTTAAAATGAGTTTTGGATAATTCTGTTGCTCAAGCTTGCAAGAGGCCCATTGGGGTTGGGGCACTGACTGATGTTGCCGCCGCCCGCGTTCATCGACATTAGATACTCGTATTATTTTGTTTTCTCAATTCTCTGCCTCGTTTCATTTTAGTGGCGAAATATTCTCTTTTGGTTAAACTAAACTTGCTGCTATCAGACGTCCGGATGCAATTTCATAAAGTGTATTAATTATTGTGCAACAAATATGAGTAAAATCAGTAAAAGAATATAGGATATTTTAATGACCCTGAATCTAGCAGACATCCGACAAAAAAAAAATTCCCTAGGGATTTCTAGAGAAAAATAAAGTTACTGCAAATGTTAAAAATGGATGTTGTTCGTTGACTCGAAATCTTCATGTGGTTAATTTAAAAAAAAAAAAATTCGATAAATATTTTTTTATAATCAAAAATAACTTTGTAATAGCTCTCTAAGATTATTGAATTATAAAAATTAATTTCGACTTACTTATAGTACTTATAAATCGACTTTTCAAATGTGGTTATTTTTATTTTTTTGAAATTTATTTTAGATTTTTTGATAAGAGATCTACATGAAAAATCACTTAAAAATAAATTTTAAAAAGAATTCAATTCAATTCAAATTTTTTAGTTACGGATATTACCTAGAAAAAAATTTTTTTTCAAAAAATTCAAAATTCCTCTTTAGTTATACTTAAAACTACATGTGGTAATTTTATATTTTTATTCTTTTTGCAATAGTTTTTTTTTTATTTTTCGCAATAGATTTTATTTATTAATTTATTTTATTGTAGGGAAATTTACAGGTATAATTACATAGTAACAGTCGTGAGTAAATAGCTTAAACCTAATAAAAAAATTCCACTTATAAATAGCAAATTATAGTCCAATAACAACGATAATAAGAATAAAAGTAAAAATAAAATAAAAGTCACGGTAGGCCACTGAAAAATGTATCAGCTATAATATTTTTTGTTTTAACCATGAAACTGCGGAACAGGTCAACATCTGTATCCTCTAATAACACTTCATTAAAAAGTCTACATGAACGCGACATGAATGTATTTTTCCCATAATTTGTCTTACTGGGAGCTACATGCAGCTAAGAGCGATTTCTCAAATTAGTATGAGGGACATTTAAAAATATAATTTGGATAATAATTCAGATGAATCAATTAGACACTTTGCAATTTTCATTAAATAGCAAATGTCACTAACGTTACGTCTATACTGAAGAGGTAGGAAATGATAGCACCTGCATCTGTGAATGTAATCCTGCAACTTTTGATGACATTTGTAGTCGAGCTACCGAAGAAATTTTTAAGTATAAGTAAAAAGAGGAATTTTGATTTTTTTGAATATTTTTTTTTTAGTCGTACATAAAAATTTGAAATTTTTTGTTTTTTGATCAAAGTTTAAAAAAATAAAAATAACTACATGTAGATTTGGAAAAAATCTTCAAATTTCTTTTTTAAAATTTATTTTTTAGTGATTTTTCATGTAGATCTCTCATCAAAAAATCTAAAAAAAATTTCAAAAAATTAAAAGTAACCATATTTAAAAAGTCAATTTATAAGTAAGTCAAAATTAATTTTTATAATTCAATAATCTTAGAGAGCTAATAAAAAGTTATTTTTGATTATAAAAAAATTATTATCCAAAAATAATTTTTTTTTGAAATTTTTTTTGAATTTTTCAACACCATTTTTGTATAATTTGAAGGATTTTTTTTTCTCCACCCCTTCTACAAATTGGATTCAAAAATTTCTTTCATCCATCTGATATTACATTATTCTACAAACTTATATATCAAAAGTTACCCTAAGGATCTCAAATTTTTATTTGGTATTAAATTGTCCTGGACTATTAGTGTTTTACTTAATTAGAAAAATATTAGCCGCGTTGTAATGTCAATACAACATATAGTACAGGTAATAGAGAAGCCGTTACTCTTGTCTATATGCACAAAATTACTACTCTTATTTTTTTTTAAATAGGTTCAGTATCACGCACTGACCCTAAATGCACAAAATCCTCACAAATAGTGCCGCCATCTTGACAAAAACTGTTTTGGCCTATCTCTCCGTAACCGTGCACTTGAGGCCAAAAATGTTAATAATCTTTATTGTAGATTAATAAATTTCCTATTTTTTTTGTCCAATATTTTTTTCTATCATTTACCGTTTACTTCTTATTCGACTATTACGATTTGTTTATTGACACAAATATAGACATTAGACAAAAAAGATAGGAAATTTATTTATCTACAATAAAGGTTATTACCAATTTTGGCCTCAAGTGCACGGTTACGGAGATATATCCCGAAACGGTTTTTTTCAAAATGGCGGCACTTCCGCCCGCCTAATTTGTAAGGATTTTGTGCATTTAGGTTCAGTACAAAAAAAATAAGAGTAGTAATTTAGCGCAAAATCTTAAATCGATAAAATATAAATTAGAGCTGTTTTATATGAAATCTTGTACTTATAATTGTTTATCATTAGAAATGAATGAAAGGAAGTTGTAATAAATGGACGTCAAAAGTTATATGATTTGTAATATGGAAAACTTGTAACATATTATGTATCATACCTACATACCTAATTATATTATTACGTAAGAGACGTTATAAAACCTGTTTTATGAAAAGATGCCACTTGAATTCTGATTTAAACTAAGTTATACGTGTCATATACGCGGAAGCCTAATATATCTCATAATAAAACAGGGTTCAGATTTCCTCCAGTTAGAATGAAAATTCCAAAAAAACGTATAATCAGAAAAAAACAGAAATTCCACTATTTCTTAATTCCTACTTTGTTTATCGTCAAAAAATACCCCAGTATTCATTTAGTATTTGAAATTCAGTGCTGCAGAAGTAGGAGATGCCATAACAGTGCATTTCGAAAAGACGCCAAATTTATTGCGGGATGTATATATATATATATATATATATATATATATATATATATATATATAATATGTTACTAGCTGGTGCCCGCGACTTCGTCCGCGTTGAACTATGAAAGGTACCCTATGTCCTTTCTGGTGTCCCAGCCAACGTGTATGCAAAATTTCATGGTGATCGCTTCAGTAGTTTTTGCGTGAAAGCGTAACAAACAAACAAACAAACAAACTCACATTCACATATATAATATTAGTACGGATAGTACGGATTAGTACGAATAATTTCAATTTTTATTATTATTATTCAATTGTCTCTTGTATAGCATGTTTTGTTTCGGTGAAAACTGACCCTAACTATAGGGAAATTTGCTCTGGCGTTAATTACATTGGTCTTATTGGTCTTTCAAGTGATTCTTTAAAAAAATCGGACCAGATGCCCAATTATCACAGTTATTATCTATTGATAGACGGTACCTGTATGATGTCGGATATAGATCGACAAAATAGGAGGCCAAAATTCCCATTCCCAGGCATGTGCACGTGAAGCCCACGAAGAAAATCACACTCGATATAGGCTCCGGTATCACGTTGAGGAGTATGCCGCTGAGCGAAGAGAAACACAGGATAGAGATGATGACCACCTTCCGTCTGTTGGGGAGGTAAGAGATGAGGAAATTGAAGAAGGAGTAGACCGTCTGGGAAGCGATTAGTGTCAACAGGACGTTTTCAGATATTGTTCCTAGACATACGTCGGGTGTCTGAAACAATAACAAAATAAGCAGTTGAATACATCTATACATTGTAATTTCAGTTTTCTCTTTGGAGAAAACGTTCCTCTTCTGAATTATTAATTTATTACTAACGGTACACTTGATGGTAGGTGGCGACCGTCGTCTAAAATCAGCATGTTTAGGAAGAATTCTTAGTATACTATGCAACACATATATTTTGTCAGAGAATTTTGAATTGTTGAGAGTTGATACGAGTTTGACATACTACAAATGGTTCTATGTATTTTTAATTTAATTTATGAATTAAATACCTACTTTCTCTAATGCAAACTATATCCTTAAAAATCGTTTCTCCTGACTGACTTTTAACGCACAGCCAAAACTAAGTCTAGAAAGCTAAAATTTGGACCAGATATTTATTTCATAACGTAAACATCCGCTAAGAGAATTGCCGCGAATAAACCGACTGCTTATTATTACTTATATACCATAAACTTTGTGATTAAAATAAACATGTACTCACAACTTTGAGTGTTTCATTCGTTCCGGATAAAGTTGCATTGGTATTGTTTTCGCTAACTTTGACGGATATAAGATTGCAAATGTTTCCAGCACTTGTGCTGTTCGATTCCAAAGACAACCTCACCAGGTCCAATATATGTGGCAGCCATATTAAAAAGCTGTTGTTACTGAAAGAAAAAAATATTTTTAATTTTTTTTCTAAAATTCTAAATTTCTGCCTCTATGGTTAAAGTTATTTATAAGAATATAGTAATAAGAGTTCTCGTTTGCTTTATGACGTAGGTATGCTTTTTGCTTTTTATAACGTCATCAATGTTATTTCCACACTAAATTTAAACAAATCTGTTCATTTCTTATAGCGTTATTTTTTTATTACCCAGCCTAAACCATCATTGCAAAAAAAAAAAAAATTGCTTCAATACGTCGTTTCCATATATTACTAAATTTAATTAGTACTAGCTGGCGCCCGCGACTTCGTCCACGTTGAAAAAGAAAAAAATAGCCTATCCTGTGTCCTGTATGTCTGTGTTTATCTACCAAGTTTCATGAAAATCAGTTGATTCGTTTAAGAGTTATAGAGGAACATACATACTTACATACATACATACAGAAAAAATTCTAAAATCGTCAATTTAGTTTCAGTATCATGTATATAGAGCCTATAAACACGATATCTCTGCAAAGCAAATTACTCCATGACCGACCCTTACAGATTTATTATTAGTATTGATTGATGTTAGTGAGCAGAAAACTTTATCAGAAGGCTAATGTATAATATAAAACCTGGCTCTCACGTGATGTACACAACTATAACTATGTAGAACAGCTGAAGTGTCCTCCAGAGGTACGGAGCTCGGAACAGTGGCGCGCTCTGTTCAAACATCGATCGGAATATAGACGCGTGCTTCTTGGGCGGACCGCCCTCTAATATTAGGACTTGTATCTGAAATAAAACAAAATCTATACTAATATTATAACGCTGAAGAGTTTGTTTGGTTGAACCCGTTAATCTCAGGATTTACTGGTTCGAGAATTAAATTTTTTTTTTTTGTGTTGGATACTTAGTCCATTTATCGAGAATATAAAATTTTGAACGCGGACGAAGTCGCGGGCAGCAGCTAGTTAAATATATTTCTACGCAAAATCTTTTTGTACTGAAAATTATATCTTGGCATAGTTGAAACTGTTACGTAATAAAACAAAACATTTCCTATATATATCTATGAAACTAATTTACCGGGTGAAAATAACTGCACCTGAAGAGAAAGTACGTTAAATATTGGAGATAGTAGGTTTTACTAAAAGAAAACATTCCTTTATTTTTTTTAAATAAGCATAACTGCATTCAAAGATTTTTGAAAATACACTTGCCACACACGGAAATTGAAACGGCTAAATCCGAGTTAATAACAGCTAATAATAAATATAATACTGGGATAAGAGATCAGATATGAATTTTGGGATAAGAGAGAACTCACATTAAAATCTTCCTTACTACAGCGATGATTTATGGCATACATTGATTTCATAACTTCTAACGCTTCATCTTTCATTTGAGAATTGGCCAAGAATTTCGGTGACTCCTTGAAGAAGTATATTGCTGCTGCTCCAACGCCCGAAGGCAGAGCTAGCACTATGATGAGTAGGCGCCAAGGTCTGAAGACGATGCCCAGCCAAGACAGCTCCGCTTCGAAGTGTAGTTTCAGTGTGGGGTATGTTAGCACTGAAATGAGAGTATAAAACCTGAAATGTTAAGTTACCATGAATTCACTTTAAACTTTTATACGAAATCGAAGGTCCAGCTGATGATAGACGGCTACCGTGATATTTAAATACAAAAACGTAACGAAGGGTGAAGGACAATGGATAAGGGTTGCTTGTGTTCCTAGGCGACGGTTGTCATTGTCACCCATCAACAAGTAGACGGTCGCCAGTTTGCAACTCTTTATCGTAAAAATACTCAAATAAGTGTGTACACATTGTAAAAAAATCAACTAGCTGGTGGCCGCGACTTTGTCCGCGTTGTGTATTGATAAATATAGCATCTGAGAAAATATTTCACATCTTTATCACTGTGGCGCGACGGTGGCGCCGCGCCACCACAGCGATAGTGGTGTCCAATTTTTTATATTTTAGATGATTTTCAGAATAGAAAGTATTCTATATGTTAATACAGGTAATAAACTATCTGTGTGCCAAAATTTATCTAAATCCGTTCAGCCGTTTTTGCTTTATTGAGGAACAAACATCTATATATCCTCAAAAACTTACGTATTTATAATATTACTAGGATTATATGCCCAAAAGTAATATCATATCATATTAAACGAAATTATTACTCACTGCCAGCTACAGCGGGCGATAAAAGCAATAGGCATGTCATTAGCAACATGTATTTGCTCCTTACTCGTTGTATGCAAGATTCCCCAACTAAAGTGTACGTTGCAGAGTTGGCTGCGCAAGAGCTGAAAAATACAATGTAAGTATATATACTATATTACAAGAGTTGTATAATTTCTAGCCTTCATGTTTAAAGAGTGATGCCATAAAGTTTTGTACTTTGTAGATGACTTACAAGCAAACCGTGAGGAATTTGAAGAAAGCCAGGAACAACCAGTTGGGTGATATGCTGCAGATACAGGAGAGGAAGAACGAGACCTGCATGCAAACCACTAACGTGAACCGCCTTCCTTTCGTGTCGGAGATGTAGCCCCAAAAGTAGGACACTAGAAGAATGCCTGTGGAACGAATGTATTGGGTTACATTTGGACTTGTATAGCAAGCACCAACTGGGTAATATTTAACTTCGTGTAGAATGCCGAGCAGCATTTTGATACGGATTTATTAGACTTTTTATAATCAGTTTATTTCCTTATTTTAATATTAAAATATAATATTTTTTATATAATATTAGTAGTTGCCTGCGTGCCCTGATTTCGCTCAGATGCAATGAGCAAGTCAAAATACCTACTAATATTTGAAAAAATATTGCCGAAGTTACAAACAGTCATAATTTTAATATTTCACAAAGTCGACATATTAATGCGTGATTGGTGACGTCACGCATATTGAGAGCGCTCGGCTATTGCGCGCTTACTTTAACAGCTTGTAAAAGCTTTCGTCTATATTGTTATATGTGTATTAACCTACTGTAGACAAGCAGTCCCGTGGTTTCATCCGCCATTTAAATAAAACAATCAGGTTCTCTCCCTGATTGTTTTATTTAAATTTAAATTTATCGGTAATACTCGGTTTTCGTAGAGCGGCCGGTGACCCATCGCGTTGCAACATTCGGTCAGTGAACCATCGCATCGCAACACCAGCCCATGCAATTATATTTAATTATCGCTTAGCGTTCTTAATTTCTTTTTGCTGAATTTAAGGGTCGTATCGTCAGATTAGTAACATGTGTTTATTTTTTTAGGGCTGATAGGTATAACCTAGCCTTTTGCTTAAACACACATCAAAGCATATCAGTCCGGCGAGTTCAGTGTTTTTTCCCCATACAAAAAGTGCTTTATGCGCCTAAAGAAGTTTTGACTTTTTTGAGAATCAGACAAAGGCTGACAGCGAATTCATTTTAAAATATTAGATTAGATACCTATAGATGTTCTTTTCTTACATTTCATATTTTTTTGGATAAATATAGGATTGTGTTTATTTCCTGTCTTTATTCTTACCTATAAACGGAAGAGAGGTCAGGATACCCTTTTGACTAATTGTAAGATTGAGGTCGCAGGCCGCTGACACAACCAGACTGAAGCCAAACAAATCCACGCCGATTGCCAGGAGTATCAGGGCGCAGATGGCTGTGAGGAGAATATTGTACAATCCGTTACCTGAAAAATAAATATTTTGAAGACTTGTGAGACTCTTGAGAATGTTTGATTGTCTAGTTAAACTTTCAAAAATTTGACAAATATTATAAATTTTGACTGGGAATAGTACTGCGTTTCGGACTCACTCGCTGTCAAGTTTCAGTGAATGAGTAAGGGTCAGCGCCGACGGACGGAGTGGCAGCGAAGAGACTAATTTAGTAACAATTTAAATTCAACCTAAAGTGCTCCTGTATACGACTGTATTTGGTACAATGAAATAAATAGACGGCGAGCGACTCAAAGCGCGGTTGAAAGGCGCGCGTCGACCAAATACAGTCGTGTTAAGGAACACTTTAGGTTGAATTTAAATTGTTACTAGTCTCTTCGCTGTCGGCTTGCGCTTCGGCGCTGAACCTAAGGGATTCCAAAAACTAACTTTAACTATAGTCTTAACTTTACTGTAGTCTGCAGCATCTGAAGTGTTGCTTGTGTTTATAGCCAGCTGGCGAAACATAATCAGTCTCTTATAGTAAACCAACGCGTAAATACAGCTCATGTGCTGTTGTATTTTGGGGCGTAAGTAATTTCACCTTCTTCTTCTCTTTTAATGTCTTGGTTCCATCAGATCTTCTCCCATTATTTTGCCAGTGTCATTAGTAAAAAATAGCAATTTGTAAAAAAAGGCGAAATTGAAATTAAAATCAAAAGTAGCAAATCCCGAGACTAGTCAGTCAAGTCAAGTCAAATCTATAATTTTTCCTTTAGTTTTCCAAAAGGTCCGTCAAGTCCAAAGCAGTCAGGTCAAGTCCAAGTAATTTCACATTTCACAGTATCCGGCTAGATAGCCACTTACAAGCAAATGTAAGTTAGTTTGATGTCATACATCATCATTATTTCTGTATTGGTTTGTTAGCTTAATCAATACGTTTCATTGTTACTTATCGGTAAAGTTGATGTGGAAAGTCACATAATACATGTCACAACAAAGTTTACTTGTTAAAGTAACAAGTCATGTTTCTACTGCAATGCTCTTTGAAGAGTTTCCATAAATAGGTCAGCGCAAATGCTGAGCTGTGGAAAGTTTCAATATTATTCAATCTAATTCTGGCCCTGTTTGACCAATCGTAAGTTGTTATATCGACAACCGGCGATCCAATGCGGTCAATTATGGACACTGACTTAAAATAACAAGACGTCTAAGAACAAATACCAGGCATATTCCCATCTGTCTGCAGTTCCCAAATTCAACTTGACCAGTCAATTTTGAAAAGTTAATTGCCAAAGTTGACCTCGCCAGTAATCGAACCCGGAAACTCTGAGATGTTAGGCAAGCAACCTTGCCACTTAATATCCAACGGGCTCGTAAAACGGTACCTACTCAAAATTTCTTTTAATACCATTAAAATATCTTATAAATATCTTCACACATTCCACACAGCACCATCCAGTTCCACAGTAAGCAAATATTGCTTGAATTATGGATAGCAGACAGTTGATATACTAAATAGATTACTTTTTTTTTCGTAAATACATACATATTATAAATACAAACATCCAGGTAAAAAGATAAAATGTTACACATAAACATTTGCCCCTAGCGGGATTCGAACCCGCGACCGTAGGGTTACTAGCCACTAGACCAAACGTGTCGTCACTAAATATATGCCCTATGCCCCGGTCAATGAAGGACCATGTCGGCTACGAGCAAGACGAATGGGGGATAGTGTACGTTGTCGATCCTGGAAGGATAAAGGAGTGAGGATAAAAACCGTTAGATATATCCCGATTCCATTCAAACTTCACGCGTGTAGAATACAATACATTGTTTGTCGTTAAGACCGAATGTAATACTCGGAGCATAATTATCTTTATTGTCTCAATTGATTGTTGCATTGTTGACTGCTGTCTTATGAATGAACCATAACAATAAATCACTTCAATAAGTCAAATTCAGATTACCACTTAACACCACCAAAACAATATATTATACGAGTATTACAATAGAAACTGTTCATCTTTATATGTTATTATTATTTACACATTACTACGTCTCTTCCGTCAGAATTTTATTTATTGTTTGTTTTATTTTTATAGTTTTATTTTTAATTTATTACTTAAATATTATTAAATATTTCATTATATTAAATCTACTAAGTGATAATATTATTATTAATGTATAGAATTCAATGTTCATAGCTATTTTTATATTAAAAAAAGTCCGTTATTATTGGAGATATGATTAAAACATACATTATGTATTTATTTTTATATTATTCTTGTATTGAGTGCTGTGTTTCAATAAAATATATTTAAAAAAATCTCAAAATTACCTAGCACACCTTTTTATGTTCCATCTGTCGTGTTATTAAATACTATTGTAAATTTTATATTTTTATTTAAACAAATAAAAGCCTACATATTTTCTATTTAATACGCGATCGTTTTGGTCGTAGTCTAGTACATTTTCTAGTACATAATTTTTATGTAATCTCTCAAGGTTTAGCCTACGCGAGCCATGTAAAATTAGTTTTCGGCTACTTGGTTGCAAAATATTGTTTTTATTTTTCTATTTAACGTAAAAACTTAATAAGGTTTAGGTTTAGGTACCATTACATATTATAAAACAAAAAGAACCCGGTCGCGTCTATTTGTATGTTCGCGATAATCTCAAAAATTACTCTACTGATTTTCATGCGAGCATTCATTCATTCATCAACACTTCATTCATTCATTCAACATTTCATTCAACACTAATTGAAAGAGCGTTAAACAAGGAAGGTTTGTGTAGGGCATGCGTGCGAAGCCGGGAGCGGGTCGCTATGACTTCCATGAAAAATTATGCAACTCATGGCAAAAACTGCATCAAAATCAGCTAGTATAGGAGTAGTTATATTATGCAGGCAGACAGACGCGGAAAGACCGACAACAAATTTTAATTATACTACGTGAGTATATCCGCAAACTATTAGGTACCTACTACAATACAATAACACAATTATACCATACTAGCTGGTTCCCGCGACTTCGTTCGCGTTGAAAAAGAAAATATATGTAACGCCTGACATCGTTATCGCTGTAACGACGGTGGCGCCTCCACGCGACAGTGACACCCAATTCTTTACATTTTTAGACGATCACTTGGGTATGGTATTTTTTTTTCTGGATGAAAGGTACCCTATGTCCTTTCTTGTATCACTGACAATGTGTATGCAAAATTTCATGATGATCGGTTGAGTACTTAAGGCGTGAAAAGGTAGCAGACAGACAGATAGACAGGATTACTTTCGCATTTATTACTAATATACTAGTACTAGTATGCATTAACAACCAGAGTACTTACACAATTTATCAGACAAGGTTTATCTTATCCTATAAATAATTTATTTATTATTTTCATAAAGCATTTACAAGTATAAATACATCGTCAAACACTATAGAAGTAAATTAATCTAGCATCGATACAAAAAGCTGTTAAAAGCGAAAGCTGTTACAGCGATATCATTACCATTATAATAATTAATTAAACAAAACATTAAAATAAAATTGTTTAATACTGAACAAAGACTGTTTGGATAGTTACAAAAAATTATCTGGCAGTTGTGCCAAACTTCTTTGAAGTAAGTACTTCTGGTTGATGAGCAACAAAGAAATCGAAAAAAAAAAAAAAGAAATACAAACACATAAGAAAAACTGAAAAAAAAAATCTTTCTTTAAAGAAAACATACCAGTTTTTTCCAATGCTTCCTCAAATGGCACAGGTGTCTCTTCGTTATTATTATCTTTCATAGTTTCCGACATACTTAGTTAATTGGGTGGTTAGAAATCGCGATCGCGTATTGGGCAAACGATGACAAGCTCTCAAGACCGAACGGACTTCACGATAGACGTAAACAGACTGAATGAAAAGCTCGTGTAAAGATTTCAAAGTCACGTCAGGCCCAACGCACACTGCGACTGAAAACAGATGATTGATTTGCCAGAAAAATGTGAAATACATAAAATCTATATACAGGTATACCCCAAAAATCAGCTAGTAAAATATAAATATGTACAATGGGTCTGCATACATTCACAGGGTAAAATTGCCTCAATAGTTAGATCGCGAAAATGGTAATCTAAAGGTTAATATAGAACAAGGCGTAGTCACATATAGTTACAATAAAAAAAAAAACTAATCCAAAATCGAATATGCTAGTATTTTTAAATAGAATCGAATGAAAATACGCTATTTAAACACTTCAAATGATAGCTTACTTGATATTTCAAAAAAATGTACTATAAATATTATATTACTACCAATTAAAAAAAATAAAATAGTGAAAATACGATACATTCACCTAACCTTTATATTTGGCTTTTGCCAGCTCGGTTGAGTAGTTAAGGCGTGAAAAAGCGACATACAGACATAGTTACTTCTTTCATACTCGTAGTTATGAAATTAGACATTAGTATGGATAAAATTTATTTGCATTTTGGACAAATTATTTTAGTTTTGCTTTTCCAATTTTGCTAGTTGTACTATTTTTTAGTTTTAGGTACTTTTTACTGTACGCAAACCTTTATAGAGAAGACGACATCGCATGACTTCGATGTCACATTTGGTTTTCTGAAATTAATTATGAACACACCATTCATTGCTGCACGCGCTACATATTGTCGTAATATACAATCGAACTTAAACACCAATGGATAACTATACGGATTTGGGTCACACTCGAGGGAGAGAAGAAATGGCGTTTTGCCAAATAGGAATGAAATTATATACAAGGTCACTGTGACGTTAAATATTACTATATTATACTCTTATGTACAATCCCTTCAAGCTTGACGTAACTATGATGTTCATTGCTTACTTTGTTAACAACTTTCCATTTAAACATTATTAGTTCCATTTAAATATTTTAATTAAAACTATACTATATACAAATACTAGTTACCCGCTAACGGCTGCGCTAGTACCAATGCAATTTTTTTTTACAAATTATTTACACAAACCTTCTCCATTTAACGAAATTTTTATTTGTGAAAACCGTAGATATCAAAATCCGTTGAATGGCAAAGTTAGCGGAAAAACAGTTAAAAACGTAGACAGCAACTTTATTTTATAATAATAATTATATAGATGTAGAGATTCAGACAATTATTATTTGACCAAATGATGGGAATCTAATGAGATGCATCCAACACAACATGACGTCATTGTGACGTCACATTATTATATTGCATTTTAGTGCATGAGTACCTATGGTTGTTTTTCTCTTCATAGGAACCGTATTGATCTAGGCGTTCTGAGTTTTGCGCTTAGCAACAAATTTTATGATATTATGTATTCTTATTCATAGATATAGTTGATAGTTTTTTTTTTTCTATTTTTGCTAATAAATGTATTTTCCTAGCTGGCTTTTGGTATGGTATATACTGGCTTTCACATCCATGCATGCTGACTATGAAGATTAGTTTTGATTTTTCATGGCGTTTTATTATTATTAAATAATAATAAAAATAAACAACAATAGTTTATTTGTATTCCAATTATTATGAATTTACATTTACTTGGTAACACATGGGATTGACAAATGGGTAGTTATCGGCATTTGAGGTGATGCCAACTTCTTTCGTGTCATCTCAAATAACGTCCGCGGAATTGACAATTGTCCAACTGTCTGCCTCTTTGTCACCTTACTGAGTGTAAAGTTTTTTAGTGGTGGGGCGTGTAGAGTTCTTCTGTCATAAATTAAGCAGTCATTACCCTTGTACTTGTAAGGTTTTATTGTTTTCTTTAGAATTAAATGTAATAAAAAAGTAAATTGACTATTCTGATAACGTCACGTCCGCCATAGTTACGGAACAGGTCGGCAGAGCGGAGACGCAAAATGACACGGGGCATTCCCGGTTTGTGAGCGGTATCGAGCGGACACGTTGAATGTATTAAGTCGAAAGTGAAATTGTTAAAATAAGTGATCGAAAAATATATTATGCTGGTAAATGTATTAAGTCGAAGGTGAAATTGTTAAAATAAGTGATGGAAAAATATATTATGCTGGTATAAAAACAAATGTGTTTATATTCCTCCGAGGCTGTCCTACAAGTCAGAAGTGGGATATGAAACGTAAGTACACGTACACGCCATGTTTTATTTCTCTCTGTAAATATATTGGTAATATTTTCACATCTGGGTTTCATTCATAATTGAATTGATATATTATGTAATATGTATTTGGATTCAATTAGGTTTGTTTTAATTTATTATTATGTAGGTATACCCAAACCACTTGATTTGAACTTCCGGTCATACTTTTCTCAGCCTCAATTTAGGACTGGCCGCATTAATAAAGAGTACCTACTGATTAAATAAAATTATACAGTTATGAATGTAAAATAAAACATTCAATATGGCCCTCGCTATCCTTCAAGGCTAAAAGTCAAACAAAGCAATAATTAATCTGATTTAAAAGTAGATTTCATTGTGAATAACACAACATCTGTAATGCATAGAAAATAATTTATTCTAAATTAAACCGTATTATTATGACACTACGAAGAATGCTTAAAATTTATACAAGGCGAGGCGTTCTTTTTTGTGTACAAGGGTTTCATTTTTTGTGTAGCTGTTTCACTCAAATATCTAGCGCATATTCCTTCGAGCTCATGGTTTGTATTTAGTTGATATGTGATCCCGGGTACTTGAGTTGAGACACTTGAGTAGCGTTCGTCGCCTCGTGATCGTGAAGTGGTGTGACTCATTTAATTTTTCAGACAAATATTTATTCATTGATTCTTTTCATGCTTTGTGTTTTTAGTTGGCCATCTCAATGCCAACTTTTAACTTCAACTTGTTCAAACTAATATTATTTCAAGATTCTAAAGTCCTTGGCCGTGAGATTCCAGACAATGTCGGAGTCGGCGGTGCGACGAAGGCTTACGACTCCGAGATGGAGTCTCAAGTAATCCGCAGCAAAGTCTCAGCACGCGGGACCGTAATCGCTTGCGAAGTCCAAACGGTCTTGGACATCGAGCTGGGGCGTGAGCGACTACAAACGCTGGAGGGAGAAATACGTCATGAGCGTGGTCGTGTGCGTGCCGAGGAACATCTGCGTGACTCTTCGCGACGCACCAGTCAGCCTCGTAGCGGCAGCCGTCGGCGCAGCCAAAGCCGGGCGGCGAGGACTGCGGTCGTCCGCGAGCCACGCAGTCGCAGCCGCGGGTCGAGCGTCGGTACGAGGCATCGCAGCTGAAGCCAGATGGCGAGGACTGCGGTCGACCACGAGCCGCGCAGTCGCAGCCGCGGGTCGAGCGTCGGTACGAGGCATCGCAGCTGAAGCCAGGTGGCGAGGACTGCGGTCGACCGCGAGCCGTGCAGTCGCAGCCGCTGGTCGAGCGTCGGTACGAGGTATCGCAGCTGAAGCCAGGTGGCGAGGACTGCGGTCAACCGCGAGCCGCGCAGTCGCAGCCGCGGGTCGAGCGTCGGTACGAGGCATCGCAGCCGAAGCCAGGTGGCGAAGACTGCGGTCGACCGTGAGCCGCGAGTCAGTCGCCGGCAAGCATCACGGTGGCAGCTGCGAGTCAGACGCCAGCACGAGACGCGACGGGGAAGGAAGGGACCCCGCGAGTGTCGGTCGATGTTGTAAAAGGTCATGTACTCCTTTCTTTTAAAAGATGCCTTTGGAATAATTATGTTCATTAAGGACTTAATTATTCCAAACCAATTATCCTTACGTAGATTTGATTAATCTTTAGATTTGATTGCCCGATTTTGATTAATAGAAGCCTTGATCATAAAAACATTTTCCCAGGATTGAACCCATCTAAAAAGCATTAACGTATAGGCGCAAGATAAAAAAAAAAGGGTTAAAAAGTTCTTAAGCTAGTAGCGTCAGAACAATACTGTTGTCAAATATTAGAAGATAATTATCCAGAAGCGTAAAAGTAAGCACTATTGAAATTCTATTGATATTTACATTTTCGAAAAATTTGGGCTACTCAACCAATGTAAAATGACAAGGAGACTAGCCACTGATATATTATCCATGGGACCGTAGATAGGACAAAGCGGTTAATCGCGTTAGCGTCGCGTGAAGAACCCGGTCAATTACTTAAGTTTTTAATAAGTTATGACAAAGAACCGTCGGTCCGATTCTCATTGCCTAGAGATAGGAAATTAAAGTGGGGAGACGATATAGCACATTATGAAACTAGTTTGAAGGTAAATTCCAACATATTTTGTTATAACTACGAGGAGTGTTGAGTTAGTTGAGTACACTGTGTTTAACCTAGGGTTCCTGAGGATGATCAGTGCTGGCCTATACCAGCAAAATACTGAGTAGGGACCTATTTGGCTTTGTTATGTTACTGTTACAAATAAATGTTATTGATTGATTGATTGATTGAAAAAGGACACATCTGTTCTCGGTGTCCTGAGCTCTTGAATAAATGTAGCAATTGTCAGAAGGTAGGACATAAACCAGAAAGGTGTAAGCAAAGGTCAGACACTGGATCGGTAAATGCTAACACTGAGCCTGGCCTATCTCAAACATGTGACAAATCGATAAGACCACTGAGTGATTGCCTTCTCGAGAAGCCTATACTAATAGGCCAGACTTACTCTGAGCAGTTGCATGGAGTTGTGTACAAAGATGCGAGCAACTTTTACAAATAGAAAGCGAACTACCGAATTCGCAAGGTCCTGACGATTTGAAGTCAGAACGAGTTAGAACTTCGACTCTGTGGGGTAGTCAGTGTGAAGTCGGGGAACGAAAACCTTCGTCAGTTTTCAAATTCATTCCTTTATTAAAGTCGTAGACCCTTAGTAAAACTAAGGCAAAAATAAGAGTACTGACAGACGTTTGAAATGAAGTTTTGGCATGACTGACAGTTGCCCTGGTGCAAGCAAATATCGACTCTAGGGTGACGAACCTTTTCTCACCCTGACTGTACGAGCCGCCACAGAGACAGTTTTTAGCGGTAGTTTCATAGTAAACTCTAATGGGATGGGTAAACCTAGGAACCAGTATATACATTGCGGTGATATACGAGGTGAAATAAAGTAGGTTCTTTGTAATGAAAAAAATGAAATGATAATATAGATATTCCGGTGTCTTGCTTAAAGTCCCGGTAAAGTAACTTTATTCAGATGAGAACGTTTCCGAATCTAAACTAATCGAACTCTGTAAGCATCACGAAGAAAATTTTGTATACGATCTAGCCAGTTTAGATTGTCCATCTATTGGAATGAAAATGAAACCTTGTAGTGAACAAAAATCAAATCAAAATAATTATTAACATTCACATCTATTTTATTAATTATACACAAAATAAAAGTTTATTCAATACTAATATAATAAACATAGTAAGAATCGCTCAAATCCAGGCGTCATTGTCGCTTAAATAAGATAATCAGCGATTTTATAACAGTTTTGGAAAGAATTTGGTTTAGATACACTTTTAAATTTATTTATAGGTAAGGCTCTGATTATTTCAGGTATTTGTTATAAAACCGTATACATTGACATATAAATGAATTACTTATCTCGTGGAGGCGCGTTTTATGTATATCTTAATTATTATTATACCTAGTATTGGTGTTGTGTATGTTACATTTGTTCCTTTAAATTGGCTAATATTTTTATGCTTATCAAGTTAATATCAATTGATTATATTGACAAGAAACAGTTAAAATCCTTATTTCTTTGAACTTTTCTCTGAGGAAAGAATGCGAATTTAGTCGATAGATGGCTCTAATGGCGCTTTTGCACACCGCAGAGTCATACCAAAGAAGAAGAATCCCATAACTCATTATACTGTGTGACCAACCAGAGCCATACCACTCTTACAGATCTTATCATGAACGAGAAAATTATTACAGACCGGTATCATCAGGGAATTTGTTTCTAACCACGCCGAACCGAATTACACTTTTAAGAAAGAAGGACGACGGAATTAGACTTTGCATTAAAGAATTTACTAACTATAAAGAACTCAGGGTGTATCAGGTAGGAAGGCCGTTACGAAGTTACAGACCGCAGTTCATTTCGCTTCACTTTTGTAAAACGCGGACTGATACTCAAAATCGTCAGATATTTGATAGCACGGCAAGAATTCGAATGCACAGTGGAATATAGGACCGGAACCGAAATTGGGTGATTCGGGGTTGCGCCGTATTAGCGAAGTTGTCAATAGTAACTTGGTGTAACGTTAAGCCTAATTAAGTCCTGAGAAATAATCAAGCGAAATCGTGACGACGTAGGGCATGATTGGTTTTGAGGAAACATTAGATACAAATGAAATTAATAGTTTGTTAAAGATTTATAAAATAGTTTCTATATATTAAACATTATTATTAATGTTGTTATTATTGTTTTGGCTTCTTATTTATAAGAACACTCAGAATGTAATTAAAGTATTACAGCGTATATTTGACACATGTTTCGATCACCTGAGCGAATTGCTAGTGATTCGCTCAGGTGATACTTTTCAAAGGTTCTGTTTGGATCGAGGCATTAAACATGTGCAATATACAGTAGCCAGTCCGAAATCCTATTGGGAAGTAAGATGTAACAGATCGGTCCCCTACTGACTGACGGTACCTAGAAGCCTAGAGCCCTAGGAAGAGGGAGAAGGAATGGGATTGGAATTGGAAAATAGGTAGATTGATCGATCGGATTGATAAGTTCAAGGCGAACAGAGACGACGTTACGATCAGGGCAGACGTCCCACACGTTCTTATAAAGATTGACCACTTGGTTAAATAACCAAAGTGGTGTTACAATATATAATCATTAAACTTATGCCTTTATTCGAGCGTTCGTTTAAAGTCGTGAAAGTTTTGGGTAACGACCGTTATTTAAAGTTACCCCAATTGTCGGGTATAAAGGGATGAAAAACAGGCGAAAGGCCACTGTTGCCACGGACAGAAAGCGTCCTTGACAGTGCTATGAATGGTATATAAGTTCTATGATATTGGTACGGTTAAATTGATATTGATATGATATTGATATGATTCTATGATATTGATTGATGATGATAGTGATGTTGATGACGTATCTTATAATGCAAACAACGATGATGGTTCTGAAAATTAGTTACTACAAATGTATTTATGTTTTTCCAGGTCAGGCAACGAAGAACGCGGAAATGGTTGGCGTTCTTAATACCTTGGCCTGGAACGTGAAGACTGGATTGATTCATTGATTGATTGATTGATTGATATATAACTGATTCCCTAAGGATTGATTGATTGACTGATAATACAAAAATGACTCATTAAGAAAATAGAACGGTCAGGCAACGGCAGACGCGAAAATGGTTGGCGTCTTTACCTTTGCCTGGCACGAGTAAATTGGATTGATTGATATTGATAGCATATAACTGATTGATTGATTAATAGTAGATATCTGACTCCCTAAGGAAATGGGAAAATTCGCATTATTTGGTTACTAGGTTTATTGGTCGTTCAGTTAAAATTGTAAACTCGACAAATAAAGTGCTTTATCACCCTAAGATTGAACATTCTTTGTATTCTGTGGAATGATAAGGTCTGTTTTCCTTTAAAAATTCAAAGTGACAATTATGTCAATCAGTAATCAATACCCATTTCAAATCTAAGCCTTAGAGAATTTTAAAATGAATGGAATTTGTTATTGAAACTGATAAAGCACTTTTCTGGTCGGCCATACATAGCTAAACCGATAGATTATTCCGAATATTTTGTTCTTTGGTTACGTAATTACTATGTATATTTACCTAAAAAGATAAATCGGGTTTGGATAAATTATTTCAAGGATACAGGTTTAATTAAATATAGTAAAAATCATTTGTTTGTTTAATACAGGTTAGAATGGTTTTACAATGGATAAAATCTCCCTACATTCAACCCTTTGCGGGTGTCGATTATTACAATAAACTATCAGACATATAATATTTTATACTATATTTATTGTCATTTGTATTTATATACATTTGTCAACGAGTAATTGCTTCATGATATATGATATGAATTTAATGTTAATTAGACAAATATTTAAATGGATATACTGTTAGTACAAAATATATAGGATCATCAAGCTGAGTGTTTGTTAAATTTTTCCAAGATAAAAGAATCCTATATGTTAATATATGTAATATCCTCACAAGTCATAATTGCTTTAGCATTTATACCTAAGTTATATAATATAAGCTGCGTTCCCTCAAACAGGGTCCCGAGTGGTCCCGAGAATGCTGGCTACATTACCTCGTGGTATGATGATTTGTTTCTTTTTGTTTGTTTGTTTATCGAATTGATAATGGTCATATTACCTATGGTAATATGGTTATATTGATAGATTATTCGAATACTAAGTTAGTGTGATATATGCATAATTATGATATCTATATTGAGATTGAGAAAAATATATTCAAAAGATAAAATTGAATTGTTATTAAATGAATGAATACTACCGTAATCGTATAATAATATATCGTACGTAACCGCTTACTTACTGGGTATGTCTATTGGTGCCGAGTGTAAGGTTTCGGTTTCACCGGACTCGTGCCTGGGGACATGCACGTCATCAGGATGGTCGAGTGTAAGGTTTTATTGTTTTCTTTAGAATTAAATGTAATAAAAAAGTAAATTGACTATTCTGATAACGTCACGTCCGCCATAGTTACGGAACAGGTCGGCAGAGCGGAGACGCAAAACGACACGGGGCATTCCCGGTTTGTGAGCGGTATCGAGCGGACACGTTGAATGTATTAAGTCGAAAGTGAAATTGTTAAAATAAGTGATCGAAAAATATATTATGCTGGTAAATGTATTAAGTCGAAGGTGAAATTGTTAAAATAAGTGATCGAAAAATATATTATGCTGGTATAAAAACAAATGTGTTTATATTCCTCCGAGGCTGTCCTACATACTATTATGTAATAATAGCACTTGTGATGTTGTGTTTTGGGGCGAGAGAAAGCCCATTTCTCTCGCCCCTGAGCTATCGGTTTGTTTGTTTTAAAAACTCGCTTCAAAAACTAGAGAATGAGTATATCGATTTTAATTCGATTTTCACATAAAGTGGAATAAACGGGAAAGGTTCGTATATATAAAAATTGCACCCCGGGCGAAGCTGGGAGCAGGTCCCTAGTTTTAGCATGAGAAAAGAGAAGACGCATGGTAGTTATAGGTTTAAACGTGCTGATATCTCACTAAAATAATAAGCGATTATTTATTAAATTATTCGACAGTCGTCAAGAAGCCTACATTTATTTACCCACTGTATTGACGTAAAGAAATAAAATTGAATAAGATCTTCCACAGAGTCAATGTAATTTAATACCGATTCCAATTTCCATTTCTTTTCGGTTAACCAAACGACTTTTCTCTGTATTAAGAAAATAATTGGAAAAGTTTCGTCACTGTTATTTTTCACTGTTACCAAGGCGTTAGTTGCTGTCAAGTGTGAAAATTTGACGACAAGCATTATAAATATAGAACGTAGGCAATAAAATGTATATGTAATGATTAACTCGATGATTCATTCGTTATGAGTGTTATTAGGAATTGTTAAAATATATATTATATAATGTGAGAAATAAATCGTCCTTTTGTTATGATGTTTTATCTACCTTGTCGCTCTATAATTTGAGGAAGGCTCACACAACTGGCTAGACCTAGCTAGACTTCAACGGACTACAAAAAAATATGTGCGACAATGAATTCTGGTATCAGCATCACAACAACTAGATATACGCGATCAGATATATAAATATGTATTTCCTATACATATCTATACTGATATTATAAAGAAGTAACATTTGTAGGTATGTTTATTTGCATGTAGGAGGTAATTTTCGATACTACTCATCTGATTTAAAAAAAAAATTACGAATAGATTAGAAATTCTTAAAATAATGATCCAACGCTTGGGAAAGTATGATATGGACTACTCGCCCAAATGGGTACTACTCACATATTGTAATGCTTAAAATATTTCGTTAGGCGTTATATTTTTATTTTTCAACGCGGACGAAGACGCGAGCACGAGCTAATCAATCAGTACTAATAATAAATCTGTAAGAGTTGGTCATGGAGTAAGTTACTTTGTTTTCAGAGATATCGTGTTTATAGGCTTTATACATGATACTGAAACTAAATTGAAGATTTTTAAATTTTTTTTTTGCATGTATGTATGTATGTATGTTCCTTCATAACTCTTAAACGAATTAACAGATTTTCATGAAACTTGGTAGATAAACATTTAGACGTACAGGACACAGGATAGGCTACTTTTTTCTTTTTCAACGCGGGCGAAGTAGCGGGCGCCAGCTAGTTATAAAATAAAGTCGCTATTTGCCTCTGTCTATTTTTCCGCTAACTTCAACATTTTTTTATGCTGTTTTCACCAATGAGGAAGGTTTGTGTATTATAAAGTGTGTCTGATATTAGAAATAAAGATTTTCTTATAGACTCATGATTGTTATTAGCACGTTTTAAAACCTCCAACTATTTTGTAATTATTTCTCCTCTCTTACTTTTCGCTTGTTCCAGTTCATTTTCGAAACGAATTTGACTTGTTGGTTAATTAAAGAATCTATCATATTAGTATATATCGCTGCTTAAATGCAAAAGTATCACAAATCAAAATTACACTTTTTTACAGGAGAACTAAACGAAAAAAAATTAAATTATTTTTTATCAATTTTTTTTCTTATTAGATATTTATCAAATATGTACATATTATACATCGTTAGAAGCGTATTTTTAAGTAGCATTAAATGTTTTAATTAGAGATATAAGCATATAAGTTACTTTTAAATATAAAAAATATATCAAAATATACTAAATATGGAATAAAACAACCATAGATCTTTTTGCAACATAAAATATGAAGGATTGTGATTCAAGTATCTGTGCAATAAAACATTTTAAAAAAATTTTGATTTGATGGTACTTTTGAATTTAAGCAGCGATATATTAGTAGTATATAGACATACCTATTTCATAAAATATAGACGTTAAAAATCAATCGATTTTTAATAAATTTTGATCAAAATGAATATGTCTCACATTAACAAGAAGGTTCTTTGCAATAAGAAGAAGCATTTCTCCTTTGACATTAAATTTATTACAATAGCTCTTTGTTTCATACATGAGATTTATACGTTTGACTTTGTCATTTAGAGTTAGATCTGTCCCAACTGTGCCCCTTTACTAATGAATACAAACATCCTTTCTTACTAAAACAAAGAGTGACTAATTAAATAATATTATTTACTATAAATTAAACCTTTCATGGTTCAAATAACTCAATAGTAAAATATTATATAAAAACTTACCTGTGATAATATGTGATGGCAAGATGCAGTACCTACATCAATAAACAAATCCACTTTGTTCCATTTTAATTCTTACTTTAGTTGGATCAGGCCACAGGAGTATCAGCAGAGTGAAACCTAAGAAGCATATGAATTTCTATTACAGTTTTAGATAAATATGCAGGATAACTTGAATTAAGAAGTCGCTGCGCACGCGCACAGTACGGATTGGTGGTAACCTTATCCCGAGTCATGAATCCATATCCTATGAGATAGAAATGTCAACAAACATCATAGATTGCACATTTGGCGACACGTTTGGTCTAGTAGCTAGTATCCCACAGCTAGTTAACCAAACGGCCGCGGGTTCAAATCCCGCTATGGGCAAATTTTTATATGTTAACATTTTACTTTTGTACCGGAGTCATGGAAGTTTGTATTTTTTAAATTTGTTTTTTGCTTTTTTTCCGCTCTTTCGAATCTTCGAAAGCCGCATTTTGAAATTCGCAATAGTTTTCGAGATATTCGCGAAAAACCAATTTCGGGTGCAATTTTTCCCAATGTTGGGCCACTTTGATGCGGATTTCTCGACCCCGAAAACATAAAGTAAGCTAGGCTCAAGCGGAATCCTAATAGATTAAGTCAAGGTCGAGTAGTAAGCAGATCGTAGTAACGGACTATAGATGTTGTTTTCAATTTAAATTATCTATAAAGTGCACAATAAGTAAACAAAATATATTGAATCACCACTTTCAATTAGCTTTATCAATCAAAAATATTTATAGTATTTTTAAATCATATTTTCTGTTCTGCTACTTTTTTAAATTGTATAATGGATTAGGCTCTAATGCAGTTGGGACCGTATTACAGATGTGTAGATTTGTACTAACCAGCAGTTATTAAACACATGCTCAATATAGTCACTTCACAATATTCCTGTAGGCCAATGCTTAAAATGTTGGCACCCACAGCTGCGCCCAATCTTCCTGCCATGTACAATGTGCACACTGCGAGAGCCCTGCGAGTATTATATTTTCAATGTATTAGTTGTAAAAATTATTTATAACTAGCTTTTACCCGCGACTTCGTTTGCAAAGAAATCCATAGAAAAAAATATTGACATCCATCAATACGCTAGACTACACGTTCAATAAATACCACAATACATAATTATTTATTGACGGATCACATTAAGTACCGTACGTGTAACCGTCGCCTTGCATTGCACGATTTTATTGCCGCAAAACCGAGCGGTAAGGATGATGAATTATGGAAACATTATGGAACATGGAAAATTAACACTGACAAGAATATAATATAAATGAGCAGTAATTTTATTCAATCTTTATTGCTCAAATATTCTTGTCGCGTTGTTTTTTTTATTATTATTATTTTTGTTCCCTCGGGAACAGTGCTTTTTTCTATGTTCTTTTCTGTATCCCTGAAAACATGTTGCGAAATGTCATGAATGATGACAGTGAAAGTGAAAATGAAAGGTAAGTAACAAACGAAAAAACTCAATTTCGCATTTATTCATTCATTTATTTGGGATAAAACACTTCACCAATACATAAAGCTGAAGAGTTTGTTTGTTTGTTTGGTTGTACGCGCTAATCTCCGAATTGAAAAATTCTTTTTGTGTTGGATAGTCCATTTATCGAGGAAGGCTATTTAGTGTATATATATATTAAGACAAACAGCTTTGACTCAACAAGTCGGCTGCTCATCGCGAGAGGGCTTTAGGCTATATAACATTTTGAACGCGGACGAATTCGTGGGCACCAGCTAGTGAAATATAACATCTTTTAAACATCTGACTACAGCCATCACTCATCATCAAAAATCATATTTGGGTACAATAGCCAGATCATTGAAGCCGCAAGCCTTATACGAATACGTATCCTATGGAGACGACCTTGTCGCTTCGTGAAATTCGATATTCAATTATTTGAAACGAAATAAAGAGGAAAATCTTCAACATGAATTTATGGAATACGTATCAGAGGCTCTGAGTATTTGGACAGCCTGAATGTTTTTGGTAGTGACAACGAGCGCCCTGAACTTTGAAAATGGAGATTACATTTTTTTTAAAGAATCTCTATAGTTACTAGGTAAAAAGCGCATGCTTTAAAAGATTGACAGAATGGTAGTTTTTCTCAGGATTGTCATCGCCTTAGTTAGTTTTTTTTGTTAAACTCTAGTAATAATAAAAAAAAAACTTTTAAATGTTTTATTGGAACACAGTTTAAAACTTACAATTATTGTATGTTGTTAACAATTTCAATTTTTATAGTTATTTGAAAAGTTTTAAAATGTTTATGTATGATGATTTATGATGGTATTTATGATGGTCTTTTGTAAAGGTGCCATCAGTTCGCGGCGCGATCGCGACTGGAGACCGATACAAGAAGAAAAACTTACATTATTACTACGAAGTAACTATTAGGTAATCTGTGTTATTATAACTTTTTGTCTCGAATGAATATGTTTCAACATTTACCCAGTTTATATTGAATATATTGAATATTTACTTTAAGTACGTATTTATCTATTTATCTATATAAATAAAAATGAATCCCTAAATATGTTGCTAAGCGCAAAACTCGAAAACGTCTGGACCGATTTTGTTTCTGTCTTCACTCATGGATAGAGGGATAATCAGGGAAGGTTTGTACGTAAAAAAAAATGCACCCCGGGCGAAGCCGAGAGCGGGTCGCCAGTATAGACACATATTTACCTAATGTTGGTGGGGAAAACTTCCACAGTGGCTGCAGCCAGGACGGACGCGGAACATCCGACGCACAAGCCGACCATGAATAGGAACAGAGCAACATGTGGCTGTGCAATAATAGCGCTGACACTCAACAATATTGCGCAAATTAGCGTTATTAACACTGTAACAAAACGAGACGAAATTAATCAAATATATTTATAAAAAAAAAACTAGTTATAAATTAAATTAATAAGACTAAAAAAATGACTCTATTTTACATTCAAAATTATGCACTCTGGGAATACATTAGAAATAAAATTCTCATATTTTCAATTAAACTCATCACTACGTGCCTAATTAATGTATAAAATTTGACTAATTAAAAAACAGTTTACTTTGCAAGTTAATTGTAATAAATAAAAAAATATGTTTTTGTTAATTCAATCGATAATATAATCATACTAATATTATAAATGCGAAAGTTTGTGAGCTTGGATGTATGGACGAATGTCTACGCAGAGGTGGCAATGCGCATCAGGGAGGGAGAACACGTCCATACTGACAAGAGTGTGCGACATATACAGGGCGTTCCAAGACTATGCAACATGAAGGGAAAGTACCTTAAATATCGTAGATAGAATATTTTGCTGAAAGAAGACTTTATGTTATTTTTAAAAGTTAGTAATACTGCATTCAAAGATTTTCTAAAAATTACTTGCTTCGTCTAGTAATCGAACCGACTTATATGTGAAAAAAAAATATATCACCCGTATTTTTATGACGCCAATCGAAAGAATGGACAAAAACAAATAATTCTTCTTAAGTAACATAGTATCTTAAAAGAAAGAAATAACGTAAAATGTTTGATTCAAATTTCAAGAATATTATTTATTGCCTACGACGACGTAATTTTTAGAAAATCTTTGAATACAATATTATTAACTTTTAAAAATAACATAGTCTTCTTTCAGCAAAATATCCTATCTACGATATTTAAGGTACTTTCCCTTCATGTCGCATAGTCTTGGGACGCCCTGTGTAGTTCAATATTGAACTAGATGTCTTATTTCACTGACCGTTTGGTGGCGGTAGGGTGGCACTTACAGAAGACCACCGTGAAAAAACAGCATGTTGCTGTTGCTGTTGCGTTTCGGTGATTTATCCTTAATCGTACTATGGTTCACAGCGCACTCGCAGCACATGTGGCGCTGCAGTGTTATAGGCGACGGTGGCCATCTACAATCAATCCGACTGTCTGTCGAGCTTAATATAAAAAAAAAATCTACAATTCGGTGCTTACTATACACAGTCTACTTATTTCTTTTTTAGTCAAGTTATTTTGGATCAACGTTAAATCACTACATTATTATAAAACAATGTCCTTTGCCGCGTCTGTTTGTCTGTCCGTCAAACTCAAAAACTACTGCACCGATTTTCATGCTGTTTTCACCAATGGATAGAGTGGTTCTCGAGGAAGGTTTTTCTATATAATTTGCATGTATAATGGATACAGTATAAGTAACAATATACTTACTGAAAAGTTTTCTTTCGCAAATTTTTCCAATGACATATCCTATAGCAACGTACGTGGCTCCGCACAGAACACCCATGGTTATCGACAGTGGATATATTTGTGTATTTATAGATACTGGACATCCCTCGCGTTCTAAAAAATAAAATTCCTGTAAAGAAATAATAACATAGCTACATAAGTTTTTATTTAAATCCATAATAACTCTTTTTTAACAAAAAAAAAAAACCGACTTCAAACCGTTTTCTCATGGATGCCATTCTCAGAAGTGGACCAATACGAGTAAAAGAAGAATCTACAAAATCATTTCACCCAGTCGAAAGTTCTAAGGTACTTAACAAACATAAAAAAAAAATACAGAGGAGGAGGTCCATTCGAGAACCTCCTTTTTTGGAAGTCAGTTAAAAATTATGGACTTTTAATTGACAAAAATAACACAATAATCTTAATACTACTTAATACAAAGGGCCTCTTTCTCCAACTACAAGTAAGGTTTTGATTAGTTACTTTTAGAAATCATTTTTTGTTATATTGAATTATGCACTCGGTTTACTGCATCATTCGATAGCCGAATTTTTATTATTATTTTCTATTTAACGTTTGGGACGTTTACCGTACAAACAAGGATATATCAGCTCCATTATCCCCGGTTACCGGTGACTTTAAATAACATTTTGGCTTACTTGACGTTTGTGAAAGAGGCGCTAAGTTTATAAAAATATAAATTTATTTAATACTAACACTTCTTGGTTTTTTCTTTATTGTATAACATATGCTCACGTATTGATCGAGATGCGGAACCACAGCGTTTAAGATGTCAGGCATCAGTATATACATACCACTTGCTCTGTAAAAAAAAAATCATGTACTTACCATACAGAGAACTATCTATACTAAACAAAAAATAAAAATTACAGGTAAATAGAGTGCAGGGATGTTTTTTTTTTTCACTTTAAGTAGCATTGTCGTCGCAACTTCTAAACGAAATATCCGATTTGTTTATTTTAAAGAGAAATTTACATGCATTTAAAGAATCAACCTTGATATTCAATTGGATAAGAATAAATATCGTAATAAGTAAGAATGTCATCATCTTTCGATTCTATTCTATGCGTATTTTGATTGAGTAATTTAAAAAAAAAAAGCGGGTTATAGTGACATATTTGAATGTGTGCCTATTTTGTAAGTGTAATACTGTAGTACATTATTTTTTATATCGTCAACAGGTTTCACATCACGTGCCAAACAATAACAGACTTTTATAGGTAAATTTTGACGAGCCCGTTGGACGAATGGCAAGGGTGCTTGCCTTACGTCTCAGGGGCCCCGGGTTCGATTCCCGGCGGGGGGTCAACTTTAGAAATTTTAATATAATTTTCAAAATTGACTCTGGTCTGGATTTAAAAGTAGTGGTAGGGCACACACTGCGTTTCGCAGTCATTTGGGCAGCCCGTCTGGCGGCAGTAACCACCACCTTACAGAATACCACCGTGAAATAACAGCATTATGTGCTGTTGTGTTTTGGTGTGTGAGTAAGGGATGCCAGAGCCCATTACCCCATCCCTTCCTTATCCCTAATCCTTCTATGGTCGGCAGCGCACTTGTAGCACTTATGGCGTTACTTGAGTTATAGGCGACGGTAGCCACCTACCATCAAGTGGACCGTCAGCCTGTCTGTCGACCTTAACATAAAAAAAAAAAATTATACCTTGGGACTGTCTTAGGGATATCTAATTAATAAAATACATAATAAAAAAGGTAAATCTTACAACATGAACACACTAAACATGCACAAATGAGAGAGAATTACGCAACGAAGTAGCGGAGGGCGAGTTAAATAGGACATGTTCTTGAGTGACATCAAAAAATTGCTCGGAGGTGCTCCAGCACTAGATAGCGATTTCACCTGTAATCCAATGAGACATTACTAGAAAGTAATATATAAGACAATTGACACATTAAGTACCTGGTATTGCACCTATTTTTGTGTTCAAATTCAGCTTTTTATTTATAAAAACAAAGTTATTTACAGTTCGAAGACGACAATCCAGGGCTTTTGATTAAGTTCTGAATATTTAATCGCTTGTAACATCAATGTAAGCACATAATATGTAAACTAAGAAGAAAAGCACATTACCTATTAATTAAATAAATAATAATAAAAAATAAAATAAAAAAATGGTGAAAGTTTAAAATCAAAGTGTATATTACTTTTTTTTTTTAAGTTAAGGTCGACAGACAGGCTGACGGTCCACTTGATGGCAGGTGGCTACCGTCGCCTATAACACAAGCAACGCCATAAGTGCTACAAGTGCGCTGTAGACCATAGGATTAAGGATAAGGGATAAGGAAGGGATGGGGTAATGGGCTCTGGCATCCCTTACTCACTCACCGAAACACAACAGCACGTAAATGCTGTTATTTCACGGTGGTACTCTGTAAGGGGGTGGTTACTGCCGCCAGACAGGCTGCCCAAATGACTGCGAAACGCAGTGTGTCCTACCACTACTTTTCAAATCCAGACCAGTCAATTTTGAAAATTACATTAAAATTTCCAAAGTTGACCCCGCCGGGAATTGAACCCGGGGCGCCTGAGACGTTAGGCAAGCACCCTTGCCACTCGTCCAACGGGCTCGTCAAATATGTGTCGTATATGAATCTGTCGCTTTGTTTATAAAAGTAACCATGTGGCCATACATACAGGGAAGTCTGCGACTTTGGTGCCTTTGTTCCATGCATACATCTTCGCCATAACTGCCAATGCCTTGTCAAAGCGATTTGCGGCCAAAAGATAACTTGGACTCTCTGGTAGCGGGAATAACAACCCCGATGCAATCAGACCGGACACACCGAACGTAAAAAGAAACATTCGCCATGACACAAATCGAAGTTTACCGATGTTGAAGTACCAGGTGTTGGGAATTATTAGCCATGCTAGACCTGTATGAAACATTTTAAGCAATAAGTACACTCTTTAGAATACTAGAGTACGAGTACCATTATCTATGACATTGTCGTTGCCATTTGGATGAAACATTATCGAATTGGATGAAAGTGTCCTTTAGCTAACAGTAGGGCGTGTATAACATATCTATTCTGTTAACTAAAATTGTAGTGTACTTTGTAAAGTTTCGGTTAATCTCCATAACGGCTGGACCGATTTTGACAACACTTTACTGGCAGATAGCTGATGCTATAAGGAGTAACTTAGGCTACCTTTGTTTAAAAAAAATCTTAACATGTGCACGCCGCAGCGAAATGTGGCCGGGTTCAGCCAGTCTACGAGTATTTAAAGAAGAAAGATTTGAGTGTTTATTTGAAGTGAATAGGCTCCGAAAGTTCTAGATTCTAGACTGATTTGAAAAATTCTTTCACCTATAGAAAGCTACGTTATCAGGGAGTAATATATGCTATCAATCAATCAATCAATATCAATACTAATAATAAATCTGTAAGTATAGGTATAAACGAAGTAACTGATTTTCATGAAATTTGGTAGATAAACATTAGACGTACCTACAGGACACAGGATAGGCTACTTTTTTCTTTTTCAACGAGGACGAAGTCGCGAGCGCCAGCTACTATTTTATAAAGTTAGTCCGCGTGCAAAAGCTAATATGTAATGTAATATTATAAGGGCTGCTGATGATGATAATGACGAAAATTGGCAACTTACTAGGTACCCAAATGAATGTCATGGCTATAAATGTCGAACACCATGCAATGGCGGAGGCGCGATGAGATAAAGTATGCAATTCTCCCAAATATGCGTATATCGTTGCACTTGATGCCGACACTCTGAAATTATAATTTAAATTGCAGAAAACTTGTACCAATATGTTTATATTGTATCGAAAACAGTTTTATTTTATATCCTTTTTTTTTTTAGGTCTGAATGACTGAACGTGAGACTAAAAGATAGGAACTGCGCCTAGATATCTGCATGATATACGAGTATGTTAGTGTACCTAATAATACGGCTTGTTGCTATGAAAAATTGGTTAGGATTTATTTGTTGTAGCACATTTACGTAACTAAACCTAGCATCAAGTAGATAGTCTGCGAGACAACCAACTCCTCAGCAACTTACAGCAGATATAACGTGTTTGGGCACTTTTTTTTTTTTTTTTTTTTTTAAAGATAAAATTCGAAATACTTACAAACACCCAACCAGGATCCTAAGAATGAAAAACATCCAAAAATTTACGGAGAAGCATGATAATATCGAAGTTAAACTGCTGATTATCAAGGTAGGCAGCATCACAGTTCTGCGGCCAAATCTATCGCTTAGGTAGCCCCAAATGATTGCTGTTGATACCACACCTGTTTAAAATATTTCCAAGTTAGTCTGGAACAGTAGTAACTAAAGTTGTCTATGGCGAACCCCTAGGGGCCAATTTGCAATTTTCCCGACAATATTTCCAGTACTTTCCCCGAACTTCAACAAATATTTAAAAAAAAAAATGGATGTGGCTAATATGTCGTGGACACGGCCGTGTGTTTTACGTTACGAGTACCTAATATTTTCTTTGAGGGTATTAATCGTATTATAATGTAGGTTTATATCAAATGAATTCGTATATACGATCGAGTACCATATATACAAAACATCTTTGATCTATCGAGTGGTGTATTTAAATTTTGGATGTATAGATGCAGCTACCACACCAAACTGTATCCCGCGATTTTGTTATCATCAACTTCTGATTTCCTTCCACCTTTCACGTCAAAATTCACGTCATACCGAAGTAATTATTGGGAACTCACCAAAGAAGCCTGCGGCACTGACTAGTCCTTTCTCTGTGTTGCTCAAATCTAGGTCACATTGCGCTGAACTCATGACATATCCGATCCCTAGCAGTTCTATATTTACGTAGAGTAGCACGAAACCACACGTCACCAGTACTACATTGTTGAAGGATCCGTAACCTGAAAAATATTTATGTCAAAAGCTCCAACTTTCTATTGATTCTCGTATTTGTAGTATCCATTTACTTAAATGTCCTGGTCAGCGCATTCAGCGTTTGTCTACATTCCATAATATTATAAATACGAAAGTAACTCTGTTGTCTGTCTGTCTGCTACCTTTTCACGCCTTAATTACTCAACTGATCATCATGAAATTTTGCATACACGTTGTCAGGGATACAAGGAAGGACATAGGGCACCTTTCCAAAGAGTTATAGATGTCAGGAATTAACTCGTATATTATCTTCTTCTTCAACGCGGACGAAGTCGTGGGCACACAGCTAGTTTATAATAATGTAGTTGGAGTAGTACAATGAAAATTAGTAATTACCAGTTAATTCAAATACCTCTTCAAAACTTGACATTGACATGACATTTTATTAATTTCTTATTTTTTTTAACTCCGCTAATGTACTAATTTGTCAATACTTTGTTTTTGTTTATTTATTGTAGTCCATTTTTTAAATAAAAGAAATAGCTTATAAGTTTCTTTAAAAAAATTAGATAGTTGCAGGTATATCTACTAAAAACTAAACAAAATAAGTCTGCCTCTGCCAGTTGCAACAATCGCGAACGTCGCTTTGACAGATTGTGTACCATATCACAGAATATAACCAATACTATATAATAATAAATCTGTAAGGGTTGGTCATGGAGTACTTACTTTGTTTTCAGAGATATCGTGTTTATAGGCTCTATACATTATACTGAAATTAAATTGACGATTTTTAGAATTTTTTTCTATATGTATGTATGTATGTTCATAACTCTTAAACGAATTAACTGATTTTCATAAAACTTGGTAGATAAACATTGACGTACAGGACACAGGATAGGCTACTTTTTTTCTTTTTCAACGCGGACGAAGTCGCGGGCACCAGCTAGTATGATATATAAACCTTCCACAGGTTTTTTTTATTAACATTTACTCGTATTCTATTTTTAGTTCTATTTTTCTAGTTTAGTTTAGTTTTAGTTTCTATTTTTATTGTAAGAATTCAGACAAGTTGAATGAACTGGCACAGCTAGTGATCAACATATGGAAGTGGCTCATCGTCTGATGGGCATAAGCAGGGCAGATAACTTTCCCTCAAAATGATTTTTACATACAAGTTCATTGGGACGAAGACAAGTAATAACTTTTGTTCTCTTCGGCCGCGTACGTAACCTGAGCTTTGTAACCAGTTACGATCGACTACTTTTTCGGCCTTGTATGACACCAGTTGCGATCGAAAACTATTTTGTTCTTATACGAAACAAGTTACGATCGAAGACTCTTAGTCCTTGTGTGAAAATTCTCGACTATATTATAAAACCAACAAAAACTCTTTTATTGTTGTATAGGTAGGTATGCCCACGCCTTCGTACGCGCTGTAAACTTCCAAAATTTCGCAAGAACCTAACACTTTTTCAGGATAAAAGTATCATATCTATCCTTCGTTAATCCAAGTAATAAACTATATGTGTGCCAAATTTCATCCAAAAATAATTCCAAATTCAATTCCAAACATACAAACTTTCGCATTTATAATATTATTATTAGGATTAGGATATGACATAACATACTTAAGCCCCCAGTTGCGACATAACAACATAACAGGACGCTCCGGTTGAAGGAGTCGGAGCGCGTTGATTATAGTAGGTATACCTAAGATGTTTTTTAGACAACAAATAAATGGATTTAACTGAATAATAATAATAGTACAGGAGCTCTACCCACAAGAAGGACAGACGTCCGCGGGTCGACGGAGGATCCAGGCTCCTTCTGACTGGTCCTATTGGCTATGGCTGAGTTGATGATGATGATGACCGTCGTCTTTGGTAGTATCTATAAAGCGAGAGTAGATGAAAAACTTCCCCTATTATCACTTATTCAAGCAAAAATAACTTTGAATAAGTGATATAAGAGTGATAAGTGATACTAGCTGGTGCCCGCAACTTCGTACGCGCTGTAGTTGGTTTTTTAAAAATCTTACAGGAACCTAACATTTTTTCAGGATAAAAAGTAAACTATAGTTTAATACAGGTAATTGTCAATACATCAGTGAAAACCGCCTTCAAATCGGTTAAGCCGTTTCTTCTAAAAACTATTTTGATTATCAACAGACCAAAATTCTAAAAACTATTTTTTTGACTTAGGGAACATAAGTACCAAAGTGTACAGATGGTTTTTTTTGAATAAATATTCAATGTACAGACATGACTTTTTACTATTTTATTGTATGTATAATTTATTTCACATGGGTCTTCGATAAGAAGAGGTTTGGAGGCGTATATATATATAGTTCGATGTGTTACAAAAGTAGACGTTGCAAACCATTTCGTAAGAATCTACCTAATAATTGATGTTCAATTTATCACTTCCTCCGTTAAACTTAATGAATTGACCTACTTAAATTATAACTACTTTCTTCCATCCGGTTTCTTGATCATTGGAGAACGCTATGTCTTTATTTTCTTAGCCCACGTTCGCACGAGAGCTTTTTCGACGCTTTTAACGCGTGTTCGTTTCGAATAGACCACATGATCTGTGACATGACTTCTAGGCTACGTGTTCAAACGCGGGCGCTTTTTTACGTCGGGAGTTTTATTACTCGTATCCGTCTATGCTCCATTTTAAACTCCAAGCTCCGAACGCTTTATAAAGCTCCCGTGCGAACGTGGCCTTATTCTTTTGATTTCTATTTGAAAAGTTAAAATTTTGTTAAAATCTAAAAACTGTTTACAATACTTTGAATATCATAAAATCATATTATGGTTTATTTAGGTTACAGCTGTGTAAAATATCAGTATACATAATAAACTTTGACTCAAACTGACTTGTTATTAGTCGGTGCGCCATATTTCCGTAAAATACATAGAACTACACTCTGAACCTAACAAATATAACTTCATTTATTCCATATTTTCAATATATAACATATACATGACATAATATACAGTTGCTGTCCGCTTTTACTGTTTTCACAATCAGTTACTAAACAGAAAAGGAAAATTAATTTTCGTAGCATGGTATGAAAAATTGTCACGAAAATGTGGACCAAAGTATTTATTATAAAATACTGTATAAAATTCTGAATGACGTTAATGACAATAAACTTAAAAATCGAAAAAAATTATTTACTTTTACAATATTGAAATAACCGCCCGTTCCACCTATCCCTACTAAGGGCTTCTTTCACAACCTACATGCAAAGTGTTGATTAGTTACTTTTAGAAATCATTTCCTGTTATATTGAATTATGCACTCGGTTTACTGCATCATTCGATAGCCGACTTTTTAAATTATTTTCTATTTAATGTTTGGACGTTTACCGTACAAACAAAGGTATATCAGCTCCATTATCCCCGGTTACCGGTTACCGGTGACTTTAAATGACAGTTTGGCCTACTTGACGTTTGTGAAAGAGGCGCTAAGTATCCCCACTGTTAAAAAAATTCAAAAAATATACATCGTACTTATTGATAAATGTTTTAAAATCCAAATATTTCAGAAATTTACGTACAAGATATATACCTAGAGACCTATTTATCAAATATATGCAAATAACAACATATTATCTACTATTGCAAGCAAGCATAATAAAATTAATGGTTACAGGCAACAGACGACACTAAACCCATTAGAATTTCTAATAGATATGCTAATGTTACTCATGTTTACATTTTTGCTCCCATTGGTTCATATGTTCGTTTAAGTATGATAAAAAAAACAATCATTCGCGTCTGATCATTCTACATTTTCTTGTGGCATTGTAATTTTGTTTATCTCAATGTTAAAGAGTCAATTCAACATAGATAAGTAAGTTACTAGGCGACTAACAAGAATAGTGCCTTGGCACAAAGACATTTAACTAAGTTTACTAGGCAATGAACTCTCTTTGCCTTGGCTTGTATTAGTCCATACTAGTTCATACTTAAGAGTATAAATGTTAAAGTAACTCTGTCTGTCTGTCTGATAATAAAATCGTAAACGAGCCGTTTCTATTCATTAATAATTAAAAAAAAATTTTTTTATTGAGTTTGGGATTCTTTATAGTTTGTGCATTTGTGCACGCTAATCTCAGTTTGATACAGTATTGATGTTTACTTGGATGAAGCTGTAGGATACTTTTTATTCTGAAAAAATGTTAGGTTGCTGTGGGATTTTCAAAAAAACGTACTACCTATATCGCGTAAAAGTTGCGGGTATGCAAAACGTCGGATTGCTAGGTTAAGAAATAAGCGCCGCTAATTTCTGTAATTTTACACCAAATAATTAATGTCATTTGATTAGATTGTTATTTATTTATGTATGTGTATAATAATATTTCATGTAAACAAGGTTTTAATCGTTAGAGCATCTTACTTGAACTTTACTTGAACTTGCCTAGGTTATCTAACAAGTAGCGTAACAATATTGCACATTGAAATTAAAATTGAACCTTGTAATAGTAATTGATCCAAGTATGACAATGTATATTTATTACAGCACACAGTTGTTTCACAGTGATCTTCTGTAATTGTCTTCAGACAAGCGAACTTGAATGCAAAAGATATATTATTTTGATGCTCCAGACGCTGTCCAAATGTTTATATATTATTGGAGTTTACTCCTTAGTAATCGATTTCATATATAAGCCCGTGGTATGAAAATTTATGGGAATAAATTCAAATGTTACAGGCTACAATATGCTTCAATACATATTAATATAATATTATACATATAATATACTATATTAATAAGTTTTAATTATATTTATTAAATTATTTATTTATTTATCGTTAGTAAGGAGTAAACTCCAGTCGTGCGTCGGAGCTGATGACATTTTTTTTATATTAAACTCACATGTGTAAATTATAGTACTTAGCGGCTTCATAATCAGTCTAATCCCGTATGCTGGAAAGAAGAAAAGTGATAGATATATACATATATCTTTTTCGCTCGCTGTAATTTCGCTAAAATGTTGCGCGCACGCAGATCGATGACTTGGCTTGCTTTGCTTGTTATTTTTATGTCAGTCGCATTGTACGTTCGTTGGTATCGGTTTGTTCGAGAAGTTTTAGATTTGCATGCTCAGTCAGTACTGTAGAATAATAAATTAAAATAAAAGAAAAAGTGTTTCATAAAGAGTTGTGTTGATTATTTCCGATTGTGTAAAGAATAAGTTGATTGTAGCATATTTTAATTAAGATTTTTGTTGGGTGTTGATGGATTTAATAACCGAGTTTCAATGACCGATATATCGTTAGTTATCAACTTTATGTTGTAACAATAACAGTGTTTTATAATAATACATTTTATATCTGTGATAAGTAATATTTATTAGTTGACAGCTTATTACTTACAATACATAGTTTATCGTTTTCAATGAACTTGAATGTTCTTAGACAACTTAGGAGCAATGAAGGTGTACTTGTGAATAATAAGTTTATTTATAGTCAACAATAGTTTGTAGCAGTTATACAAAAACCAAAAATGAAGGATTTAGAAGAAACAGAAAAGTTTCAAGTTGACGATGACAATGAGAAAGTAAAGAGTGAAATTTGTTTTGAAGAAGCTTTCGAATTGACAGGTGAGGCTTTATACGATGAAAGATACCCTATGTCAAGCCTATGTCCTTTCTGGTATCCCAGACAACGTGTATGCAAAATTTCATGATGCATTCAAACATCCATCCATACAAACATTCGCATTTATATTATTAGTACGGATTAGAGAGAAACACTAAAATTACAAGTTATAATAGACTAGTAAGATTTCATTAAAGTTTACGTGCTTTAAAGAGCTGAATAAAAAAATACCAGTTAGCGATTAGTTATGTACCTAGTTGATTGGTATTTTAAATTAAAAATACATATTATATGTAATTAATTGCGTAGATTTTAAGCATAAGCTCTGAACTATTTAGATAGGCATACATAATATTATAAAGTAAAGGCGCTCTCCGACCCTGTCTGTTTTTCCGCTAACTAAGAAAAAAAAGGGGTGGATCGCTAGATGTAGGTATAATAAAAGTATTTTTTTTCACTTAGTTCTTACTTAGTATGGCCATAAACACATTTGAAATTGAAACTTCTTAAAAATATTTCTCATTTTCCTGCTAGTATCGGGGAATAAATACAAAAAGTAGAGATCCAAATGCAAAATCAAAATCTCTCCAATGATTTGTGTACAGGCTATTGAAAGGTACCGTACGACGAAACGTCCTTTGTGACAAAAAAGGATGTCGACCAAGTATTTTCTATCTACCAAAAAAGCAACTAAAGCAGTTTTAGGAAGAAATCCTGTTCGGAACGAAACAATTTTATTTCGAGAAATGAATCCAGAACCATGTCATGTATTTATAAAAAAAACTTAGGACTTACATTACAGCCTTTAGGAGATTTTTAGATTCGGTTGCGTCTAGTCTTCCTACGTCGTCCTCACGGCCTCTATATTTCGCCCTTCTTTAGATATACAGTACCTATATAGATATACAGTCACTAAGAGAATATTTAAAATCTACTTGAAATGTTAATTTTAAAACAAAATCATAGACATAAAATCAGTGTTAACATGGTCTTACCCAAACAACATTTTTCTGGTATATCCTAGTACTTTAATGAGTTTGACCCAGTTCAAAGCTATAGAATTATTTCAACTAAGTAAAATAATCTGCAGCGAAACTGGTTTTATTTAGAGTTTTATTTAGGTTTTATTTACGCTAGTATAAATATATTTTGCAGTTATGGTTTGGTATAGTTAGTATGTTAAATGTAGTACGAGTATGTTAAAAGGCAATTTTATATACCACTCTAGTACCTATACTATCGTTTATCCGGCTATTGCACTGACACGTGACCTGTGATTTAAAAAAAAATGTGTCAATTTTTTTTAAAATTTTTTGCTCCTTTCTTGCTTCCCGTGTGGTCCGATTTCAATTCGGTTCAGTTCTGACAATGGCATCCATGAGAAAACGGTTTCAAATAGGTTTTTTTTAAAGTTATTTTTAATAATATTGTGTAGATGGCGCAATATCTATAAAACTTCAGATATTCTAAAATATAAAAAAAAATAGAACGTAACTAAAACACATTCGTGCTCGCATTCGTGTGACAATTTTGATTTTACTCCCATAAAAATTCATACCACGGGCTTATCTCCAAACACAAAACTGCATAAATTTCAGGCCATGGCAAGTTCAACTATTTGGTATTGTTCACTTGCGGTTTGATCCTACTGAACGTGTCTATGGAGTCGGTTGGTATAAGCTACATTATCACATCTGCAGAATGTGAGTTAAAGTTGACGAGTGAACATAAGGGTCTAGTTAACGCTGCAGCATTTATTGGTAAGTGACTAAACTCTTTTCTCTCATAAACAGGTATATATATCCAGTTAAATTTTAAGCGAAAAAGAAACAAATACAAAAACAAAACAAAGGATGTGATTGAGTTATTTGGAAACAAAACGAAATGGAGACATTTGGAATACTTATAATCTAAAAATGTTAA
Source organism: Synanthedon formicaeformis (assembly GCA_945859745.1). NCBI lineage: Eukaryota > Metazoa > Arthropoda > Insecta > Lepidoptera > Sesiidae > Synanthedon > Synanthedon formicaeformis. The sequence goes on from OX243961.1 coordinate 11,332,357, forward strand.
GAAATATACATTTGGAAAATGATCTAGAATTAGGTACTTACTTACCTCAATCGTAAGATATAGGTAATTAAAAGTTATTAATAAACTTAAAAAGAATGACCGGAGATCCCAATTCGATATTTGAATTTGAAACAGAAATGATATTATGTACCCAGGAAGTGACAGAAATTCCTAAATATGTCTGATATAGAGTAAATAGACTGATTATTTTATGTGTTAAGCTCGACAGACGGGCTGACGTTCCACTTGATGGCAGAATAGCGTCGCCTATAACACAAGCAACGCCACTCTAGTGCGCTGTCGACCATAGTAGGATAGTAAGGATAGGAATCTCTGGCATCCCTTACTTACTCACCGAAACACAACAGCACAAGTGCTATTATTTCACGGTTTTCTTCTGGAACTATTTAAATTTCAAATTAAGAGTATACCTGCAAACAATTTGTCATTTATGTTCCAGGTATAATGAGCACGTCATTCCTATGGGGCTATATGGGTGACAAAATTGGTCGTCGGGCAGTAATGTTGCCTGCTATGCTCTTATCAGCAGTGTTCTCAATTACATCATCATTCTCCACTAACATCTGGATGCTTCTTGTCTTGAGAGTTTTGACTGGATGTTTGTAAGTGCTTAACATATTTATTAGAACTTTTAGTTTATAGATATTTATAGATACTTGCGCGCTTTTTAACTGACTTCAAAAAAAGGAGGAGGTATTAGAAATTTGGGTTATGGGCGTAAAATAAAACTTAAGAACTTTAGTTAAATGAAATATATTAATAATTTGTCACTAAGTTGGTTATGCGTCTGTAGCCTAGAGAGCGCAAAAGCAAGTGAAGAGATGTGAAACGTCTCGTGCCTTTTTATTATGCACAGGGGTGAGGGGGTGTAAGTAGGTAGGTTGAGAAAATGTTATTAATTAACATTTATATAAGATTAGTTTTTGTATCTATATTAAATTAAATTATTTCAACACGCCCCCTCAAAAAGTAATCTTAAGTACAATGAATAAGCATATTTATATAATAAACAGAATATGCCTAAACAGAACGCACACCACTTAGTGTTTTCTGGGAGCATTACAATATTATCATGATCCAGCATTTGCTGCGCAGGATTAGGGAAAACCCAGAAAAACCTAATCAGATCATGTTAAACATTATTAATTGAAAATAAAAATCAACATAATGTAGAAAATCAGTAGACACTATAAAAAGAAAAATAAATAAATAAATCAGTCTTCTAAGCCCATCTCAGCTCTATGTTCACGAAAAGCGACAGCTGGTAAAGGCTTTGTTAATGCATCTGCTAACTGATTACCTGTGGATATATAACACAATTTTATTACATTTTTCTCTATTTGTTCTCTAGAAAAATGATATTTTATATCAATGTGTTTTGATCTTTTATGATTGGTGGGGTTATTTGCGATACTAATGCATCCATTATTGTCTTCATAAATAACAATAGGATTTGTGACATTAATATTAATACTGAATGCTAAAGATTTTAGCCATAAAGCTTCTCTGACAGCCTCGAATAATGCCATATATTCTGCCTCTGTTGAAGAAGCTGCTACTGACATTTGCCTTTTTGTACTCCAGGTAACTGTACAACTATCAAAAAATTTAAATAAGTACCCACTAGTACTTTTTCTATCACTTGTATCACTTCCTCCCCAATCAGAATCTACATATCCACATAATATATTATTAAAATCACATCGCTTGTATGTTAACTTTAAATTAACTGTGCCTTTCAAATATCTAAGTACTCTTTTCAAACAAAGCCACAATTCTTTATTATTTTTATTAGTATATCTACTCAAAATATTTACACTTGTGCTTATGTCTGGACGAGTACATAACATTACATACATTAAACATCCTAGTAAATTTCTACAGGGGGCATCATAAGTTTCATTTGAATTAAGAGCTACATAGTTTAACTTGTTTTCCATAGGAGTACAAGTTGGATTACAGTTGCTCATATCGAATTTATTTAAAATAGTGTCAATATATGAGCTTTGATCCAATGTTATCTTATCATGGCATCGAGTAACTCTAATACCAAGAAATAACTTAATGTCTTTAAGATCAGACATTTCAAATTTACTCTTTAAGTAGCTTTTGAACTTATTTAATGTTTGAATTTCACCACATACTAATACCAAATCATCAACATATAGTATCACATATATATTTTTATTTATATGTTCCCTGTCAAGCATGTATAAACATCTATCTACTGATGAATTTTTAAAACCTTTTTCTTTTAAACATAGTTCAAAAACTTCAAACCAACATCTCGCTGCTTGTTTTAAACCGTACAGCGCTTTATTTAGTTTGCATACATAATTATTTTTACAGTTTACACCTTTAGGAATTTCCATATAAATTTCCTCTTTTAATTGACCATTTAAAAATGCAGTTTTTACGTCCATATGATGAACTAATAAATTATACTGGTTTGCAAAACTAATTATAAATCTAAAACTTGCTATCCTGGCAACAGGTGCAAATGTCTCATTATAATCTGTAAGATATTTTTGACTAAAGCCTCGAGCTACTAAGCGGGCCTTATATTTACAAGGTTTTCCAAATTCATCACGTTTGATAGAGAATACCCACCTACAATCAACGATATTTTTGTTTTGAGGTCGTGGTACTAATGACCAAGTGTTATTTATCGAAAGAGAATTAAGTTCATCTTTAATTGCAGCTTCCCATTGAGATTTATCATTGCGAGTATTAATTTCATCAAAAGAAGTGGGAATTTCACACAAAATAGTTTGTACACACATTAAATAATCATCATCACCTTCATAATAAGAAATTGCAGGGAGATGTTTAAGCCTCTCACTCCTCCTTAAACTACTATCATTATTTTCTGAAATTTGACTATTTTCTGTTAATGGATTTATATTCGTTACTGGTACTATAGAATCAGACATTTCGTTTCTGTCACACTGAATATCGTTCACAACATTACCTCTGCGAATTTTGTTAGGGCATTCACCCTCATCAGATTTAGAAATATCTGACTTAGACCTGTCATTTAACCGAGACTTTAATGACACTGATTTCGATTGTCTGTCATTTACATCAGTTTTGTCATAGGAATATTCAATATTATCCCTTTCAGCACCTAACAAAGGTCTGGAATTCAAAAAATTAGTCTCGTCCGTAATGACGTCTCTGACAGTTATAAACTTTTCGCAGTTTTCATTCCAAACTTTATATCCGTTTGGTGTGTAACCCACCAGTATCCCTTTCCAGGACTTATCGTCAAATTTAGCTTTACTGGCTTTGTTGTGAACGTATACAGTTGAACCAAAAACCTTTAAATATTTTAATAGTGGTTTTTTATTGTGCCACAGCTCGTATGGTGTTTTAAGTTGTTTCAAAGCTGTTGTTGGTGTGATATTAATTAAATGAACTGCCGTTAAAACAGCCTCACCCCAGAAAATTTTGTTTAACTTAGAACCATTTAACATGGACCTAGCTTTTTCTGATACAGTTCGTACCATACGCTCTGAGACACCATTCTGTTGTGGAGTTCCAGGAACAGTCAAATGATACGTAATGCCTTTTTGTACACAGTAATCTTTCATTTCAGTGGATAAGTATTCTCCACCGTTATCACAGTAAAAATTTACTAATTTTGAATTAAATTTAGCCTCACATTTTGCAACATAATCTTTAAAAACCAAACATACGTCCGATTTGTGAGTCAATAAGTAAGCAACACAGTAATGTGTATACTGATCAATAAATAACACGAAATAATTTTTGTTATCTAATGCAGAAGGAGTGATAGGGCCACAAACATCTGAGTGCACAACATATAATGGTCGAGATATATAACTTTTATCTTTAGCAATATTGAAAGGTAGTCGCGTCTGTTTCCCATTAATGCAGGCCTCACACAAAGAATTATTTGGAAACACTGAATCAATTTTAATAGTGTCTTCCATTAAATTATTATTTTTAATTTGTAAAAATTTATTTTTACTTATATGGCCTAGTCGTTGATGCCATAATTCATAATTGTTTTCGCTTTTGCACATTTGAGAAACAGCGTGATCAAGTTTAGAGCAAGTAAGAAAATTAATAAAAGTCAAATTATTTTTAGACTTACCCGCACTTACGATCTTACCATCCTTTGATATTTGGGTTCCTTGTTGGTCGAATAAAATTTTATAACCGGCCTGTTGCATTTTGGTAACCGAAAGCAAGTTATATGGAGCCTCAGGACAGTACAGCACACCTTCCAAAATTCCTTCAATGCCCAAATTACTAGTCACATTTATAGATCCTCTTTTTGTAGCTGAAATGAATTGGCCTGATTTAGCAACTGAAATTTTAAGAGGGGGATTCAAAGAGGTAAAATTATTGAATAAGTCTTCCCTGTTAGTGATGTGATGGGATGCACCGGAATCTAAAATAAAGGATATATTCTTATCATGGCTGTCTTCGTGATGGCCAGCCATAAATGCAAATCCTGAAAAGTCGGTGGTAGGTTGAGGCTGGGACTGATTTATATCGACTGCTTGAATTGTCCTTTTTGAATTGTCCTTTAAAGATCTCTTGTAATGATAACAATCATTTTTAACATGTCCTTTACGCCCACAGTGGAAACATTTTAATTGAGTCCTTTTTGTTGTTTTATGTTTGTTGTAATTATTGTTATTATATTTATATTTGTTAAATTCTATTTTTCTTCTCTTAAATGTGTCCGGTTTATTTTGTACATATAATACTTTAGAGCTATTGTCATTACTATCATTCTTCAGCTTTATCTCATGATCTAGTAGTCTCGTTTTAACGAATGCCAAAGTTAAATTGTCTTCTGATAATGTCTCGATCGCAGTTATGACACCATCGTAACTTGAAGGTAGGGTTAACAACAAGTGAGCTACTTTGTCGGTCTCATCCAGCTTTGCTCCAGCAGCTGTTAATTCCGTTATTAATTCATCGAACACAGCAAAGAATTTTACTAAAGTTGTATCGCCTTGAAGTTTTAATGTTAATAATTTTTTTCGTATTGCCAACTGTGTCGCAATAGATTTACGTTCATATAATTCATCCAAGTTTATGAATATTTGCTTTGCTGTAATATTCTCGCTAACAAAACTAAGGTAGCTGTCCGATAAATATTCCACCAAAATACCTTTAGCAATCCGATCACATTTCTTCCACTCTTCTGTTGGATCAGCCGGGATTGCTTCGTCAATTACATTAATAACATCCAATTCGCTTAATAGTGCACGTATTCTAAATTTCCACACACTATATTTTTCTCCGGTAAATTGTTTTATATTCCTCTTTACCTTGGAATTGTCCATTGTTTAATTTTAATTTAATTTTTTTCACCAAATCAATAAGTAGGTAGGTTCCGAAACACACTCACTTTTAAATTCGTAATTTTAACTTTATCACTGCTTTTATAATGTTACTGGGCCCATAACCTATTAGAAATTTGGGTTATGGGCGTAAAATAAAACTTAAGAACTTTAGTTAAATGAAATATATTAATAATTTGTCACTAAGTTGGTTATGCGTCTGTAGCCTAGAGAGCGCAAAAGCAAGTGAAGAGATGTGAAACGTCTCGTGCCTTTTTATTGTGCACAGGGGTGAGGGGGTGTAAGTAGGTAGGTTGAGAAAATGTTATTAATTAACATTTATATAAGATTAGTTTTTGTATCTATATTAAATTAAATTATTTCAACAGGAGGTTCCTTAATTCGACTGTATTTTCTTTATGTTTGTTACTTACCACAGAACTTTCGATTGAGTGAAATGATTTTGATGATTCTTTTTTTATTTGAAAGCTGGTGCTTGCTTCCCGTGTGGTCCCATTTCAATTTGGTCCAGTTCTGACAATGACATCCATAAGAAAACGGTCTGAAGTCGGTTTTTTTATGTTAAAATTTTTAAGATAAGATTATTTATTTGCCAAATCCTGTAACTGTAGACACTAACATTTTTTGCAAATTTTCTAGAAACTTAATTTTAAAATGCGAAGTCGTTAACCTAATTTACGCATGGTATTCTTGCTTTGTTTATAATGTGTTTTTTTTTTAAATATATTTTTGTTTCAGAGTCTCAGCATCGAGTGCTACAGTTTACGCCTATTTGGGAGAGATGCACACCAGCTCTCGCCGTGCTTCTGCGATTGCCTGGGGATCTGCTTTCATATCATTTTCGTTTATTATATTGCCAGGTAAATTTCTTTCTTTTTTATAGTGTTTATGTTAATTGATTCTACTATAGAAACAGGATAGTTCCAATAGTTATAAATAAACGTCTTATAGTATCCACAGATGGAGTTATCATAACTTACAATATCTTTAATATCATTTGCTTGGTCCAAATTCATATTTTACTTAGTATATTCTATACTATTTTATTAGTATACCAAGAACTTATGTCTCATTAATATTCAAAGCGTACAGATTGTATGAACCGAGTCTTGATTTATGAAGTGCACATAAATCAAGACTTATTAGAATTCTAGTACCTAAGTAATCTAAATAGGCGTACATATTGCAATAAAATACCTCTGATAATCTTACTTGGAGATTACATTTCATTGAAATATTACTTGAGGAAAACTTATTTAATTTTATCAAAAATGAATTTAATAAATATAAGAACATTCTTCTGCAATTTCATGTTTCCCAATAATTGAATCTTTTATAATTATTTTCATTAATTCACATTTTTCAGGTTTGGCCTGGCTGATAATACCAAGATCGTGGTCTTTTGAAATTGGAACGATTCACATAGTGCCATGGCGAGTGTTTGTCTGGTCTTGGTGTGCCCCTGGACTGTTAGCAGCAGCGGCGTTAGCATTACTGCCGGAAAGTCCAAGATTTTTGCTTGCGGCAAAGGGAGTTGACCACGCATTGCCTGTTTTAGCCAAAATGTATTCCTGGAATCACGGTGTGAGCAAGGAAGAATTTCTAGTATGTGATCAAGTTTTAACTGACTCAGATTAATTTTCATTCTTCTATAGACTAGTAGAATTAAATGAGATCTATTAATAATTTAAAATAACTAAGATGGTCGGATTAGTGGTAATAGCTGCTGCTGTCTGAGGAGAGGTCACGAATTCGATCCCCACTCACGACAAACATTTTTATGCATGAATTGTCTGTCTTCACCTTTATCTTTATCTATGTATTTTCTATTTTTAATTAGAAGGAAGTTATGCTCCATTTGACCCCACTGTCAAAGATACAATCTCTTATTCTTGAGATACAATTGCTGCTGGAGTAAAAAAAAACTCCAATGAATTTCAATAACAGTTAAAATGTTTGCCGTTTCAGGTAGAGAAAATAATAACGTCAGAAAGTACAGAATCGTCTAAAACTGGTTTTGTTGAAGCTATGAAAAATATTAGCTTCATGTGTCGGCGTCCTTTATTGAGATGTGTTTTAATTTCGCACACATTGATGTTTGCTGTATTTATGCTGTAAGTACGAGTATCATATGGTCAAGTATGCTATTGGAGTTAAGAATACGGCAACTGTGTGTGTCCTAAAGTGCTATTCGAAATAATATCACACACATAATAATAATCTTATTATTATAACACTAAACGAGTAATTCTTGTATGCCACGACGATCTCGCAATTTGAGAAAAATTATGAATTTTCTTTCAGATCAAGCGGTCTTTACATGTGGGTGCCGGATATTTTGAACAACATATTGCAGAATACAGACAATCGCAGTGTCACAATATGCGACATTATTCATAACAAATTTCAACTTGCTAAGAATATTAGCTTAAATAACATTGATGATATGGTAATTAAAAAATCAGTAACGAGAAAATTTACATTTTACATAATATCAGCCTTTAAATTCAATACAATTTCAATTATGTAAATACACAGACAAAGGGTCGGTTAGAAAATCTTCAATATATTCAAAAGTAGGTACCTGACCTCAGACTAAATGAAAGAATATTTTAATGTGCTTAAATAAAAATAAAATTTATTTAGGTAGTTTAGCTTTAATTTAGTCTTTTTTCATAAAAGCTAGGTCAGGTATTTTTGAAGATATTTAAGATTTTCTAACCGACCTTGCGGTGTAGTGTATAATTTTGTATAATTTTATTTGTTGTACCTCAGTTCGTAATCCAGTTTCGTAAACTATAGTTATCCCAACTATTTAGAGGGATTGCTGGGAATAGATGGAGGCTTGTAACTATTTTTTAATTTTCTTGTGTTGATAACTTGTTGATAGTATTATTGGTGAAATAAATCATTAAGGAAGTTCAACCAATTTTAAGCAGTGGCTGTGGCCAGTAATGGGGATAATTTTATGTAATTTCTTTTCAGTCTGCTGCACAAGGTCAACCGTGTCAAATCGAAGTGTCGGTTGGGGTGTTTCCCATATCGATGGCAATGGGAGCCGTGTTTGCCTTAACTTACTTATCCATCGGAGTTTTTATTAACAGAATTGGAAGGAAGACTTTATACTGTAAGTACATCTAATTTTAGCTAAGACTAAAACTAATGACAGCGCTTTTTTATATATGTTTTATGATATATTTTATTATATATGATACCACAATCTCAACATTTCTCTCTGAGATATATACCTAAATGGTAGCAAGCTTAATACATGACGTGTGTCTATTTGATGTTGAAATACAGTCAAAAAAATTCAATATGAATTTATAAAAATAAAGTCAAATATAAATTTAATTAAGGCACCCTATCTAAAAGTTTACGCTAACCTATAATTACGTTAATTTGCTTGATCTAATATCTATATCAATAAAATTCTCGTTGAAGTCACTGCACTCTTTGACCTTTTGTAGGTATTATATCTTGAAATTCCTTTTGTAATTTATTTATTTAAAAAGGTTTACCAATTAAAGACATACTTAAAACATTGTTATAGGCGTAATTTAAAAAAAAATCTGTAAGCGAGAAATGTGCAAATTTTATCAGAAATCCTACTAATTTCCACAGGTGGTATAATGTTTGTGTGCGGCGTTGCCACAATAGCAGCAGCTTTCGTGCCACAAGGAGCTGCTGCGACAGCTTTGCTGATAATAGCTTTATGCGCTGGATGTGCAGCTTCAATCCTAGCTGCTATAGCTGTTGATGTCTTCCCAACCTCTCTAAGGTACATTTTGTAATCTTCAGACTTTTTATGTAAAGATTGTCAGACCATTTTGAGAGAGACATGTTCCGATAGAGATCTAAACACATATCTGCACATCGGCAATAGAGATCTTGGAGTAAACGAATGATGGTTTCAGGGCAATGGCAATGTGTGTGATGTACATGGTTGGACGTTTTGGAGCAGCCATAGGTTCCAACATCCTCGGAGCTACCTTGGACACTCATTGCCAATTGGCATTCACTGCTTTCGGTGCTTTCTCTGCTGGTAAGTTGATGGTGACTTTTGTAAGCGTAACGAAAAAAAATTAACTCTTGAAAAAAATTATGTATAAAATTAATTTATTTAAGTGCCTACTAGTTAAGGCGTGAAAATTTATAATTATTAAAATATTTAGGTATGAATAAAATAATAAAATAATTAAAAAACACAATGCAATATACGAGACTAGATCAAATATAAATTTTATTTCATTCAAAATAACATTTTTTTTAATTAAGGGCCTCTTTCACCAACTATAAGTAAAGTGTGTTACTTTTACAAATAATTTTATGTTTTATTAAATTATGCACCCAGTTTATTGCATCCTTCGATAGGCGATTTTTTTTTAATTATTTTCTTTTAATGTTTGGGATTTTTTACTGTACAAAGGCACCTATATCAGCTCTATTATCCCCGGTTACCGGTGACTTTAAATGTCGGATAGCCTACTTGACAGATGGTGAAAAATACTTTCATTTACTCAAGTTATTAAGTATATCAAAGTCTCACGAACTATGATCACAATAGCTTTTTGATCATTAAAGATTATGAATATTTCAATTAATAATAGTTATAATAATTAATATTTCAATTGAATATTATTAATTAAGTAATATGGTAATGTAAATGTTACATTATATACATATATATTAGTTATAAATAATTTAATATTTACAAAGGAAAATCTAATTTTTACTATATGTTTTAGGTTCCATTCTACTAATGATATTTTGGCCGAAACCAGAAAAAGTTCGAGACGAAATGGAATCCAGAGGTTTCACTTATTAGTTGATATTGTAACAGTTAATTATATATTAACTGGCGACTATGCAGAATTGTATATTGTAACGTTTGCTAAATAGAGACTGAATGTACCTACATTTTTGTAACTATATTTTTTATACATTTTCAATAAAATAATTATATTATAATATTAATTTTTTTGTGTCTCTTTTAATTAAGTGTTGGTTTCACCTCTATTGGTGAGCTTCAGTGCTTTTGCTCACTTTCAAAATTAATGATTGTCGTCGAATTTCAACGGATAGGTGTATTCAAGTTCGCTGGTGAAAGCTTAATAGTTTATTTATTCGTAGCCTCTAGGTTATTACCTAAAAATATGTCAAGCCAAACGCAATAGCCGACACAACTTCAAAGTCCACCATGTTTGCCTGACCGGAACACACTAAAGGTAGGACCGCACTAGACGGAACTGCACCACAGAGGAACTGAGCAACTTGACGCGACAAAATATTCTTTATATGAAATTGTATGAGACAATACGCACTAAACGGTAGCGGAACTACACTGCAGCAGAAGTGCGCGGTAAAGTTAATCAACTCACCAAAAGTGTCGCGACCTATCGTGACGAGTTCCGCTGCCGCGGAGTGCGGTTCGACAAACTTCATTTTCATAGTCACTCAAGCAAGATACTTGGACGCGCGATTAATCGTTTATCAAAAATACTGATAAATAAAGAAAAATTAATTGTTCTCGTGCAGAGGTTGCCTAGCTACTGATATATTTTTTGTAGTGCCGCCGTAGTACAAGTGCGGTTTACCAAAAAATGACGTGTCGTGTCATTCAGTACCGCTGCGGTGGTTACGTGTGGCATCCAAGATCCAATCGTTTGTCCAGGTTCAGAGCTTGTGGACATTTGCCAAGCCTCCGGCAGGCGTGTAGTTAAATGCGGCATAACAGTGCGTGGTTTCCCAATGGTTTCACATAGTTGCAGTGTAGTATGTAGATACAATACAAGGAACATAAATATACTCTCTAGCGAGAGACATACAATAACGCATTATTGTTTGCAATATAAAAGATAACTACTGTTTCGTGACTTATAAGAGACCACAGTAGAGCGGTGTTTTAAATATTGTACCGTAAATATACTATACCCCTAGCTATCATTAATTTATAATTGGCACAGGCCTATCATTAATTTATAATGTTTATGAAAAGTGATGTTATTTCATATTCGTGAGAGCAGAACTTGATTTTTGCAATTTTTCATTATAACTTCGTATTGATGTAGAATCGCGAAATTTTTATCTAAATTGTGGGTATCATTCACTCGGTTATGGGTACTTTTTCATTAAACACTGTTTATAGAAACGATTCCAAATTTGAATTTGCCCGTTTGCCACGGTAACGAGCGTACAGTCTGTGAAAAAAGGATAGAAATTAAAAAGTGGCAATACTATAGTGTCTCTTTCTTATCAACTATATGGTTAGAACAGGACAACACTACAGTATTGCCACTTTTTAATTTCTACACTTTTTTGACAGTGTACGTAAGAACGAGATTGTTTCAGTCATTTATTCGTTTATGTTGTGTCAGAATCGAAGTAGCGACCTTTGTTCGGTGGATTGTGTGTTTTTGTAATTTATAGTGTGAACGCGAGCCAGGGGAGGGTTATTAAAAAATAAATGGCGAAGAGGGTGAGTGAGACTGAGATGGCGGAAAACAAAAGTTCGGACAACGTCGTTATGCCGGACATTACCGAAGAAGTATCCGAAGCCGATCCGTTTGCCATTGCGACGACGAGCGAACACGATGGCGAACGAGACGGTGCTGTCTTGGCTAGTGGCATCAAAATAAAAACCTCTCGTCTTTCTACTGACTCTAATGGTGTAGTGACAGTGCCAGTTTCGTTGCCGTTCACTTTAATCACAGGAACAACAAACCCAACATTCAACGTGATAACGTCCGACCATCTGCCTCATTTGAAGCCTATGATATGTGTCGATTCGGGCTTCATTTCGGGCGGGCCTGTCAAGGACGACCTCAAAGCCACACATATTGTGATACAAAATCCTGCATCGCCACCAACGCAAGTACAGGAGCAAGAGGAGAACGCGTCGACGCCAAACACTGCTAGTCGCGCTACGAACTCTCGTTCTTGGGAGGAGACTGCAAGAATGCCAGTTCTGCCTATCAGATGCAAGAACACATCGGCTGAACTTCACAAGCAAAGATTTGGCTCCGGAGGTCGAGGTCGCTGCATCAGGTACGGAGTAAAATGGTACACTCCAAGTGAATTTGAGGCTATATGTGGACGCGCATCCAGTAAGGATTGGAAGCGCTCTATTAGATTTGGCGGCAGGAGTATCCAGGCACTCATTGATGAAGGGATTCTGACTCCTCATGCGGCCGGTTGTACCTGTGGAGCTTGCTGCGACGACCACTCAGGTATTTTGTTGTTTTGTGTCAAATTATAACCTAGTTAATTTGTAAATGTGACTCTTTTAGAATTTACGAATTTACTATTATGTAAGGAAGGAAGCTAAATAGTTTTATATAATATACTACTATCTTGTATATTTTCATCTGTGAGAGTTTTCATTTATAAGAATGTCATCCTACAGGCTACAATGGACCGACAACTATTTATTTACCTACTTTTATTCATACATATAGATGTCAAAAAATATAGATTAAAAATTAATATTACTATACATGCACACAAACAGATATATACACACACCATTTTAACTTTTTTACAGTTATTATGTAAAAATAACCTCAAACTCCATCGGACATACAGACATAAGGCTGGTTACCATCCTCATCTTGTCGAAATCCCTCTTTTACGGACCAAGCGCTTTAAAACATCCTTTATAATGTGCACTGCCAAGATTTGAAACTCCCTGCTGGCGGCTGTATTTCTGAACTCATATAACACAAATCTTTTCAAAGTTCGAGTGAATAAGCATATTCTGGGTGAGCTTGCTCCATCCTTGCTACACAGCCGGTAGTCTGCCAAGAGCAAACTCATATCTTATAATAAAAATTAAAAAAACTGTCTATATTAGTAGTGGCACTATATTTCACAGTCATTTGTCGGGCAATCTTTCTGGCAGAAGTAACCAACCACCCGCTTACAGAAGACCACTATTCATCCCTAATTCCTTATCCTTAATCTTACGATGGTTGGAAGTGCATTGCATTGCAGCACATGTGGCATTGCTTGCTTTAGGCGACTGTAGCCACATATCATCAAGTTAAGTCGACCAGTCTGTCTACGTTAACATAGACAATATTATTATTTAAATAATTGTCAAAATGTTTATGTAACTATTGTCATAGTTTTCTTACTTATTCTGACTATTCTCCCCAGCTATGGGTCCTGTCCGTCTGTTCACACCGTACAAGAGGAAAAGGAGGACCACCGAAAATGAGGAGAAAAAGCCAAAGATAAAGAGAGACACTAGTCTCGCAGATAGTGACATTGACAGTATACATCAAACAAGTGACAATAGTCACTCTAAGGAGGCTTGGCAGACATTAGCCGAAGGGCTGGAGAATAACCCCGAGTATCATCTGCTGGAAAACCCAGATGCCAGCACTGACCCCACTGCAGGTAAATGCTTTATTTTCCACCTTATCTACAGGTTGTCTGGTAATTAATGGATGAGCTCGTCATTCAAAATGGGAATCCAACTATAATTTTTATATTTTGAAATGATTGTGTCCAAAATTCTTTGAAAACTCTCATGTCCAAATAGTAATTTCTGTACACTTGTTAAAATAAAAATATATTTTTAAGGATAGGATAGAGAATAAAAATATTCTTTAAGGAAGGATCTTTATGTTAACAAATAAACATTTGCCCCTATCACTGTAACACTGTTTACAGTAGTGTATTTAACACTGTTTGGGAATGAAAATTACAGGATTACCGGATATGGGGGGAGTTTTGAAGCGAATAGACGACATTAGCCAGACATTGGTTGGGTTGGCTGGTGAAATCAAGCAGTGCATTGATGACGTGAGGGTTGTCAGCACAAAACAATTGGAAAGACTGGAACACGAGAGAGCTACGAGTGCCCTCTTGGCGGCGAGCGTGGAACAAGTTGATGTCAAACAGGCTTCTCTACACAATGTCGACGACACAGAAGCTAAAGCGGTAAGTGCATTTCTTTTTTAATTAGACTACATCTGTAGGCTTTGATTGTTCATCTTCTTTGAAGTGAAAAACATCTTTAAATTCTTCATTTATGCTTCATTATGCTCGATTTCAGTGATATACTCAATTTATGACTGCAACCAAGAGCATATTGGTTATTACTGAAAGTATATTACGGTGGTGTACCCATATACAATATCTTATCAAGATAGAAGAAACAAAGCATGTAGCGAGCCCATTGCAACGGTTTATTTTGTTGCTAATTTGTTGCTCTGAGAGGCTAGTTAGATATTTTAAAAAATCACCTTTTCATGGGGGGCGAACTACCCCTATATATTAAAATTGAGAATAGCGATCCCTTTCAGACTATAGCTAACTATCTGTTTCAGTCTATTATTATTATTAACACAACACTTGTGTGAAAATCAGAGGAAGTGTTGATGAGCTGTGTTTCGTTTTTTGTTTCTTAGTGCGCCAATTGCAACCGGGAAGCATCAGCTGAATGTTCGTTGTGCAGACGCACGCCTTACTGTTCCACCTTCTGCCAGAAGAAGGACTGGGGCTCCCATCAGATCGAGTGCCTCCGCTCCGTGCCCACAATACACGCCGATCAGCAGCACCAGTCGATTATGCTCATTGTGGAGAGCCCAGCGTCTGTAGCATAGACTTGGTAAGTCACTTTTGAAATACATGTTGTAACATTTTTGTCTGTCTGGTTGTTCACGCATGTCCGAAACTACCGTCTCCCTATTCATACAAAATCAAACCACGATGGCAATTTTGCACCTTTAGGGTCAGCGCCGACGGACGGAGTGGCGGCGAAGAGACTAATGCGCTATCATTTGAAAATCGACTTTAGTTACTTCAGTATGTGATTGAAAGTGGTATAATAAAAAAGAATACTCTCGCGTCGGCAAGCGCGGTCGAGCGGCGCTCGGTGAAGCTTCAGCTAAAGAAACTAAAGTCGATTTTCAAATGATAGCTCATTAGTCTCTTCGTCGCCACTCCGTCCGTCGGCGCTGACCCTTGGAGGAGGGCGGTCGACCCGCCGCGAAGGGTTTCGAGGCCGGGGGGGGGCGAATGACGAGGAGGGGGGATAGGGGAGCCCGCAAAAGCGCAAAATAATTAGCTATGGCAAAAGATAACCCCCCCGCGCTGTAATAATATTACTAGCTGTAGTTATATTAGTAGTTTATAATATTACTAGCTGGTACCCGCGGAAGATCTGGAAGAAGAATCATCATGGAAGCACAATTGAAAAAAAAAGTATTCTAGGAGGATACCATTTGTTTCGATGTTTCTGCCAGATGTCCCGAAACGGCTCAATTATTTTTTTTCTATGGATGTATGGACGCAATCAATTTGTACTTTATTATTAATTTTATATAATCTGTTATGCAGGCACACGAGCAAAAATGCACGAGTACGAACACTGCAACTTGGGAAAAGCGCCTGGCTCTGTGTTAATGGGCAGACCAAACCACACGGAATTGGACCGTGTACTCCAAATGAGATGGTTTATTCGCAACAGCAACAGTACGGCTCCATTACCGCTGATGACTTCAGGTAAAATATTCTTGTTCAGGCCCCACAAATATAAATCTCATAAGCTTTATGCGACAATGTTGAGCGAGGTTGGCTTCATTCATAGCCTTGCTCAACATTGTCGCATCGCACTCAACAAGTCGAATTCAAGTCGCGTGTGATTTTTGCGGCTTCGCGTGGTGTGTTCCCATTTGCCACCACCATGTTCGCCACCAGAGTGGCAAATGGGATTATTTCTAATAATAATTGGGATGTATTATTCCCATTCGCCACTAGCTGCGAAAGGTTTTTTTTAATGCTTATTAATTTTGTATAAGCCGGTTACGATATAAAAATCCAATCTTCATTTTCAATTTTCATTTCAATTTTGACACGTTTTGGTCTAGTGGCCACTAACCCTGTTAACCAAACAGTCGCGGGTTCGAATCCCGCTAGGGGCAAATGTTTCATATGATAACATTTTACCTTTGTACCCGAGTCATGGATGTTTTGTATTTATAATATTATGTATTACAAATATTTACAAAAAAAGTAATGTATGTAGTGGATAGCACATCCATAATACAAGCATTGGTTGCTTAGTGTGGAACTAGATGGTGGTGTGTGGAATGTGTGAAGATAATTATTGTTATTATTTATTTTCAGTTTCAGATTTGATTTTGAGCGAGTCGGCAGTGCGTCTAAAGCCCCCACCACACAGTAAGCGATCCGCTGAGATTATAGCGGGCAGCTCGCTCATATATAAGGGCGTACTTGTACTATAGCTTTAGTCAAATGAGATGATTAATAAACTAAGCTTTTAAGGCGGCTCCCACCAAAATGCGTCAAACAAGATATAATTCATACATCATACAAAATTATGTTTTTCTAAGAAATAGTTGTAGATGTGAAAAAAATATAATATAATTATTATAATATGTGAATATTGAGCATTATAATTTGTAAAGACAGATTTTCGATACACGATTTTTTTTAATATAATACTTCATTCGATATACCTACATTATATAAAAATCCATGTATGTATCTGCAAATGTTGAAAATTCTGCATCCATAAAAACCCTGATAGATCTCACATTAGTGGTTTATGGTTAGGTTAAGTAATCTGTAATTGTAAGAATTTATTGAGCAATTAGTATAGATTTTGTGTTGTGATTTTGATTTTTTTTTTTTGTATTGATATGTATTAGAAACATCTAATATGATTGAATTAATCTCTTTATGTTATGTTTATGTTTATCGGATATTACTAAGTATGTAAAGCAAGGCCTATAAGACAACACAGCGGTCTCTTTGACTGTACTATAATAAAGTAATAATATTCAGTCAAAATTAAAAACATCTATAATTAAATTAATCTCTTAGGGCCTCTTTCACCATCTGTCAGGTAAGCTATCCGTCATTTTAAGTCACCGGTAACCGGGGAAAATGGAGCTGATAGACTTACCTTTGCTTGTACGGTAAAAATCCCAAACATTAAAAAGAAAATAATAAAAAAAAATTCACCTATCAAATGATGCAGTAAACCGAGTGCATAATTTAATAAAACAGAAATTTTTTCTAAAAGTAACTAATCGACACTTTACTTGTAGTTCGTGAAAGAGGCCCTTAATATTATTTTTTAATGGATATGACTAAGTAGGTATGTGCATATTATGTAGTATTCCGTCCAAATGAATCCGAGTGAGTAGTTAGTAACAATTTTATAACTACAATAAAAAACATTTTTCATAAATATATAGTTTTATTTGTGTAACTTCTTTTCGTTGTAACACTGAAAATCATTCGGTAGAGATTCAAATTTTCTCATAATTATCCTTAAACCTGTTCTCCGACAAATATCTTTGATCGCGTTTTCGTGTTTCACCTCTATTGGTGAACTTCAATGCTATGAATAAAAGAATATTCGCATATGTACAACTATATACGGTTACATGATGTATTCTTTTTTCATTGATCAAAAAGGTAAACAAACAATTCACGATATAGAACCAAACAAACAATACGAACAAATTCTAAATGAGTTCATCACTGAGTCAACTCTCTTTGATAATGCTTAATGTACAAATTCCATCTTTAAAACAGTCCAGTGACCATGGCGACGCTATATTTGTTTACGTTTTTGATCAATAGAAAAAGAATAGATAGTTTTTTTTATCACCTTCCAAATTTATGATTGTGGTCGAATGGCAACAAGTGGGTTTAATATTAGCGCCATCTGTGTTTCTATATCAACATTATTTAGTTAATTCTCAACTCAACATTGGTTCATGTTGTTATTTAAGGCTAAGTATATCTTTCTTAGTATAGAGGGCGCCAAATGTGTCTTGGATTAATTTTGTTCGTCAAGGGTACGAATTAACTGCCTCATACCTTCCCTCTGGTCCAAGGTTGGTTTATACTGCCTCAGAATTTATTTGGAATTTTAGTCAGAACTAAACTGGCTTTTAAATTACAAAAAGAAATTGTAATTAAATCACAAAATCCTTCTAAATTTTAACTTGTTGAAACAATAGTCTTGTATAGCCGACCAGAAAAGTGCTTTATCAGTTTCGATAACAAATTCCATTCATTTCAAAATTCGCTAAGGCTTATAGTCTAAGATCCGAGCCTACAACGACCTTCACCGAGCTGATAATAGAATGAAATATATTTTATAACAAATTTAGTATACTAGAAAATATGTCAAGAATGGGTTGCCTAAAAAAATCCTGGACAGACTATTTTTAATTATTTTTTAAAAAATATTTTTTTATTAAATGTTGCAACATCGAGATAATAAGAATTTTTTTACCCTGACTTAAAGTATCAAACGTATAGAATGTGCAGCCGTTGGGTTGCCTATTCTTTGCCTGGACAAACTACTCGGTTGTCAGGTATAAGCGGGTATGTCGATACCAGTTACCTTCACTTGCTTGATAATAGATTAAATTTTATATCAATATAAGCGTTGTTTTATTGCGAACACGTTGATATAGGGTTGCCTGCAAAAAACTTGGTCCTAATCGGGGTTTGCTAATTTTAAAGTTAAATTTTAACGCGAGTGGAAATTTGTAACAGATAGATCCGAGTTGAGTAAAGCGTGTAATAATAAAGGACCCAACATTAGAGATGGCGATCTAATATCGATTAATCGAAAAATCGATTTTTCGAGCCAAAAAAAACGATTTTATAAATCGATATGTAGTACTGGATCGATTCATTAGATCGATACATCACCCTTTAAAATCGGCATTCGATTTTTTTCTGTTTTGGTATAACTATAAACCATACAATTTAGGCGTGTGTTTCACTGATTCGACTCAGTGATACGCTTCTTTAAAGTGATCGACTGAGTCGACTCAGTGGATCAGACTACTAGACTCCAAATTAACTTATTATAAATAGCTATATAAGTATAATTAATTTTATTAATTTAATGCTATATGATTTAAAGTAGGCAATTAAAATATTATTTTCAACTTTTAGTTTAAGTTTGTACATGTAGTTATAGTCCTAAAGTCGTTTTTTTTTATAATATTTTTTTTTATTTTTTTAATTACTAATTAGTATTAATTTTTAAAACATGGTTAACAAACAAGGTTTTATGAAGGTATTTAATTTATTCACGCAAGCAAATAAATCGTCGATGTGAGATAGAGAATATCTGACACAATTATTGATCTGTAGAGTTTCACCGATTTACTGATTAAAAGATCTTTAATTTAATATTTGTTGTCTTGATTTTAATAAAATTGATTTATACTTACATTGTAAAAGCAAGTTTGGATTTGGAAAAAAAATCTCGATTTTTTTGTGGATCGATTCATCAGATTACGATTCGAATCGATTTAAAAATCGATCTTTTTCGGAAAGAATCGCCATCTCTACTCAACATTGCAGTCGAACGTAATGGCAGTTTTGCCAAGTTAGCCATTTTTTGGCTATATCTGGAAACTTTTGGGATTGCACTAGCCATAAATATTAAAATATTATTGGCTAAATATTTTAGCCACTGTTTTGGCAACTTTTAATCATTGGCAAAGTATAAAATCACAGCAAAATAAAAAATAATAACTATTTTTTGAAAATTAACACTTGTCTTTACTCATCTCCATAAAAATACCTATTTCTGAACAAACGTTGTCTATTTGTGAGGAATAAATTGGTAAGTTGATGTAATAATGGTTCAAAATACACCTATACAAATTGGATACGTCCTTAAATATTGTCAATTTTGGGTTCAAATCAAAAATTATAAAAATACAAGCGGTGAATCTGTATTTCACCGATTTGGCTTTGACGGATTTGGCTCTATTTCTACCAAACTCTACTGCTGAGGTGAAAAGAAATTTTAGCCACTTTTTAGGACATTAAAATTTTAACATTCTAGCACCTTTTTAGAAGTGTTTAGCCATTTTTTGTTTTACTGACTTATTTCATACGACAGAGAATGACAGCGATACTCTAGTAAACAGTGAGCGTTATTTTGGAGTTGCAACACGTGTTCTTTTGTATCGTTATGATGAAAAATTTAATTAAAATTTAATCTTTAAAATTCGCAAACCCCGATTAGGACCAAGTTTTTTGCAGGCAACCCTATATCAACGTGTTCGCAATAAAACAACGCTTATATTGATATAAAATTTAATCTATTATCAAGCAAGTGAAGGTAACTGGTATCGACATACCCGCTTATACCTGACAACCGAGTAGTTTGTCCAGGCAAAGAATAGGCAACCCAACGGCTGCACATTCTATACGTTTGATACTTTAAGTCAGGGTAAAAAAATTCTTATTATCTCGATGTTGCAACATTTAATAAAAAAAATATTTTTTAAAAAATAATTAAAAATAGTCTGTCCAGGATTTTTTTAGGCAACCCATTCTTGACATATTTTCTAGTATACTAAATTTGTTATAAAATATATTTCATTCTATTATCAGCTCGGTGAAGGTCGTTTTGTGTTCGGATCTTCTACTATTAGATTTGAAATAGGAATTGATTACTGATTGTCATAATTGTCACTGAATTTTCAAAAGAAAACAGACCTTATCATCCTTACATTCTTAGGGTGATAAAGCACATTATTTGTCGAGTATACAATGAAGTGTTCTTATGATAATTTAACGAATAAACCAACTGTATACTTAGGGCCTCTTTCACAAACTTCAAGTATAGTGTTGATTACTTCTGTTATATTGAATTATGCACTCGGTTTACTGCATCATTCGATTTTTATTATTTTCTATTTAATGTTGGACGTTTAACGTACAAGCAAAGGTATATCAGCTCCATTATCCCCGGTCCCCACAAACGTCAAGTTTGGCCTACTTGACGTTTGTGAAACAGGCGCTTAATCTCGAAAAACATTTAACACACGAATTATTAGTTAAACTCGTAGCGAAACCAGTTTTATAGAATAGCAATAAATTGAAAGGTTCCTTCGATTTTCCTCATCAAATCTATGCATTTTTTTGCTTTGAACTTTTTTGCAGACTTTTGTACATGAGTACCTATGTAGATACTTATTTAACAATTATTCATAGTAATATTAATGTATAATAATAAAATAATTTGCACGCATAATCACAGTCATGAGACCCAGTTATTTTTAAATTATCAACCCTTAAATTCCCTTAATTTTAAATCAGGCAAAAACCTGCTAAACTTATGAAACAGTCAGGGGTGGCAAAAGGGTTGAAACGTGACAATGATGACAAATGTTCACATCATTATTTATCGATCAAGTTATCGTTTGATCCAATTGCCTTTTGACAGGGCAGACCCATTACTTGTTGACACTTTTTTTCTGCCTTGTTAGTGACCAGTCCGGGTAACTTTTTTACATTTTAAACGCCATGAAACGAAATCTTTCTGCCTTTGGCAACTATTTCAAGTTTCTGTCAAGACTTGTTTATATTATGCAGTGGCCAGATTACATTTTTTTATTGTAACAACCTGGACATGTTCTTGTTTCAATGACTGTTATAATATGCCCAAGCACCATTCCCGCACATTTTTCACTGCCCTGTTTGATATGGTGCAATTAGCCCAAAAAATGGCCTAACCTAAACTCAACATCCAAAGTAAAAGTATCCCTCCACTCCAGCTCCAAATTGTTCTATACAGTCCACGTATTGTTTTGTAAAAAGTTACGCCATTTTGTGCATCGGGTTTTAGTTGAAATTTATAAGTTTTTCTTAAATAATTCGAAAGCTGTGCGGTTTAGCGCATAAGTGCCAATTGAATTGCGAACAAAAATGGTCTATGGCATAATCTTGCTAAAGTGAGCGGTTACAGAGTTAAGGAGGGTATAAAATAGCAATTGTTCGTTTTTTTTTTAGATTGTATAGCATAGAACAATTTGGAGCTTTTACTTTGGATGGTGAGATCTGGGTCTAATTGCACCATACTAAATGGTAATCATGGTAGGTATACTAGACAGTAATCTTACCTTGCTAACTTACTATCATTTGAACCGTCAGCTTGCCTGTCTCTAATTAGGCATTGTCTAATTCAAAAATACAGTTGCTTTTTCTGTAAATCGCTCCAATCACGCCTACATAAAAAATATGTCTGCAGAAACCTATACCTAGGTACGTCACAGACGAGCCCTTAATAAGTAAATATTTTTGATTCTAGAACATTCTTAGTCATTACGACGAACTGTATCTGTTAAAATTTGAACATTTTTTTTCCGTTCTCATTGTGATAAAATATTTTATGACAAAATAATAGCGGTTAGATATCACCGTAGAAAAAGTTAAATTATTAAAAAAAAAAAATGAGGACCGCGCAGGTAGTCCGTCTTTAGATTAGATCCACAACTTCACAGAATATTGTGTTACTGTTTTGAGATGTTCCTATTGCAATCAAAAATGAAATTTTGGATAAAACATTTTACCTACTAATAAAATGAAAACCTTAATGAAGCCTATTAAATATAAAGAAAATGTTTTTTTCTGAAATATATATATTTGAATGGATTATTCTCATAAGGACAGATTTCCAAAAAGACGATGAATATAATTATTTTGTTTCAATATAAAGAACTTTTTCTTTGTTGTATCAATTACATTTCTAATAGGCTGTTTTTTTTTTAATTTTCGCTTACAATACAAAATGTAACGGTAAGCCACATGTGCATTACGCTAATTAAAATTGTTTAACTCGTAACGTGGGGTGGACATAATCAAACGAAAGCAGACTTGGCGGGGTGCGTATTATCAACTCATGCGATAATTCTAAGGGCCTCTTTCACAAACTACATGTAAAGTGTTGATTAGTTACTTTTAGAAATCATTGTCTGTTATATTGAATTATGCACTCAGTTTACTGCATCATTTGATAGCCGTTTTTTTTTTATTATTTTCTATTTAATGTTTGGGACTTTTACCGTACAAACAAAGGTATATCAGCTAAATTATTTCCGGTTGCCAGTGACATTAAATGACAGTTTGGCCTAATTGACGTTTGTGAAATAGGCGCTAAGTAAGAATATAATTGTTTCTAATAAAAAATAAATAAATTAGTGTAACTAACAATTATCTTTCTAAATCTATATAATATATAAATATATAATTTTAATTTTTTTTATTACATTTTTTTGATGATAAATTTTATAAATACACACAGAGGGAAATAATACGCAAACAAATCAAAAATGTAATCTCAGGGAAGAAAATTGTACTATTTATGAAAGGAGGATATAAAAGAACTAATAATCTGGTTAAAAAGACTTTATCTTCTCAGATAATCAGATTTTCAGACTTACCTATATACATAAAAAAACATTATTACATAAATAACATTAGGTAAATATACATAAAAAACAACTATTATATATTTAATTTATACAATTTAAATGATTGTTTAAGGAAAATTTAAAAATAAGGCCCCTTCGCTTAGCGTACCCCTCATGGAAGTCAGACAATATGATTGACCTTGGACTCTGGCTGCTGACATAGGGGTCGAAAAGTCAACTGTTCTGACATCAAAATTGATGATTAATAATAAAAAAATCCAGTTTTCGTTTTTAATTGAACACAATTAAGAAGATTTCTCCCAAAATAATGACATTTTGGAAGAAATCTTCTTACATTAAATCTAAATAAAATTGACTTTACGCTCGCTGGAAAAGTACTGGTACTTACTTGAAATTATTTCTTAATCTTTCTTAAAGTGCAAGGAGCAAAGATGTAATTTTAGGTTTAATATGACTTCCACTCTTTCCCATAACTTCGAAGGCCATAAAATAAAGCCTACGTTTATTATGAAGGTACATTTTAAATATTGATCAAAAATTTTTTTTTAATCTGACGATTACTTCCGGAAAATAGTATACTTCCTACATGAATCTTACACATTAATTTCTCTCATTATATTATTATTCGTATCTATATTAGCTATGCTCGTGCTTTGATCGGATAACATTTAGTTTGTGATAAAAAAAAGTGGCAGCTTTTGGGAATCTCCGAGACATATTCTTGTCAAAAGATCCTCAGGGCCTTAAAGAAGGCTCTGTACAAAGTTGTGTGTTGTAAGTGATGGCGCTGAGACGTGGTAAGAGTGAGGCTTGTAGAAAGCTTAACAAATCAGACATGTGAGGATCCTTCGAGCAACAAACGTCACCGACAGGAGATGGCGGATTAGTCAGTCGAAGTAACAGTGGGCAGGAACATACGGAGACCTGCGACCTAATAAGGCCCGCGGGACGATGATGATGGATCTAGACTGCTTCTGACTGGTCCTATTGGAATAATACGGAGGAGGCCTGACTATTCCAATATCGGACTGCTTATATGGCCGTATAAATAAAATAAAATAAAAACAAATAAATTTAGAATGTTATAGTTTTTGATTGAATAATCTGAAATCTGACACCATGCAGGTTTAATTTTAAATCAAAGTGATAAATTTAAATTTTCATGTTTAAACCCCTTTATAAAATGCGAAACCTTGTCCTAGAAATCTAGGTATTGCAGTCCTGCGAATCCGCAGTGCGTAATTCTCATACAGGAAGAGAACCAGCGGTGGCTGTAATGTTTGTAATATGTACCTATATACTGATACGGATATATTTATTTTATAAAACAAAAAATGGTGCTGTTTCCCAGCACGTGTAGCAATTGTGATACTCTCAGGTGTTCGTGCCACGTGGTAACGGATCGACCATATGCCACTGGCTGGGTATAGCCGGTAACCTTAATTGTCTCACTATACTACGTTTGCTTTGAAGCAATGTTTTGCCAAAATTGGCTGGTTTTAAACCATATTCTTTTAAAAAAAAAGTTCTAAAAACATTTTGATGTATTTTTTTGTTAAAACATTTTTACAATTTATGTCAGAATAGAGCAAACGAAATCACAGTTGGTTTTGTAATTGAGCTTGGAATGATATCTTCGTAATGTAAGTTTATTGAATTATTTTATTTATTGAATTTTTGAACATAAAAAAGACTTACGAAACCTAGGTTGATAATAAAGTTGCCTTTCGAAATTTACTTCCAAAGTTTGCGTTGTCGGGAATTGAATCCGGAACCATTGAGAGAGAGCGCTAACTAAGGCAAGCACCTTAACTATTCGGCCAATAGGATCGTCAAGAAAAGTAAAAGTTTAGGCAATATTTTTGTTTATGTAGTTATTTTAATACAATGCGCATTTCTACACCATATGTTCTCTAAAGATAATCATGGGACGGTAACGTTCAACGAATGAGTTTCGTCATCCGTGTCCATGTATTACCATATAAACGGTGTTAGTACTGGCTACTGGTAGCTGATGACTCCCTGTAAATTATTGGTGAGAAATTCAAAAACCAATGGTATTTTAATTACCGTACTTACTCGTATAAAGTGTGTCAAAGATTACCCGGCTTGAGAGTGATGGCTGATTATTTGTTTATAGGTATCAAGTATAGCAAATCGATGTTAAAGAAGTAACTACAAGTTTTTTCTTAAAAAATATAGATTCTTAGCAAGCGGTGAATGCAGAAGAACTGACTATAGCGTCTATAGGCTCTAGTAAAAGGTTGACTACACCAGAGAAGGGGTAGTATAAAACCGAAGCAATTATTTAGGGAAAAAATTGACTGCCGCCGACCTTCAGTAATGAAGATGAAAAAGAATAGACTGAAATTTACATTTTAATTTTATTTTTTAGTTGTAATTATCATCTACCAATGAATTTTTATATCGTAAGACCAAAATGGTTGCGTGTGTACTTTGTAAGTACATGAACTAGTAAGGCACGAAGTATTCAAATTGGCCAGATCGTGGGAACGGAGCCACCTGTGCGTCCGTCTATCTGTTCGCGTCTTTTACCCAAAGCATCGGCTTTCCCATAAGCCACGTTCACTCACCGTGAACTTGCCACCCTTTCGATCAAGGGTTGCCAATAATGTACACGTAAGTTTAATGACATAATATGTAAGTCATTAAATTTTCAATAAAATCCTTGAATAAAGAGGCTTAAAAATAGTATGTCACTATCCTATGAGTCTATTTTTCGTTTACCTTTTGAAAGGCAAGCGTTACTTAAGTTTAACTTATTTAAGCGTTTATTAAGTTTTTAAAAAGAAACTCTTCCATTAGGTTTAAGTAAATTAAATTGTAATAGAATTCGGAGAGAAAATTCCCGACATATTACAAGTATAACTCGCCAGTCAAAGAAATATTACAAATTATATTTTATTAAAAACATCACGAAATAAATATCAATCATCTGAACAGTAGTTTCAGCAAACTATATTATTATTTGAATACTGTACTTATTTACCTAAACATGTACATTTAAATATTAAACTAATATTAACTGATATTACTAATATTATAGACACTTTATATTATCTAACTTATCTTAACTTCACATAAGTAATATTTACTTCTTGCTCGCGACCTCGTAAGATTCGGTTTATAAAATATCAATATCAATAAAAAGTATAAACAAATTTAAAAATCCATAAAACGTTCAATCCTTATAAAACAAATAAAAATAATTCAAGTTCAATATAAAGGATTTAATATGACCTAAAAATCTTTATTGAGCACCCCTTCGTGTCGGCGTCATTTTCAACATTGTTATTTGTAAACATTATAAATTTTAATTCACCTTATTCTCCGATCGTCAGTTCAATCAAACGCGCACTTAAGGCGGTGTTATACTGTGAACTGGGAATTAAGGCTACCGTCATAAAGAGGCTGTAATCGATTAAACAAACATCCGCCGGAATAGCCGGCTTCGCACCATAAATCATCCATCGGTGATTGGCTTAAAAACCATAGATTGTTTTATGCAGACCCGACACTTTGTAGTACCTTGTAATTAGTAATTATTATGGCACTAAACATCTTAGAAGCATTGGATCCGATTTGAGACACTAAATAAGTCGTCATTCAAATTTGTGGGTGCTATATGTCTTGCCCATTACCATAGCATAGATTTACCAATACCAATAGATTGGTTGAAAACTTAAGGCATTGAGGAATTTTTTTTGGACATGAATGTGATTGACCTCCTTCTCGAACTTGAATCTACCTTATTGGACAGTTTGTCCCAAGTAGACGTACTCATCCGTTGATCCGTTAAAGTAGTTACTTTAAGAGTTGAGCTCCTAAATCTTACTGGGGAGGGCAATGGGATGCCCATTGCCCTCTCCAACCCCAACTTCCAACCTGGATATTTGACATAAGTCTCGTCTTATCTATATTCATACATATTAAGATCTACCTTTTAAGAAATGACTTGTAAATGTCAAGTACCTAAGTAAAATGTTAACGACATTCATTTACCAAAAGAAAATTGTGTACTAAGACCTAAAAATAGCATAACAAATTATATTGTAGACAAAAATTCAACGTTGAACAGGTAAGAGCTAAACGGAGGTATTCCCAGTATTAGAGCAAATGGTATTATGGAAGTAGAGCAAATGGAGCAGAGCAGAGCAAATGAGCAGAGCAGAACATAGATTAATTTTAAATTATTGTTTTGAAATTAAAAAAATATTTAAATAAATAAACAGTTATTGAAGTGTCAACCATAACACAAGCATTGTCTTGTCTGCGTTTATATTTAGTCTATGTTATAAAAGGCGCGCGCGCTGGTTTTGCCAACCCAATTATACGATCCTCACTCGATGGTGCAATATTGTAGCGCCTTCTTTCCACTCCTCATTTCCTTCTCGTTTTTTACAGATTTTATGTTTTGTAATAGGTTTATAACGCTATGTAAAAAAATTGTGATTTAATAATACATCAATAAAAAATAAATCATTAATGTTCAGATATTTCACTTGCAGCAGAATTATTAAAAACCTACTACAGAAATATCGTACCTACATAACACAAACAAATGCAACAATAGATTTATAAACTTGTGAATAAGTGAGCCTAGTAATATTATAAATGCGAAAATTTGGGAGAATGGATGGGTTTGTTTCTCTCACGCAAAAACTGCTTAACGGATTCGGATGAAATTTGGTACACAGATAGTTCATTACCTGGATTAACACTTACAGGATACTCCTAAAAAAAGTGTGGGATTTTCAAAAAAGGAACTCCATCGCGCACAAAGTCGCGAACACAGCTAGTATGATATGTTTGAAAGTCAACCTTGTAAGCGATTTTCGTTAAACGTGTTCATAGCGGACCCTATGATCAAATACCGCGGAATATAACCGAAGATGGGCCATAATAACTTAATATTATTAACCTTAATAACAAACGCCTCTACAAGGCGCCAAACAATACGTTTTTCCCAAAAAACAAAGCGGTCCACGCCCACTGTTGGTTTTAGATTATTACTTAATCTTTGACCTGTTTGTAAAAGGTATAAAAAATGGCGCCAAAAGTCGGCTCTTCCAAAATGGCGGCGTTAAAAAATGTTTTATTGCCATTTTATTGCTACCTCATACGTGATTATGGATTACAAATCGATTTTATAATGATAGTCGTTTCTTTGGAATCGGTAGTAAATATATTTAAGGAGGCGTATACGAAATCCATCAAAAACCAACGTCTTGCGGTTCATTTATTAGGTAATCTGTCACTTATGAAAACAAGTTTTTAACTTACATGGGTAAATAAATTCCTTAACTACAGTTTGTCCCACGCGAAAATGAAAATTATCTTTTTTACCCCTTCTAGTGATCTATTTCCCAAAAGCATTTTCGAGAAAACACCTAAAACAGTGTCTGTTTCGGTACACAGATCTGAATAATTGGAGCATTTAAAAAAACAATAAATTTACTTACAGACGGCCTATAAAGTCTATTTTAATTCCTCCCACAAAAAATTACAAAAAAAGGCCTAGAAACTCAGTAAAAAAAATTAAATCATTTCTATAAAAACTCATTTGAAATTTGCCTTATTGCAAAGAAACAAGGCTCAAAACGGCTTCGCTTTTGTATGTTTGCATTTTCGAACACGTCTTGCTCAACACTCAGTCTACGCCAAGGCGTCGTCGAGGTAGGACCTGTGTCGCTCTGTTCAAGATCGAACTTATTGTATACAGATACGAAATAATCGACTAAACGCCTTTGATACTTTAGTCAAAACTATATTTTTTTTACCAACATGCAATTCAAATTATTATGTACTAGCTGGCGCCCGCGACTTCGTTCGCGTTGAAAAAGAAACAAGTAGCCTATCCTGTGTACGTCTAAATGTTTATCTACCAAGTTTCATGAAAATCTTCGTATACATACAATACCTACACTTACAGATTTATTATTAGTATTGATTGATGATATCTACTAAGTAGGTAGATAATATCGGAAATGGAGACGCCCCACGGAACTTTGAAACAGAGAGATAAGTATCTCGAGTTTGGGCTCTTTTTGTTTGTATTCATGAGTACTAACATGCTGGATGACTTGGCTGACCTGATGATGGACTCCGGAGACACCCCATGGAACTCTAAAGCTATCAAAGGTTGGTATCCCGAGTTTGGGCTCTTTTTGTTTGTATTCATGAGTACTTACATGCTGGATGACTTGGCTGACCTGATGATGGACTCCGGAGACATCCCACGGAACTTTGAAACAGAAAGAGATAAGTATCCCGAGTTTGGGCTCTTTTTGTTTGTTTTCATGAGTACTTACATGCTGGATGACTTGGCTGACCTGATGATGGACTCCGGAGACATCCCATGGAACTCTGAAACTATCAGAGTTAGGTATCCCGAGTTGGGCTCTTTTTGTTTGTATTCGTGAGTACTTACATGCTGGATGACTTGGCTGACCTGATGATGGACTCCGGAGAGACCCCATGGAACTCCGAAACTATCAGAGTTAGGTATCCCGAGTTTGGGCTCTTTTTGTTTGTATTCATGAGTACTTACATGCTGGATGACTTGGCTAACCTGATGATGGACTCCGGAGACATCCCACGGAACTTTGAAACAGAAAGAGATAAGTATCCCGAGTTTGGGCTCTTTTTGTTTGTATTCATGAGTACTTACATGCTGGATGACTTGGCTGACCTGATGATGGACTCCGGAGACATCCCATGGAACTCCGAAACTATCAGAGTTAGGTATCCCGAGTTTGGGCTCTTTTTGTTTGTATTCATGAGTACTTACATGCTGGATGACTTGGCTGACCTGATGATGGACTCCGGAGACATCCCACGGAACTTTGAAACAGAAAGAGATAAGTATCCCGAGTTTGGGCTCTTTTTGTTTGTATTCATGAGTACTTACATGCTGGATGACTTGGCTGACCTGATGATGGACTCCGGAGACATCCCATGGAACTCTGAAACTATCAGAGTTAGGTATCCCGAGTTGGGCTCTTTTTGTTTGTATTCGTGAGTACTTACATGCTGGATGACTTGGCTGACCTGATGATGGACTCCGGAGACATCCCATGGAACTCCGAAACTATCAGACTTAGGTATTCCGAGTTTGGGCTCTTTTTGTTTGTATTCGTGAGTACTTACATGCTTGATGACTTGGCTGACCTGATGACGGACTTCGGAGACACCCCATTGAACTCCGAAACTATCAGAGTTAGGTATCCCGAGTTTGGGCTCTTTTTGTTTGTATTCATGAGTACTTACCTGCTGGATGACTTGGCTGACCTGATGATGGACTCCGGAGACATCCCACGGAACTTTGAAACAGAAAGAGATAAGTATCCCGAGTTTGGGCTCTTTTTGTTTGTATTCATGAGTACTTACATGCTGGATGACTTGGCTGACCTGATGATGGACTCCGGAGACACCCCATGGAACTCTGAAGCTATCAAAGGTTGGTATCCCGAGTTTGGGCTCTTTTTGTTTGTATTCATGAGTACTTACATGCTGGATGACTTGGCTGACCTGATGATGGACTCCGGAGACATCCCACGGAACTTTGAAACAGAAAGAGATAAGTATCCCGAGTTTGGGCTCTTTTTGTTTGTTTTCATGAGTACTTACATGCTGGATGACTTGGCTGACCTGATGATGGACTCCGGAGACATCCCATGGAACTCTGAAACTATCAGAGTTAGGTATCCCGAGTTGGGCTCTTTTTGTTTGTATTCGTGAGTACTTACATGCTGGATGACTTGGCTGACCTGATGATGGACTCCGGAGAGACCCCATGGAACTCCGAAACTATCAGAGTTAGGTATCCCGAGTTTGGGCTCTTTTTGTTTGTATTCATGAGTACTTACATGCTGGATGACTTGGCTAACCTGATGATGGACTCCGGAGACATCCCACGGAACTTTGAAACAGAAAGAGATAAGTATCCCGAGTTTGGGCTCTTTTTGTTTGTATTCATGAGTACTTACATGCTGGATGACTTGGCTGACCTGATGATGGACTCCGGAGACATCCCATGGAACTCCGAAACTATCAGAGTTAGGTATCCCGAGTTTGGGCTCTTTTTGTTTGTATTCATGAGTACTTACATGCTGGATGACTTGGCTGACCTGATGATGGACTCCGGAGACATCCCACGGAACTTTGAAACAGAAAGAGATAAGTATCCCGAGTTTGGGCTCTTTTTGTTTGTATTCATGAGTACTTACATGCTGGATGACTTGGCTGACCTGATGATGGACTCCGGAGACATCCCATGGAACTCTGAAACTATCAGAGTTAGGTATCCCGAGTTGGGCTCTTTTTGTTTGTATTCGTGAGTACTTACATGCTGGATGACTTGGCTGACCTGATGATGGACTCCGGAGACATCCCATGGAACTCCGAAACTATCAGACTTAGGTATTCCGAGTTTGGGCTCTTTTTGTTTGTATTCGTGAGTACTTACATGCTTGATGACTTGGCTGACCTGATGACGGACTTCGGAGACACCCCATTGAACTCCGAAACTATCAGAGTTAGGTATCCCGAGTTTGGGCTCTTTTTGTTTGTATTCATGAGTACTTACCTGCTGGATGACTTGGCTGACCTGATGATGGACTCCGGAGACATCCCACGGAACTTTGAAACAGAAAGAGATAAGTATCCCGAGTTTGGGCTCTTTTTGTTTGTATTCATGAGTACTTACATGCTGGATGACTTGGCTGACCTGATGATGGACTCCGGAGACATCCCATGGAACTCCGAAACTATCAGAGTTAGGTATCCCGAGTTTGGGCTCTTTTTGTTTGTATTCATGAGTACTTACATGCTGGATGACTTGGCTGACCTGATGATGGACTCCGGAGACATCCCACGGAACTTTGAAACAGAAAGAGATAAGTATCCCGAGTTTGGGCTCTTTTTGTTTGTATTCATGAGTACTTACCTGCTGGATGACTTGGCTGACCTGATGATGGACTCCGGAGACACCCCATGGAACTCCGAAACTATCAGAGTTAGGTATCCCGAGTTTGGGCTCTTTTTGTTTGTATTCGTGAGTACCTCCATGCTGGATGACTTGGCTGACCTGATGATGGACTCCGGAGACACCCCATGGAACTCCGAAACTATCAGAGTTAGGTATCCCGAGTTTGGGCTCTTTTTGTTTGTATTCATGAGTACTTACATGCTGGATGACTTGGCTAACCTGATGATGGACTCCGGAGACATCCCACGGAACTTTGAAACAGAAAGAGATAAGTATCCCGAGTTTGGGCTCTTTTTGTTTGTATTCATGAGTACTTACATGCTGGATGACTTGGCTGACCTGATGATGGACTCCGGAGACATCCCATGGAACTCCGAAACTATCAGAGTTAGGTATCCCGAGTTTGGGCTCTTTTTGTTTGTATTCATGAGTACTTACATGCTGGATGACTTGGCTGACCTGATGATGGACTCCGGAGACATCCCACGGAACTTTGAAACAGAAAGAGATAAGTATCCCGAGTTTGGGCTCTTTTTGTTTGTTTTCATGAGTACTTACATGCTGGATGACTTGGCTGACCTGATGATGGACTCCGGAGACATCCCATGGAACTCTGAAACTATCAGAGTTAGGTATCCCGAGTTGGGCTCTTTTTGTTTGTATTCGTGAGTACTTACATGCTGGATGACTTGGCTGACCTGATGATGGACTCCGGAGACATCCCATGGAACTCCGAAACTATTTTCATGAAACTTTGTAGATAAACATTTAGCCGTACAGGACACAGAGTACTTAGGCTAACTTTTTTCTTTTTCAACGCGCACGAAGTCGCGGACGCCAGCCTAGTATTTATGTTACTAGCTCACATAATTTTATCTTACATACAACCATAACTATATTGTATATTTATTTCTTTGTCCCTTCTCCGTCCATTTATCATTATTCTTCCTAACCATCGCGAAACTATCAGAGGTTGGGCTCTTTTTGTTTGTATTCATGAGTACTTACCTGCTGGATGACTTGGCTGACCTGATGATGGACTCCGGAGACACCCCATGGAACTCCGAAACTATCCGAGGTAGGTGTCCAGAATTTGGGCTCTTTTTGTTTGTATTCATGAGTACTTGCATGCTGGATGACTTGGCTGAACTGTAAGTACTGTGACTTGACGACTCGTTTGGTCTAGTGGCTAGTACCTAATCCTAGCTCTTAACCAAACGGTCGCGGGTTCGAATCCCGCTAGGGGCAAATGTTTCTGTTAGCATTTTACCTTTGCACCTGTCATGGACGTTTTGTATTTATAATATGTATGTATTTACAAAAAAATATATCAACTGTCTGATATCCATAATACAAGCATTAGTTGTTTACTTTGGAACTGGATCATATGTGGAAAGTATGAAAAAAAATATTTATTTATTATTTATACAGCATGGAAGTACTCATGAATACAAACAAAAAGAGCCCAAACTCTGGATACCTACCTCGGTTATTTTCAGAGTTCCATGGGGTCTCTCTGGAGTCCATCATCAGGTAAACCAAGTCATCCAGCATGTAAGTACTCATGAATACAAACAAAAAGAGCCCAAACTCGGGATACCTAACTCTGATAGTTTCGGAGTTCCATGGGGTCTCTCCGGAGTCCATCATCAGGTCAGCCAAGTCATCCAGCATGTAAGTACTCATGAATACAAACAAAAAGAGACCAAACTCGGGATACCTAACTCTGATAGTTTCGGAGTTCCATGGGATGTCTCCGGAGTCCATCATCAGATCAGCCAAGTCATCCAGCATGTAAGTACTCATGAATACAAACAAAAAGAGCCCAAACTCGGGATACCCACCTCTAATAGTTTCGCAGTTCCATTGGGTGTCTCCGGAGTCCATCATCAGGTTAGCCAAGTCATCCAGCATATAAGTACTCATGAATAGAAACAAAAAGAGCCCAAACTCGGGATACTTATCTCTTTCTGTTTCAAAGTTCCGTGGGATGTCTCCGGAGTCCATCATCAGGTTAGCCAAGTCATCCAGCATGTAAGTACTCATGAATACAAACAAAAAGAGCCCAAACTCGGGATACCTAACTCTGATAGTTTCGGAGTTCCATGGGGTCTCTCCGGAGTCCATCATCAGGTCAGCCAAGTCATCCAGCATGTAAGTACTCATGAATACAAACAAAAAGAGTCCAAACTCGGGATACCCACCTCTAATAGTTTCGCAGTTCCATTGGGTGTCTCCGGAGTCCATCATCAGGTTAGCCAAGTCATCCAGCATATAAGTATTCATGAATAGAAACAAAAAGAGCCCAAACTCGGGATACTTATCTCTTTCTGTTTCAAAGTTCCGTGGGATGTCTCCGGAGTCCATCATCAGGTTAGCCAAGTCATCCAGCATATAAGTATTCATGAATAGAAACAAAAAGAGCCCAAACTCGGGATACTTATCTCTTTCTGTTTCAAAGTTCCGTGGGATGTCTCCGGAGTCCATCATCAGGTTAGCCAAGTCATCCAGCAGGTAAGTACTAATGAATACAAACAAAAAGAGCCCAAACTCGAGATACCTAAGTCTGATAGTTTCGGAGTTCCATGGGATGTCTCCGGAGTCCATCATCAGGTCAGCCAAGTCATCCAGCATGTAAGTACTCATGAATACAAACAAAAAGAGCCCAAACTCGGGATACTTATCTCTTTCTGTTTCAAAGTTCCATGGGGTCTCTCCGGAGTCCATCATCAGGTCAGCCAAGTCATCCAGCATGTAAGTACTCATGAATACAAACAAAAAGAGCCCAAACTCGGGATACCTAACTCTGATAGTTTCGGAGTTCCATGGGGTCTCTCCGGAGTCCATCATCAGGTCAGCCAAGTCATCCAGCATGTAAGTACTCATGAATACAAACAAAAAGAGCCCAAACTCGGGATACCCACCTCTAATAGTTTCGCAGTTCCATTGGGTGTCTCCGGAGTCCATCATCAGGTTAGCCAAGTCATCCAGCATATAAGTACTCATGAATAGAAACAAAAAGAGCCCAAACTCGGGATACTTATCTCTTTCTGTTTCAAAGTTCCGTGGGATGTCTCCGGAGTCCATCATCAGGTTAGCCAAGTCATCCAGCATGTAAGTACTCATGAATACAAACAAAAAGAGCCCAAACTCGGGATACCTAACTCTGATAGTTTCGGAGTTCCATGGGGTCTCTCCGGAGTCCATCATCAGGTCAGCCAAGTCATCCAGCATGTAAGTACTCATGAATACAAACAAAAAGAGTCCAAACTCGGGATACCTAACTCTGATAGTTTCGGAGTTCCATGGGGTCTCTCCGGAGTCCATCATCAGGTCAGCCAAGTCATCCAGCATGTAAGTACTCATGAATACAAACAAAAAGAGCCCAAACTCGGGATACCTAACTCTGATAGTTTCGGAGTTCCATGGGGTCTCTCCGGAGTCCATCATCAGGTCAGCCAAGTCATCCAGCATGTAAGTACTCATGAATACAAACAAAAAGAGCCCAAACTCGGGATACCTAACTCTGATAGTTTCGGAGTTCCATGGGGTCTCTCCGGAGTCCATCATCAGGTCAGCCAAGTCATCCAGCATGTAAGTACTCATGAATACAAACAAAAAGAGTCCAAACTCGGGATACCTAACTCTGATAGTTTCGGAGTTCCATGGGGTCTCTCCGGAGTCCATCATCAGGTCAGCCAAGTCATCCAGCATGTAAGTACTCATGAATACAAACAAAAAGAGCCCAAACTCGGGATACCTAACTCTGATAGTTTCGGAGTTCCATGGGGTCTCTCCGGAGTCCATCATCAGGTCAGCCAAGTCATCCAGCATGTAAGTACTCATGAATACAAACAAAAAGAGCCCAAACTCGGGATACCTAACTCTGATAGTTTCGGAGTTCCATGGGGTCTCTCCGGAGTCCATCATCAGGTCAGCCAAGTCATCCAGCATGTAAGTACTCATGAATACAAACAAAAAGAGCCCAAACTCGGGATACCTAACTCTGATAGTTTCGGAGTTCCATGGGGTCTCTCCGGAGTCCATCATCAGGTTAGCCAAGTCATCCAGCATGTAAGTACTCATGAATACAAACAAAAAGAGCCCAAACTCGGGATACCTAACTCTGATAGTTTCGGAGTTCCATGGGGTCTCTCCGGAGTCCATCATCAGGTCAGCCAAGTCATCCAGCATGTAAGTACTCATGAATACAAACAAAAAGAGCCCAAACTCGGGATACCTAACTCTGATAGTTTCGGAGTTCCATGGGGTCTCTCCGGAGTCCATCATCAGGTCAGCCAAGTCATCCAGCATGTAAGTACTCATGAATACAAACAAAAAGAGCCCAAACTCGGGATACCTAACTCTGATAGTTTCGGAGTTCCATGGGGTCTCTCCGGAGTCCATCATCAGGTCAGCCAAGTCATCCAGCATGTAAGTACTCATGAATACAAACAAAAAGAGCCCAAACTCGGGATACCTAACTCTGATAGTTTCGGAGTTCCATGGGGTCTCTCCGGAGTCCATCATCAGGTCAGCCAAGTCATCCAGCATGTAAGTACTCATGAATACAAACAAAAAGAGCCCAAACTCGGGATACCTAACTCTGATAGTTTCGGAGTTCCATGGGGTCTCTCCGGAGTCCATCATCAGGTCAGCCAAGTCATCCAGCATGTAAGTACTCATGAATACAATCAAAAAGAGCCCAACCTCTGATAGTTTCGCGATGGTTAGGAAGAATAATGATAAATGGACGGAGAAGTTACAAAGAAATAAATATACAATATAGTTATGGTTGTATGTAAGATAAAATTATGTGAGCTAGTAACATAAATACTAGGCTGGCGTCCGCGACTTCGTGCGCGTTGAAAAAGAAAAAAGTTAGCCTAAGTACTCTGTGTCCTGTACGGCTAAATGTTTATCTACAAAGTTTCATGAAAATCTTCGTAGTTATGGAGGAACATACATGCATACATACATACATACATATTACATACTCGTACATACACACAGATTTATTATTAGTATTGATTGATGATGATATACAGAGCGTCCCACGACTATGCCACATGGAGGGAAAGTACCTTGAATATTGTAGATGGAACATTTTACTGAAAGAAGACATTATTTTAATTTAAAAAACAATTTAAACTGCATTCATAGATTTTTAAATAATTACAGGGTTGAATCGGGAATCGAACCCGCTATACGAGAAAAAAAATTACCCTGTAGCTTTATCATACCGATCGAAAGGCTTCACCATAAGGATTATTTTTTGCTAAATAACATAGTGTTAGAAATAAAAGAAAAACTATGAATTTTAACATTTTTAATACAAAATTTATCAATTTATCAAAAGCTCAAAATGAGTCCCATACTGTTGAATACAAAGTCGCACTCTTTTGATTATTTCACTCCCTGTCGATTTTTTGATCTTGTGGTGGATATTTAGAATAATACGTCTAAGCTCTGTTTGTAGCTCGTGGACACTTTCATACTGGTTCTTGTAAACTAAATTTTTTACATAACCCCATAAAAAAAATCTAACGAGGTTAGATCTGGGGATCTCGGCGGCCATCCGTTTTGTCCATTTGTCCCGATCCAGGGACGAAAGTGTTCATTGAGATAGTCCCTTGTTCTGTGACTATTACTAAATGGTAATAGGTATTTATGATAATGTCAGTTGTATGTCCTTACGGCAATGTCACCTTTTTATTTTTCTGAACAAAATTTCACATCAAATGTTAAAATTCATAGTCTTCCTTTTATTTCTGACACTATGTTATTTAGCAAGAAGTAATCCTTATGATGAAGTCTTTCGATCGGCATGATAAAGCTACAGGGTAATTTTTTTTCTCGTGTAGCGGGTTCGATTCCCGGTTCAACCATGTAATTATTTAAAAGTCTATGAATGCAGTTTAAATTGTTTTTTAAATTAAAATAATGTTTTCTTTCAGTAAAATGTTCCATCTACAATATTCAAGGTACTTTCCCTCCGTATATAAAAAGTATATAAAAATTGAGTAATGAATGCCATCATTAGACTAAAGTGATTAGACATAAGCAAATTATTTAGAAGCTGTTTTATAAGTATTATTTTAAGGTTAAGAATTTTATAGTATGGTTTTTCCGTTTTGAAGTTGCATAGGGTGTCTTCAAAGTCCATTGTCAGCCCTCAATGTTTATTTTTAGTCATAAACAAAAGTGTATTTTTTATATACCTACATTCACTTTGCTCATTTCAAGGATCATTTTTTTATTTTTATAAATCGATACTAAACTGACACGAATAGGTAAATATATAACAAAATTACAACAAATATCAAGACTACAAGTGTCGTCTGTTTTCTGCCTTGCCGACAGCGTCACTGTGTGCGCGACCCGTGCGCGTGTGTTAATCCTTCTTTTTGACGGAAATCGTAACGTCAAAAACGTATAGGCGTCCTTAATGGGCTAGTGGAAAAAAGAACTCCTTGTTATGTACGTACAGTTCTTTTCACGGCTTAATTAAAAAGTAAATCTGAAGACCAATGTAAAAAACGAAGGTGATTTTTTTAAATGTTAACATCGACAGGCAGGCTGACGGTCCACTTGATGGTAGATGGCTACCGTCGCCTATAACACAAGCAACGCCGTTTCTTCGGAATCGGTATTAAATATATTTAATGGGCTAGTGGAAAAAAGAACTCCTGTTATGTCCTGACCATAGAAGGATTATTAAAGGATAAGGAATAAGGAAGTCATGGGCTCTGGATATGATTAACTAGCTGGTGCCCGCGATTTCGTCCGCGTTCTCTATAACCAATAGCCTTCCTCGACTCTTCAGCATTATATTAAAATAGTATAGACATTATGACGTCATATCTATAATTTTAGAACCTCAAATTCTTATACATTTCTAATGTTCAGAATTTAAGGTTCTTTTTGTCATCTATACCAATATATAAAAGCGGAAGAGTTTGTTTGTTTGTTTGTTTGGTTGTACGCGCTAATAACAGGAACTACTGGTTCGATTTTAAAAAATATTTTTTGTGTTGGATAGTCCATTTATCAAAGTAGGCTATAGGCTATAGAGAACGAGGACGAAGTCGCGGGCACCAGCTAGTTTTAAATATAAACAAATATTTTTTCCTATCATTTTTTCATTTTTTGCTTTAGTTAGTTTTCAGTTTAAACACTAGTTAGAATTAAAAAAGCCAAATTTTGAATAGCAATTATACCTAAACAAAATGTACAAAAAAAAAGTTTACTAACCAAATAAAAACAAACACCGATTATAAATTTATTGGAACTGCAATTTGTTTAAAAAAAAAACAATAGGAAGCCGCCAAATTTGAACTTAAAATATCTATAACTATATAATCTAAGTCGAAATATGCGCTTGCAACCAATAATCAGTAATCACCTTGTTTACTGGTGTGGTTAAAAAAACCATAGAAAAAATTAACCACAAAACTATTTATTGTTTGTTTCGGTATTCCCTTCGCGCAAAAATCTACTAGTTATTTAAAATTATATTTGCTATAATAACTTCGATAATTATAATGATTTTTTGTACACTATGACAAAACCGTATTTGTTTAATGAAGTGTGTGTTTCTATCTACATTGTAAACTCTGTTACATACGCAATAAGGTCCACTGTCTAGAAAAATTTGCGAATATTGTACAAAAAAATATATACTTGCATTTGCAATAAAATCATAATTCATAACAGTTGCAATATTCAACATTATTATTAGAGGCATAAGGTTCTTTTAAATTAGACAATACTATTGATGTGCAGATTAGTAGCAAAAATAGGTTTGTAAAGATTCTTTTGCGGTTTGCGACAAAGATTTTTTTTATTTTGGTCACTCGGGGCGGGCGCCTATGCGCTGACTTGCATATAATTTACTCATCTATTTGTCATATTAACTTGATGCGTCTTTTGTCAGTTTTTTTTTTATAGTTTTCATATTGGTAATGATTACAGAGATCCTATTGTCATAGATACACCGAATGGTTTTAGTATTGTGCAAAAAATATGTTTGTTTTCAATTAGGTAGATACGCTCGAAGCTTTATAATTTTTTTTTGAAAATATAAGCTAATTTAAATGTGAAATTTCTATATTTTAACATTGTTTATATATAAAATATTATCAACTAGCCATTGCACGCGATTTCGTCCGCGTAAATTTATAAATTATAGCCCATGTTACTCGCTGATACGAGTAATGTAACTTTTAGGTAATGTAAGTTCACTAGTTTTTGAGTTTATTCATTACAAACTTACAAATTATAAGTAATATTAAGTATTGATATATAATATAGATATAAATAATAAACTCATAGAAAGTAATTACCTACTCGAAACGTAGTACATACATTCATGTATAAAACACACGGCCGTGTCCACGACACAGCTACACCCCATTTTTGTTATAGAAATTCCATAAGTGATACTTATTTCAAAACACTGCCACATATCTTTTCAAGAAACAGCCTTGAAAAAAAAAGCCCACATTAAAGAACCTTTTTATTTGGCATCGCGTGATCTTTGTACCGGCGAGAGGAAATTCAATAAGTACCACTTCTTTTCATTAATACATTTTTTTAAATAATAATCTACCTGTGGCAAGGGCAACGTTCAGTGTTGCCATGTCTTGAGAGTTAAGGTCACGTAATGTAGGTGAGAGGGCAGGATTTCGTTGCTTCGTTGAAAGAAGCTCTCGTGTAATGCAATATAATGCTTTATTGTATCAACAAATTAAGATGTGTCTTAACTGTCCTTAGCCTTAAAATTTAAGACAATCTAAGTTACTTTTTGACCGAAAATTATACATAGTAAAATAAATAAACCAATACAATAAATGAGAGAGGGCGGATGTTTGTTTACATGTTTTATTGTTTATATTAGAAGGGTAAATTCCAGAATCCACTTTATTCTAGATGGACATAATTATGGTATATTTTATGTCTAATCCCCCTAATATAATGTTCTAGCCTTGTCCGTGAAAAGAAATGGTCTAATTAAAAAGAAAAAAAAAAAAACATAAAATAACAGAGAAAGTCTACTCAAAGTTTTTTGATAATTTGAATGACGAGTATAGGTATAATTTTTTTTATAAGTTGAGTATATAAATTATATAAATATTTTTTTCATAAATTATCAATTAAATATTTATAGTTATTTATGTAATGTCTTATAATATCTAACGCTTAATTATATAGTTGGAGAACTAAGTTTAGTTACATAGATCAATACTATTAGGTATAAATCTGTAAGGCTTGGTCATGAAGTAAGTTACTTTTTTTTCAGAGATATCGTGTTTATAGGCTCTATACATGATACTGAAAAAAATTGACCATTTTTAGAATTTTTTTCTGTATGTATGTATGTATGTATGTATGTATGTATGTATGTATGTATGTATGTATGTATGTATGTATGTATGTATGTATGTATGTATGTATGTATGTATGTATGTATGTATGTATGTATGTATGTATGTATGTATGTATGTATGTATGTATGTATGTATGTATGTATGTATGTATGTATGTATGTATGTATGTATGTATGTATGTATGTATGTATGTATGTATGTATGTATGTATGTATGTATGTATGTATGTATGTATGTATGTATGTATGTATGTATGTATGTATGTATGTATGTATGTATGTATGTATGTATGTATGTATGTATGTATGTATGTATGTATGTATGTATGTATGTATGTATGTATGTATGTATGTATGTATGTATGTATGTATGTATGTATGTATGTATGTATGTATGTATGTATGTATGTATGTATGTATGTATGTATGTATGTATGTATGTATGTATGTATGTATGTATGTATGTATGTATGTATGTATGTATGTATGTATGTATGTATGTATGTATGTATGTATGTATGTATGTATGTATGTATGTATGTATGTATGTATGTATGTATGTATGTATGTATGTATGTATGTATGTATGTATGTATGTATGTATGTATGTATGTATGTATGTATGTATGTATGTATGTATGTATGTATGTATGTATGTAGGTTCCTCCATAACTCTTAAACGAATTAACTGATTTTCATGAAATTTGGTAGATAAACATTTAGACGTACAGGACACAGGATAGGCTACTTTTTTCTTTTTCAACGCGGACGAAGTCGCGGGCGCCACCTTGTATTATAAATACGATTACGAGTATCATGCATGCATAATGGGTAAACTTTATTTGTGCTTTTATTTATACGTGGAATGGTGGCAGTGTTTGGGTTTGTAGAGGTGAGAATTATCCCTTGAGGCTAAAATCAACACTTTCGATTTCGTAAAAACTTAATCGCTTAGAAATTGGCCTTTTTTATTGTAAGTATTATTATAATAATTGCACATAATACATACTGTTTGATATTAAAAACGATTGTCTTGACGAGATTAGTGAGTAGCTGGATTTCTTCCGTTTTAGCCAGAAGCTTTAAAATAAGTTTTATTGATTTATTTAAAACGAATTATCAATTTATTTTATTAAAAAAGGGTAATATTATTGTTTCTTTATCTATCTATTTATTTACTCATATTCTGTTGTTGTTGGAGGGATTCTTTAGAAACTACTTCAAAGAAAAGAACTTGTCAGAGAAGCTTTAGTAAGAAGTTAGTTTTCAGCTACACTTTTGAAAATATTTATGTTTTTATACATATTTTTCAATACGGTTTGAGTTCATGTCCAATATGCAACTTTCGTTTCATTTTGAAACTGTCCGCTTTTGATTGTTTCCAAAATATTTCGTAAAATATAAATAAACAAAAAAGATATCATCAGATATATTTTATTTTTTATGTCTATTTTATTATGTGTCATAGAAACCACTTGAAAACATTACAAATTATATGTGTAAACTTTTCATATAAATATAGTATTAATTATTAAAAAGCGATCCTTGGCCCAGAAACGCAAATTGCATTAACTATAATAATTTTAAAAAAAACTTGAACACTGCTCCCGTTTCGTGGTCCCATTGAACACCGAAAAGAATTGAAGATAAAAGATCTTTACAAAGGACTTAATGAAGTCAATTATTTCAACGTGCTCTTTATTTAACTCAAATTATTTCAAAACCCCAAAAATGACCCTTAACAAATAAAATGTATAAAATGTAACTTTGTGACTGTAATGTCATCAAAAGCGTCTTATACCCACGTCAGCTATAAATTTATTAATCATATTGCAAAGGTTTTTTAATGAAGATGCGGATTTTTATTGCACAACGAAATCTCAACATAACATAATTTTGATATATGCTGTCTGTACATTTTTATGCATTTTTTTTTAAGGAACAAGTTTCGGTTGAGTGAGGAAAACAATAAAAAATATTGTGAGTTGGTAATATACATTTGGTATAATTAAGAAATTTTATACCTATGGGATGAGTTTTCATATAAGTATTGTAAAATATTTTGGTTTTGCGTCGGGCGTCGTGTGTAAAACACAAACAGTTAT
Source organism: Synanthedon formicaeformis (assembly GCA_945859745.1). NCBI lineage: Eukaryota > Metazoa > Arthropoda > Insecta > Lepidoptera > Sesiidae > Synanthedon > Synanthedon formicaeformis. The sequence continues at coordinate 11,376,465 of OX243961.1, forward strand.
AAGTATGAACTTACATACAATGTTACTTGTGAAGCGATATTTAAAGTAATGGAATTCTTCTAATAAAATCAGAGGCCGTTCTTCCGAAGTTGAATTGTAGCGATTGGACGTGGTCATCGTTACGAATAAGTACAACGATTTATAAAGAATGTCCGCTCGTGTCCACAATTTGCTATAAACGGTACAGAACTGAGTAAACAACCGTGGACGATTGGCTCCATTTCATGTCATCTAGATACGTGTGCAGACAAAAGAAAGCACTTTACTCTATGCCAGGAAGTATTATAGCGCATGTCATTGGAACACATTCGATAATAGCGCAATTGCAAGAGAGAAAAAAGAGTTTAGAATACTAAATCAAACCTCCTCCACATTAATTATTTCCTAGTTGAGATATATCGCTGCTTAAAAACTAAAGGGCCACAAATCAAAATTACACTTTTTAAAGAAATATTTGTTGTCTATTTTTTCTTATTAGATATATATCAAATATATGCATATTATACATATTAGATGTTTTAAGTACTTTTATAATAAACTGAATACTAGAGGAAAAGCATATAAGTCACTTTTGAATATACATTTTTTTTCTCAAAATATACTAAAAATTTAATAAAACAACCATAAATCTTTTTGCAACATACAATATGAAGAATTTTGATTGTTTTTTTTTTGCAATAAAAACATTTTTGGATTTTTTTGTTTTATGGCCCTTTAGTTTTTAAGCAGCGATATAATCTTCAGACAATATTATATAAGTAGAAAATTCTGATAAAAAAAGATTACCCCTGAAATGTAGCATGTACTATCATGATATACTTAGAGAAGGGTGATTATTAACATATTTTGGACAACCTAAAGGTTCATATCACACCACAAGCGTACACTGCTACATATAAATATTTTTAAATATCACTACCATTCGGTACTCAGTATTTTGGATCATATGTCATAAGATAAGGGATCAGCACCATATCAGCACTTATAAAGTTGCTTGTGTACTTAAGGTAGGTAACTTAAGTAAATTAGATTAGTAAGTCAGAAAGGTCAGGCCAGACAATATTTTCCATTTATTGTTTGTTTGACGTGTTTGTAACTTTCACAAGAACTAGTTTAACCTAATTAATATGAAGACGTGAGTGGACGTCGCATTTTTGGGTTTTTTAATTTTTTTGCGTTGATGAAGGTAATATGTCCATATGAATGATTGCAGACCGTAAGATCGTCGATTTAAGACATTTTTGGATAATAAAAAGTTAAAAAAGGTGTTACGTACAGTTAACTTTAAAAAGCAAAAAGTGCAGTGAAGTTTACTTTGTTAATGGAAGAGGGAGCTATGTTCACTTTTTTTTTAAATTCAATAATACAATATTTTAGGTTGTTTACACAACTTTGCATCATAATTTAGTAAAAAAAATCAGTTCCGTGGCGACTTATCTCAAAAATTAAAAGTAAAACTTTAACCTCGATTTATTCAAAATTGGAATTATGCGACATATCACCTTCATCCACTCACATCTTGATATATTAGTTTAATTAGTTTAGTTCAACTTGTATCTCTTAATGCAATTCCAAACAATGTCACAAATAAATATTAGATAGGTAGATATAAATTTTAATATTTTGGATTTTCAAAAAAGCAAAATTTACAATACAAATTAAATAATATCAATATTATGAAAGGGATAGAAGTTAAAGAATTGATGTCTTCATCAAAACCTTACATTTGTCATGAAACAATGGGGCCCGTGAGTGATCTCCTCGTAAACCTCCAATAAATAACGAGAATTTATGAATATTTATGACAAAGGAACAGGCTATTTCTTTATTATGTTATCAAAAAGTTTGTTTCAATTATGTTAATTTGATTTAACATGGACCTTACCGTTTGGCCACACACTGCGCGGTTAGTTTTTTAGCATACCTTGAATTTAGCTAGATTGATTTTTAATACTGCTTATAGTTTAATCAAACTTTTTTTATTGTTTAAACTTTTAGTAGATATATCAAATAAAACATTGTTCTAATGAAATTTTTATTTGCATTTAGCAATTGGCTGTCAATAGAAAACAAAGGTTCACACAAAAAAAAAATTAATATATTTTTAAAAAACAAATAAATTGTTTTTTTTTTTTTAACAGACAGACAATAAAATTGATTGTTTGTTTGTATATCCTGAGAGAGAGAGAGAGAGAGAGAGAAAGACGTCAACAAAAAAAATTCTTCGTAAGTTAATACTTACTTAATTTAATTAATTAATTAATTAATTTAATTAATGCAAAAATATTTCATTTTATATAAAAAAATGTGATGGGCTGTATGCTGATTTAGTCAAACTTGGGTTGTTTTAATAATGTGTAAAAAAATTAAATGAAAATTATAGCCAAACACAAAATGGCCAAATAATGTAAGAAAATTGTATATACAATATTCAACGAAATTTTACATAAAAATATTACATTATAATCTACCTCCCAAGAAGATGTATTCGGAAATGACGTTTCTATATTATATTTTAATAAAAAACGGAAGTCAATCGCCATATTGAAATAGTTTCGCGCCAAATGAACCATAAACACCACTGTCAAAGCGACAAACAGTTTAGCGAAATTATAGAGCGGTGGCTTGGATACTGTTATATTTGACGCCTACCGTTTTCAAAATAGAAATAGACATCTTGGGAAGTATAGTTTTTTTTTTTTTATAAAAAAATAATAAGCCGTGAGTTATTTTTGAAAATACCATTCTGACGACACCCGTTTATTCAATTTTGTGTAGTACTATATTAACAAGAAATAATGTTTTAATTATAACACATTCATCCAGATATTGTAAAAAATAATTTTTATAGCAAAAGTTTTATTTCTCCCGAGTTTTAAGGATATACTTAGTGGCAGGACTGGCAACTGGCTAGCTCGTTTGGTGGCAGAAACTCAAGAATGAGATATGTAAGAGCCAATTCTCTTTGTCATTTTGTCACTGCGTTATATTTGTAAGAAAAAATAACCTTTATTTACTGTTCCTAGGTTCTAAACTATAGGTAGCACTCAATTTATGGTATACTAGCTGGCGCCCGCGACTTTGTCCGCGTTGAAAAAGAAAAAAGGAGCCTATCCTCTGTCCTGTACGCCTAAATAATGTTTATATACCAAGTTTCTTGAAAATCAGTTAATTCGTTTAAGAGTTATGGAGGAACATTGTGTATGTTCTAAAAATCGTTAATTTAGTTTCAGTATCATGTATAGAGCCTATAAACACGATATCTCTGAAAACAAAGTAACTTACTCCATGACCGACTCTTACAGATTTATTATTAGTATTGATTAATTAAAATAAAGTTTAAAAACGCCTCACGCTAAACGAATAGTGTGAAAACGAAAATTGATAAATTAACATCGGAAGTTGAGCCGTAACGGAACTATATGAGTGCAAGGAATAACGGATCCAACCCTTGCCAACCGTATACTGTTACTTTGGACCCTACATTTTTTGTGACGATTTTTCACGGTCGAGTTATCCCAGTGTAGAGTTACATCATGTTTTGTAAAATAAAAGTATCGTATAGACAAATACACACTATTCAACTGATTTAGTATTTAACTATTCAATTTATCGTGTCTTACGAGTAAATTCAATGACATGACTTACCTCGACTTTTTCAAAAGCACTTGATACAAAGAGATACCTATAGTTAATTAATAACATAGGATTAGATGAAATATTAAAATAGCTATTTTAAATATTTTATTGTTTTCATAGTGATTCTGATTGTTTTGTCTATTACTATATAATGAGTGTCAATATTTTTTTTATATTATATTAAAGTCGGCAGACAGGCTGACACAAGTAACACCACAGTTTCACAGGTGGCTGCAAGTGCGTCTTTCGTAGGATTAACAGGACCAGCGTAGCCAGCGTTTTTCCATACAATTTTTCCATACATAATCCCCTCTTTTCTCCCTGGATAATCCATCTAGAGCAAAAATTGTTATAAAATCTAGGTCGGCTAAAGCTATGCCCCTATCGTTTCTTATTTTCCACCAACTAATTAAATAAGAAAATATGACTTCTTAAAAATAGTAATAAATGGCCCTTTTATGTCACCCTAATCAGACGACTATAAAACAAATTTGAAAGACTTTTAAGATAAAAAAATAATAATAGGGACATAGATTCGTTCTTCTTGAAAATATTTGTGTAAAAATTATTCGATAGACTCAATTTTTAGAGGAGAAAACAGGGGAATACGAAACTTCAATTTAGTCAAAAATTTTGTAGCTATAATTATACCTACAAAATTATATAATCGATTATAATCGATCGATCTGAGCTGCATTTGTCCCTATCGCACAATACGGGGGAAGGCTGGAGGGCAGCGAGATGGGAATAGTTTCTTCAAATACCTATTTTTCAAATTCTGCTGTACCCGCGTCCCCTCTTAAGGATAAGAGATAGGGAAATGGCCTCTTTCATCCCCTACTTACTTACCGAAACACAACAGCACACGTGCTGTTATTTCACTAATCAATTACTGTTATTAATTTACTATTGTAAAATATCCATGTGGCATTATATAATGTTGAAAAAATAACGAACAAGATGTCCAAATATTTAAATGTCTCCCGCGATTCTCGTTGGAAACAAAGTTTTTGTGGACTTGTTCACAAGCCATTAGGTAAACCCACAGCCAGTATCAGGTTACGTGAACTACAATCGCTCACTCAGCTCGGAAGTCACTTAGCAGCTAGAATATTACTTGATTGTTGACAAGTTTATACGTTTTCAATAGTCTTGTTATATTTTTTTTTTTTTGATAAATCTGATTTTGATGTTGAAATCATATGTGCTCGCCGAAAATATAGCTTGCTATAGGTGAAGAATTAAAAGATAAAATTATTCATTACAAACATACAAATATACAAAGCTCCTCCCTTTATGATATTATTAACAACTAGCTGTTGCCCGCGACTTCGTCCGCGTTCAAAATGTTATATAGCCTTCCTCGATAAATGGACTATCCAACACAAAAATAATTTTTCAATTCGAACCAGTAGTTCCTGAGATTAGCGCGTACAACCAAACAAACAAACAAACTCTTCAGCTTTATATAATACGAGTAGTATAGATTAATATACTCGTAGATATAGATTGCTTTTTTGGGAATCCGGGAGGGGGGTCGCTAGTTATCTTATATTATAATAAAACCATGATATGTGTATAAATAATCAATATAAATCTATACTATTATTTATATGTAAAGCTGAAGAGTTTGTTTGGTTGTACGCGCTAATCTCAGGAGTTCCTGTTAGGTACGGTTTGAATTGAAAAATTCTTTTTGTGTTGGATAGTCCATTTATCGAGGAAGGCTATTGGTTATAGAAAACGCGGACGAAGTCGCGGGCACCAGCTAGTAAAAAATAATTAATGCAATTCTGTATTGAAGATGATAATGAGTTGGCGACTATATAAAGTAAGGTGCCGGTTGTATACTGATTGGACCACCGGGGCAAGGAAGATGTTTACTACAACGATGTATTAACAATTTATTATATGACATGTCATAATTAAGTATAGTGAAACTACTGAAAACTATTTTAACACTAACCCCTTGGTTTTGTAGTTGTCGTGCGCCTAGCGCCTGACTCGTAATTTTTTAACTTTTTTTTAAGAGAAAGCAACTCAATTACTTAGAAATAAACATTATACAAGTAGAGGAATTTGTCGTATATATAGGCTCTGGCGAAATGGACACGAAAATAATTTCCGGATAATTAAGTGAACCGTCAGCTTGTCTGACCATCATTACATTGAAAAAAGATGCTAAAATTTTTCTATATTAAATGTGAAAAAAATAAAATAAAAAATAATAATAATAAAATGTATAAAGAAATCAGATTATATTTAAAAAAGGTTGAATAAATTATCTGATTGAATATTCTTAAAAAAAAAATCCATTACAATGTGATTTACTTAATTGTTTTAGAACACCAAAAGGCAAAAATATACCACATCCATGCATCCTCTCGTTCTTACGTCGTCGCTAAGTGTAGGAGGCCACCTACATTCGCGTGTCTTGAATTTCACATCTTGCACCGAATGAAAACCATATCATTCGGGGTTCGATTCCCGGTGAGTCCGGTGTCGTATGGGAACAGGTTTACGAAGGAAAAAGTTAATAAACCTCGAGAATATTTACGTAGAATTTCTAATTTTTCATAGGAGAAATTCCTCCTCGGCTGTTTCACGAAAGCATTAAAATCACACTCATTCTATTATTATGAATAAATTAATACCTATCCTAATGTTTATTGATTTATGCGGACGAAGTCGCTGGCAAAAGCCAGTAGTTAAATGCGATCAGAATGACACATAAAGACAGGCAGATCTCACTCGTAATATTTAACGTATGTACTTTACTATATATATTTTACTATATACAGCAGAACTTTAGAGGTTTACTTACCATGATAACTTATAGTCTAAACTGGACAGCGCGTCTGGCCTTATACCGAGAAATATAAGGGTGTCGGACCCTTTGGACCTACAAATTTAGACCGTACCTAAGTCCATGTGCATATTTCTCAAGGTTGGCCGCGCACTTGCACTCTCTCTTGGTTTTGCTTGTGTTGTAGGCGATGACGGGTCGGTTGACTCCAACAATCAAGTCGACCGGAATTTTCACCTACAATTTTATTTATATACCTACAGAATAAATCGGGATAGATTTCAGAGAAAAATAAATAGTCATTTGAAAGCCTTAAAAAACATTGCTAATTAATTGCGTAGACCGTATATCCATTTTTTTAAAATAAAATTTTACTTTTACTTTTATTTTGCTACATTATATGGTAATCACAAGTCAAAACTTTTAATTATTTTATATAGTCAAAATTAGGTATAGGTATAAAATAAGACCAAAATAAAGATATTTATTAAAAATATTAAGGCCGCAATTTTTAAAATTTCTTTTTAAAAATAAGTTAATTTATAAATAAAATATTACATTAATACAATTAAAAAAAATCTTTCCTAAAACGTTAATGGCATTATATTATGATGATAACAATTACATTGCATCAAATAACGCTATTTACAAGATCCACGCGAAACTAGGGTCACATCAAAAAGTCAAACGCGCTCTATCAAACAATACCGCGCCGCCTGGGGGAGGAAATAATTAATGATGATTGGCCTTAAATTACCCTCTCAAAAGCGTCACCCCTCTCTCTCACTCCAGCCGAACCTATTGTTTCCCTGACTCGTCCCGCCAGCGGGGTTAATATAAAAGCGGAACAGGTAATTCGCCCAGGTTAGACCCCTGTGGGACACCCGACTGAAAGCACCTGTTTCGTATCACAATGACCGCCGAGACGTACGGACATCGCGTATTTTACGCCGAGAAAGACATTTTCCCGACTGACGTCATCATGGAGTACACTACCGAGGATTATTTGTCGTGGCCAAGATCTCCTGATTCCGGACGTTCTAGTTTGGAGCCGACTTCTTCGATTGACGGCAGCATCAACCAGGATTCAACTCATATAGCTTATAGAGGATTGTCGCAGGATATTCTCGAAGACAGTGCTGAGGATATAGACATTCAGGAAGGTTCGGGAAAGAGGAGAGGTCGTGCCACGAGTGCTGCCGTGCTTAGGAGAAGAAGGTTGGCTGCTAATGCCCGCGAAAGAAGACGGATGCAAAATTTAAATAAAGCTTTTGACAGACTTCGAGGCCACCTGCCGTCGCTGGGAGCTGACAGACAACTCTCCAAATATGAGACTCTTCAAATGGCTCAAACTTACATAGCGGCTTTATATGAACTTCTACAATAAATTAGGTATGTGTACCGCGAAATAGAAAAGTGTTTAAGCCAAACCAATTGTAGTAGATTAAAACTTACAGGGAATTTTAATTTATTATAAACCACAAGTACTCAGTACACGCGTTTCGTTACCAGTAGTTGTTTCAATCGACTTAATCTTTAAGAATATTTTCGCAGTGAATTTCGTATCTGTATTATGTTACAGGTATTGTGTTTCTTTAAATCTTTTTACGCTTAATTTTCGCCTTTTAGTTCTTAAGTTTGTGTACTTGCCAGTGTAATCCGTCCTACCGATTTTAGGTTTAGTTAAGTAGCATTCCTAGACTCAAACATCTTGCCAACGAAAGTATTATTTGAGGTTATGACATTCCATTTTTGAATATGTTTAGTACAATAAATGTTACTGTTGTTTCATAGAAATTTTGTCAATATGTAGATATGTATAGATTTAAACTTTATATAGAAGTGTTTTTTTTAATGTAAATATAAGATTTATGTTTGAAATTTGTTGGTTTTTTTCATATTTGAAATCCTAATATAAACTATTCATAGAACTTGATACATTCTTATGAAGTTTTAAAATATATCTTGAGATATTGGGAAATCTTGAGTCTCCCTAAAACAAAGTATTTTTTTAAACTGTTAGATTAAATACTAACTCATTGTCATAACATCATTTTTTAAATAAATAAAATATAGAATTAAATTTATTTATTTCAGGCATCTGCAAATATTCCAAATTAAAAATTATTTTTTATTAAAAAACATATTTAGTTAAATTCTATTAATAAATTATATTAAAACTTAACTGAATAGAAAATTTATGAATTGAAGTCAAGATAAATGTCACATTTTTAATTTATTATTTTAAACTTATTTTTAATGATTTTACTAATCATCATATAGGTACCTAATGGCAATCATTAAAAAAGATGATTTTTTTTAAAAAGTTTTATTTTCTTTTTCGTTAAAATATAAGTAACTACTTATTAAATTATTTCCAAAATAAATAAATACAAATAGCGCCTCTTTCACCAACTGTCAAGTAGGCTATCTGTCATTTAAAGTCACCGGTATCTGGGAATAATGGAGCTGATATACCTTTGTACAGTAAAAGTCCCAAATAATAAAAAAAAATCGCCTATCGGATGATGCAGTAAACCGAGTGCATAATTCAATAAAACAGAAAATTATTTCTAAAAGTAACTAATCAACATTTTACTTTTAGTTGGTGAAAGAGGCCCTAAGAGTTTCAAAATACGAGTTGCTCTAACGAATTTTACCATTTCCTCGAAAAAAAAAAAGTTCATGTCATTCAAAATGCAGTGACAGGACAATCAGTCACACACTATGCTAATACAGCAGATGCACAAATAGGTACAATTTATTGTTTGCATCTTTAAAGTGACCTGCTACTTTATTTATATTAGGCAAAAGGTTCATATTTAGATGGTATCAGTGAAAGATAAATGCATGAAGTTGCAGAATTGGGTCGATTGTTTTGGTTTATATACCTACATATTTATATAGTATTACTAGTGAATCGCTCCCGGCTTCGCCCGGGGTACAATTTATATATTTTATCTTTTAAGTTGGACCAAATTATCTACACATAGTTACGAAATTTTATCAAAATAGGTTCAGTAGTTTCGGATTTCATCGAGAACAAACATATTGTGACACGTAATTTTTATATATATAGAGATATATTTATATTTATATTATTTATATAGTAACATATAAAATTTTTAGTAAGTTACTATATATCCTATTATAATTTACAGAAAAAAATTCTGTGCGAAGCCGAGGGCGAGTATAATATAATATTATCAACAGTGTGCAGTCAATGTTCTTTCTCCGACTTTTGCAACAGAACTATTTTCATTTCTTTCTTTTTTTTTATATTCATCATTAAACATAGCACCCGACGTTGTTTTTCTATACTTCTTGGTATGGGTATTTAAATTAAAAAATCAATATAATTAAAAAAAATGATTAAAAGGTTAAATTTTCAAAAAATATTGGATCTTGTGGCCAGTAGAAAAACTAACGCGGTCTTCTATTCTTCGCATCCAGCCGCTTCTTATAAAGCCTTTTAGGCTGCCTATCCTTATAGGAATTACAATTATTATTGTTAATATATTTTTTTTTTACTGTAAGTAAGTAAGTATAATTATGTGTTCGAACGAGTGGTTAATTATTATAGAATCTATATTCAATAGCTCGTTCAAGAGTTCGTTGAATATTGTTTAATAATATGGTACGTATATTATATATAGGTATACCTACTATAGGTACATACCTACCTACATTATTGTTATAGTCAAGTCATAGTACGTATATATAGTTATTTACATGTTAATATGTACCTCCAAAGGTACATAAGTAGATTAAATGGCAGTCCTTGTCAGTTTACGAAAGCCCACACCAGAAATGATATGATAATGACATCAAAACTGTATTTAATTATAGACATAGAAAAGGCATATTTTAAGTAGAAATTAATGCATTTTTTAAACCGTAAAGTCTCTATTTGGAAAAAATATGGGCCAAACTTTTTCAAATGTATTTCCGCCGTTTGAAAGTATTTTTTTTGCCGGTCATTAAATTAATTAACACGTTTTATTACGTATCAATATGCAGTTGCATCCCGCTCTGTTATTAAAACACAAAACGTGTGAACATAATCAGGGGTGCTGTCATCATTTTGACAGCTCCTCCGAGCCGATAACGTCTTAATTCCGCCGCGAGCTGTCAGATATGACAGTCGCGTCAAATTCACGAGTCATATCCAGACTATACGCGATTCTTCGCGAAAGGCTCATTGAAATATTGGAAAAGGTATTATTAAGGGTGTCAATTACACTGTTAGCGGCGGGGGTAAGTTTGGAGAGGTCAACTTTTTGCATGACGAAACAGTTCGGTTTGTGAGAAAAATTTTAAAAAGTCAGTTTTTTTATATTTAACCGTGTCGTACTGTGGGCTGCGAAGGTGTTTATCACTCATTGTAAGAAATCCGGTGATAGGATGTAAATGGGATAAAGGATGAAAGACTACCTTATCCTAAATTATGTTAACTAAGTAGTTGTTATCTATTATTATAAAACTAAAGTCGCTGTCAGCCTCTTTTCTGTTTCCTCGTTAGCTTCTTCTAAACCACCTAACGAATTTTGATAATATTTTCACAAATGGAAAGAATGATAAACGAGGAAGATTTGTTATATAATTTGCAGAAAATAATTGCATACATGCGAAGCCGGGAGGCGCTCGCTTGTATATTCTAAAACACGTCATCAGAAAATCCAGAAGCATATCAAGATAGCGTAACTGGATCGAATCTTTACTATAAAAAGTTTTATATATTTGGTAGTAAATAACCAAAAAAGATTTTAAAAAAATACAATCACGTCTCCCTTTTCTAATTGACATTACTGGCGCATGCGCAATGCGTCTATGAATGTAAATGCTCATGATTGGACGACCATCGACCAATCAGAGGCCTCCTCATAGCGCACACAGCCTCATTCATTTGTAGAATTTCAATGCACAGTACATACATAGGACTTAAGTTATATGTTGCATGGACAAAACTAACTTGATGTTTTTTTTTTAATTGTAATTAGCTAACCTTTAAGATCTTTTTTTTATATATAGAAATCAATCGCCGTGCGTTATTCTCGTAAAAACTCATGAATATCTAGACCGATTTTAATTTGGTTTTCATTTACCTATGGAAACGGGAATAAATGGGGAAGGTTTGCATTTACACCCCGGGCGAAGCTGAGAGCGGATCACTAGTAATAAATGAATTACTCGTGAAATATAAACTGTAAAATACAAAAATAATTTGATTTATGCGTAACCGTCAAACCGAGCTTGCGATCCAATTACTTAGGATGTGCAGATTTAGTCCATTTCGAAGATTAGTATAAGGAATCAAAATGAAAAGCGCCGGTTTTATCCGACAATTACGCCCGATTACACATCGAAGGTCGAACGAAATTAAAGTTAATCTTATATCGGGTTCAAGAGTTACAGACGTACGCACAGACAGACAGGACAGGATGTGCTGCAATTACCCTGTCTGCTAAAAGTTTACTCGACGCAAGTAACGTTTCAAATTAGATTGAATTCGCGAGTGTTTTTATAGCGTAAAAAGGAGCGTTCAGGACTATGGCCACTTTCGAATAAATCCAGATAGGCAGGCGGCTAAAATAAAGTAATATTGCAGAATAAAGAAGCACATATTGATTGGGAATGGTTAGGGAGCCCACGATGCTAAATGTGTAGTCACTCGAGCGTCGTGGTGACCTATTGGACTTTGAAGATTGGATGGTAAGGAGAAAAAAAGGTTATATGAAGTTTTTCATTTCAGCGGTGGGGTGAGCGTCTACAGGCGTTCAAAATTATGTAGGCGCTGTATTTTAAAAAATCCTCCATATAATCGTCAGTTTAAGAATCAGCACAATCAGAAATTTAGGCTGAACCGTCTGTTATGAAAAATTACAAAATTAGAATCGTCAAAAATATTTTTTGCACTTTCAAAAAGCTTCCACGAGCTTGCGTTACATCCGAATCGTCTGAATTTTAAATGGGAGCTTAGTTTAGGTTCACTTAACATCCCCCTCTGAAAATCTGACGCGCTCGAGTTGTATTTAAAATTTTACCCCCGCCAACCCCACCAACCAAACCGTCAGATTAATACATATCCGTTATCGGAGACACGTGGGGTATATACATTGGCAATATCTGACGCGCTCGAGTAAATCCAAAAGTCCCCTCTTGGGCTCCCCTACCAGAAGCAACACTTCAAGCCCGCTTATATCGTCACCACCTCTTTATTTTTCATGCTGTGAAAGTCGGCACTAGACTTGCACTGTGGGATAGACGACTGGCATGGGACCAGGATCCTTATGGATCGATCATCTGGACCGGACCTGGCCTGGACCGATGACCGCTGACTTGTCACCTGGTAGTAGATAGTAGATATGCAGGTTGCGTGGTGGGGCTAAATTAGAAAGGTCTATGGCAACCAGTGGACGTTTATAGGCTGATTAAGACGACAATACGAGTGAATATTTGCTCTACCTATTGACTGTAAAGTAGGAAGGTGCTTTTATAACATTTTATGCATTACTTGCGCAAGGCTAGAGCCTATTTTATAAAATAATTATAAATTATGTTATCAAATAGGCACATCCTCTCTCCCGGGCAGTAACCGAAATGAAATATGGCAAAGTTATTAGAATTAATATAACAAAACGGAAGACGAGGCGTGGTTGAATCCATCAGTTGTGAAAAAATTAAAAAAAAAAAACATTTTTTTAAAAAGAGCGGACCACCTCGTAAAAACAAAGGAAAGTTAGATACATCAAAAATTTGAACCTCTTTATTAAGAGAATTGATATCGTTAATCCAATTGTTTTTAATGGTGTTCATTTTTTAAAAACCAAATAAGGAATTGGGAGGAGCCGTTTCGAAAAAATTGTGTTTTTTGTAAATAAAGTTTTGCAATTAAGTTTTTACTCGTTTTTAAACTGTTTGGATTTAAATCAAAATTAAATTGTGTTGGTTAGTAGAATGTATATACATACCTACTACGGACCCAGTAATTAAGCTAAAGGTCGCTTAACGACCTATGGAGAGGGCTATGCTTGGGGTTACACTGCGAGATCAAATTATGAATGAGGACATTCGTAGACGAATGAAACATATTCCGGCGGACAGTAAGTTGAAGTGGCAGTGGCACATGGTACGGCCCCTGGGGCTGGAAGGTTCCCAAGTGGAGGCCATTGACCGGCAAGCGTAGCGTAGGACCTCCACCAACAAGGTGGAAAGCTTCTGACCGGTCCCTTTGGAAAATTAAGGAAGAGGCCCATGTCCAGCAGTGGACGTTTAGGGCTGAGATGTTGATGATTATATTATTGAAATGAAACACGGTACCAGAAGTTTCATAATTATGATAGTTATGATTTCTCTATATCCACCTGTCACCACTCAGTCGTAAACAAATTACTACGATTTTTATCGTTACCTATAGAATCCACAAAAGCGTATAGTAGTTTTACGCATTTAAAATGAGCATAAAAATTATCTGTAGACAAATCTTCGGTTGTCCATAAACAAACGACAAAACAAAAGAGCCCGCAAAAGGGGGACAGAGCATTACGAAGGAAAGGGACAGACAGCGAAGTGCACTTCTTCCGGTTGCGCGGGCGCAGGTGACACGAAATTTATTCCGAATTTGAAAACCGAAAGATATTTTATAAGAAATGATTCAAATGGCTTTTTAAATATGGACATCTTTTATTCTGCGGCGACGGTTGACATTTTTATATTTGTCGTCGATAAAATGTCTGAAAAAGGTACTTGATTTATATGAAAATAATACAGTGACTATCTGAGGCCGCGGGATGTTGTCATAGATTGCGTCATTTTAGATACAGACGAGTCATATTGAAATGTTCACATTGAAACTAATTTAAAAAATATTTACTTATACGGTCGAATTGAGAACCTCCAAATAATTTAAAATAGAATAGAAATAAATCAACTTGTCGATTGTTTTAAATGTTTGATTATAATCAAGGAAATAGGCTTGTGGCTATTGGCTGTGACTGATTTGACGTGGTTCCATAAAAGCTATAATCTAAGCTATACTATCTCTATAGAAGCTATATCACCAAGGACAGGTTGACAAGGTAAACAGACAGCTCACGATCATGCGCTAAACAATAAGCTATATCAAGAGAATATAATGAAAAGGACATTTTCACGATTGTTTCACGATTCAAGAAGTTGGCTCGATCTCCCTCTATTGAAAAATGTATGACAGAATGCAATCGCATTCTGTCCTGCGACTTTTATGTCTAAAACGTCAAACTATACATAGAGGTGATGGTTTATCTCGCTATTATTAAGGGCATATTGAACATTATTTCAGACACAGCGGTTTTCAGAAAAAACTGTAGGCTAGGATTTGGTTAGGATGAAAAAAAAACTGCATATCGCTGTTTTCTGTACTGCTGTTTTCCTGTTTTGTTATTTTCATATTGTCTCTTATTTTTACCGAAATAATAAATAGGGAACAAATAATGAAATACGTATAATAAATAATAAAATATACCGTCAGCTTGCCTGCCGTTTTAATTATTAAAGAAAAAATACTACCAGTAAATTTACATATTATACCTACTTATATAAAATTCTCTAATATCTTAATGTCATTCAATACAAAGAAAATCTCAAATAACCTGAGAATGACTGTGAATAAATTGTCGCTTCTGCGTAACCTTTTTAAAATAATCTATAAATCATATTGAGGTATCGTGGGACCAAAACGTCGACACTTTCCACTGTAGACATCGTAAACTTATCAAGAACCAGATAATTATCATCTTTTTTTATCTTTCCAGTAGGTAGGCACTTTGTTTCTTTGTTTTATTTAGCACTACTTGGCAAAGCTTTGGCAAATGCTTTGCCAAATTATTATAAAAAAATACATTTACTTATTATCTAATTTTAAGTGTAGAATTCGAGCACAAAGAAAAGCGATTTTAAGTTATTTGTTACTTATTAATACTTACATTTTTGTGATAAAAAATAATAGATAAAATTTAATAAAAAATTTGTGATAACATGGTACGTCATTGTCAGAAAACACGCCCCTGTCATTTAAATAGTAGAAATTACAGAAGCAAGACTTTGAATTATCCCCCGTCGAGTGGATCGGTTGGGAGTCAATGAAAAAATCCCGATACATGTTAATAAAAATAGTAATAGATATACATTTACATATTTTAAACATTTATATTAATTTGGTTACGGTTGACAAATTTAAATCGTTTAAAAATGATATAATACCTAACCCTTTTATAGTAGTAACCTCTGAATTTTTCACATATTCTGACCGTCAGGTTTTTTTTACTACTTACAATAATTTAACTGTCTCTTTTATGTCGCCTTCATTTATTTAAATTGATAAGATATATTAAGTAGCCATCACTTATTGCTAGCTTACGAGGTATAGTCGGAATTTATGGATGATAGGTAAAACGAAAACATCAAGGCTTTTGTCCCATTGATACCAATTTTGTATCAATCTGACAAGAGCATATAAAATACGATGAATTTTGAAAAATCTCACGTGAGATCTCACGCCTGCAAATAAAGTGATCCTTTATCAACCCAAATTTCACAAAATAAAATAAAACAATACTAATTCTGAAACTACCTAAATTAAACCTAAATGGATTTATATAAACAAAAGTAAATTTAATTTAAGTAGTATTCATATATTTTTTAAATTCAAGTCGACTTCAAAACTCTTGCAGCATTTAATTTTGTTAAAAAGGTTCTCATAACGAGGTGGTTAGTTTATGGAGTGTTTAATTTGATCTCCTTTAAATAATCTCAATAACAAATGAGCAAGCAATATTTCATTGCGAAACCGGACGTGGCGTCTCCATGCTTAATCGTACGAAGCTTTATGGGCAGGGCTTTTATTTTCAGTCGCGCGCGCAGACCGGAAGTCCACTGATCGATGGGCGTAAGCTTCGACGAATTATTCTATTTCCGGATAAAGTACTTGACAAGCTTATTTATAGGTTTAAACTTGGATGTTTCTTTTTGGTAGCTATATAATTCGATATATCTATTTATACACTGTATAAACTGTTTTTATTTCAATATTTGACGGACAATCAGACAATATTGCAAAATTATGATTTCATTTTATGAGGGTTTGTTCTCAATGGCTGTTCTAAGATAAAATTTAGGCCAGTAACAGATTTCTTAGAAAGAAATAGCTCTTGTAACGGGATCATCAAGTCTTTAAATGTACCAATTTTATTTAATAATTCGCCTTTTATATGAAGCCGATATGAAATAATCAATCGGTAGCACGAATGTTATTGGGCTCATTTCGCACGGATTCTTCCTTATAATTTTATATAATCTGACTAAATAGAATCCAATGAAAGATCCTGCGTTATTGTTCAAAAGGGGTGGTCCACGCAAATTTGCAGGCTACACTTGTCGCTCCCAGGCTTGTCTTCTCTACTTTATTGGAGGCGACATCACAGAGTAATTTCGGAATCAGAGACTTATTTGTACTATATTTCATTGTACTATATTTTGCCTTTAACTCTTGACCCAAGAGTTTTTTTTTCTTTTTTTCCTTTTTTTCTTAATGTTTAAATTAAATTCAAAACAATTCGAGTGTTAAACGAAAATATAGCAATATTTTCATTTGAAAGTTTTAAAACTTTTTTTGTAACAAACGTCCATTCAGACTCTTTTAACATTCACATTTATACAATATTAAGTTATATTTATTTTACGATGCATTGTGTATTGTGTATTTGTGTAGCTTTAACTTAATAATACAAAAAATAAAAATCCTTTGGTACTTTTACATAACTGAGTAGAGTTGCTAACTAGATACGTATTTTTTCTTGTTTCGTATGTGAAGTTTTTTTGTTGAAAATGAACAAGCGAATGAAGAATATACCTATATATACATTTACATACTACATTTTTATTTTTTTACAAGTGAGGAATATTATTTTCCTATAAACAGATAATAATTTAGATGATCGTGACTCCTAGAAAAATATTAGCATAAATTTTCATTTGAAATTTAACTTGTCATAATGTTTTGTATAAAAAAGTGGACGTTCTTTCGTACATTGCTCTGTGGTACTAAATGGTCAGTCGTCACACGAGGGATACGAGCTTGCAACTGAGCGATATAAATGCTGCCAGAGGCGCCGCTCGATTGATTACCACTTACCACCGTAATCGCCATAATCAGTTAATATTGCCTCTACATAGATTTGTGGCGCGTGTATCAATATACACGGAAACTGTATAATATATACATAATACATATAAATTCCGTTCAAGTTCAAAGATGAAACTGACCGTTATGAAATACGCTATATGCAAAAATTGTTATAAAGAAAATTTACCTAATATGGTGTAGTTTTTTGACGTACGGTTCGATGAGTAAAAGCACACCAATACTTTAAAGAAGAAAGGATAAAAACGGTAAAGAAAGTAAGGATTTACCGGAAAGACTTTATTGAAAAATGCGAGCTGTGTGTGGCCATTAAATCAATATATCCTCTAATAATTAACCGCTATTACTAAGTTTAAAAAGCCAAGTTTTATTTATATACTTACTCGTAAAACTGAACTGACAGAACCGAACGTCGACACATGATGAAAATCATTTTGCTAAGATACATAATAGGTTATGTAATTAATTTTTTCTGAATTTACATTTCGTGGACAAAAAGAAATCAACAGATAAAGATTGCAATGGAGATAACTTTTTTATTTTATTTTTTATTTAGTAACAATTACTCGTAGTAACTTCATCAATTTATTGTGTGTACGCACAAGTTCGCAGAAATTGTCTAACGCTTTTTTAATGGCCCAAAGATTATAAAGGCATGGCTTAAACCGCAGCAGCTCCCTTCCGTGACAGTAATATCTATAATATTATCCCATTAGTAAACGATTTTAAAAAGAAATCGATACAAGCTTCTTTCTATTAAAATACATCTGTTCGAGTTTTGTTAAAAAAAACTTCATTTAGATATTGATAATAGATTTATGGATTCATAATTTTTTATGATTATCTTGTCACACAAAGTAGATATTTTCATGACTTGATAAAATGACTTTTGCATGAATGACAGGTCTTACAAATTCTTGCGTTTCGCAGTCAAAACGGGCAGCCCTTCTTTCTGCAGTAACCACCCTATATAAGACCACCGTGAAATAACAGCATGTGTGCTTTTGTGTTTCGGTGAGCGAGTAAAGGAAGCCAGAGCCCATTTCCCTATCCTCTTCTGATCCCTTGTCCTTCATCCTACTACAGTCGGCAGCGCAATTGCAATACCTGTGGCTTTGTTAGTGTTATAAGCGACGGCAGTGACTTATACACGATCAAGTGGACCGTCACAGCCTGTCTGTCGAACTTGACTTAAAAAACCTGCAGGGTTTATTGTTTAAACAAGACAAGTAAAGAGTAATATTTATTTTAAACTAATCATGCTAGTTTCATCTCTTGGAACCTTCCACCGTCTGAAATCTTATTCCTATCAGTTTTAACCTGGGCCCGTAGCCATGTTAATGTGTGCTTTCTACAGTCGTTTACGCTACGCCACGCTAAGGGAAAACTTTGTGATTGGTCTAAATTTTATTTTGATGTTAAAACCACCATTTTCAAAATTTAATATCATTTTCAAAATTTGCTCTGGTCTGGATTTAAAAGTAGTGGTAGGGCACACTGCGTTTCGCAGTCATTTGGGCAGCCCGTCTGGCGGCAGTAACCACCAACCACCTTACAGAATACCACCGTGAAATAACAGCATTATGTGCTGTTGTGTTTCGGTGTGTGAGTAAGGGATGCTAGAGCCCATTACCACCCTTCCTTTCTTTATCCCTTATCCTTAATCCTTCTGTGGTCGGCAGCGCACTTATCGCACTTATGGCATTACTTGTGTTATAGACGACGGTAGCCACCTACCATCAAGTGGACCGTCAGCCTGTCTGTCGACCTTAACATAAAAAAAAATTTAAAAAAACCACCAAGCTTTCTCGTAGCGTTCTCTCTTCGTTTCCGAAGTACGCTACGAAGCGTTTGGAGTGATTTCGCGTCGCGAGTGTGAATTAAACAAGAAGCCAGTATCTAACGCGTTGGTAGACAAGAGGAAGGCATTGAAGAATCATCTCCCAAGGATCACTGCACAGAAATCGCGACTAATACTAATTCATATATAATCCCAGCACGCTAAAATACTTGATACCTAGATACATAGTCGACAACCGCCGTGGGGTGCTTAGTCCAAATGTAGCTTATATAGCTTTCGGAAGCCTACAGTATATATAATGTACCTTAAATGATGGCCATAATGATGACCACAAATTATGTAATTTTGCCATGGCAGGTTCTTTACAAACGAATGTCCATTCAATACAATGTTTACTACTTTTCAGCTGTGCTGTCATTCAAAGAGCCATGCACCATACACAGCTAAAGCCAATCCTAATAACAGTATTCTGACAACCGACTGATCTCTTAACAATAAACTTGCGGTGCATTAGCCAATGACCTTAAATATTGGTTACCGCATACCCCGACACAATGATGAAATTGATCAGTAAGGAAACTAAAGAAATCTATTAATTAAATATTATTTACAATTTTACAATATTTACAAAATATTTAATAATGTTATATTAATACTATCTGACCGGCATACGTTGTTTTGCAAAAATATAAAATAAAATTTGGAGTGGGCCTTTATCACTTAGGGGTTTTAAAAATAGTTTACGACATATTCTCAGGCCTACCGAATATTCGTAAAAATTTCATAAAACACACGAGAAATTTACACTAAATCTATATCTATGTATATCATTAGCAATAAATTGCACAAAGTATTATATATTAATAAGTACGTTTTAATAGGGCTATATGTTTTTTGTTAATAACAAAATATTGAAACGGTTTTTTTCTTATTTTTTTTTTGTATACTCCAAAACGTTTAAAAAAAACTTATAGACAATAAAATCAAAGGTATGAATTAGCATTTCAGGTGTATTTTTTTAATTGTTTTTTTTTTTTTTTTTCTTGTACAACTACTATTTTGTTCTTTCTTCAGACACAATCAGTTTGACTACCATTTTTTTATGATTACCGTGTACCTCTGTTCGCTATCGCCATATAATTCGATTACCTTAGAGCCTTTTCAGTTACCGAAACAGGTTAATGCGATCGCGTGTTCTTAAACTTGTAATATGACGTTAGGTTTTGTATGTTGAAATAATTTCACGTCAATTATGAGTGTTTACGTCAAGCATAACCCAAATTAGTATTGTTGAGCTTTTTGTTCAATAAGTTCCGATAAGTTATCAATGACGGAACATTTTTAAATTTTGTACACGCTAAATCTTTGAGGAACTACACTCAAGGGGTTCAAATAATATTTTTATTTTTACTTATCATCATATTATGGATCGTTGACCAGCCTATTTACAATAACTAAAAAATACTCTTAATTTAACTTTTATAAATTTTTATAAGTAGCGGCAAGCCACACTGCGTCTCGCAGTCTTTAATTGGGTAACCTCTGTCTTGGCGGCTGTAACCACATCTTACAGAAGACCTGAATTACACCTTGAAATAACAGCACAATGATTTGTTTTTTGAAGGAGTAAATTGTGCTCATTGTAAATTATGTCGACTTCTAGACATATAGGTCTGCCCTGTAATTTTCCAGTAGGATCAGTCAGAAGCAGTCTGAAAAACACATATGCAAAATGCTTTATGCAAAACACTGGCAACACACATTGGCAACATACATTGGGCAACAACTTTTGTTTTGTATAGTAAATACTTGAATCTAAGTTTGGTACTTACAACAATTTTCACACAGAGGTTTTTCACATGGAACTACCGTTAAAAATAGTGTTGTGACTAAGTCCAAATCGCGATTAGTACAAATCCTAATCATAGTGTCCATCTCTTGCCCAGGTGTGCTCATCTAACGATAAGCGAACAGAGCGGAACCACGCGGCACCTGCGCGTACAGCGATGCCACGGGCTACTAGTGCTGGGACATAGTCATGCCGATCGATGTACTTTTTAACTATTTTCTTCATTGAAGTATACAAAATATACTTAGACATACCATTTTTGTGAAGTAATAATTTGTAATTCTTCTTTTTAATTTTATTAAAATTTAATCTTATTTTATTTAATTATCTTGTTTAAAGTTATTTCTTAAAAATTAAAAGTATTCGAAAAAATTATATATAATAATAATTAATGATGTAAGTTTTTTTCTAAATAATATATAAAAAAAATTAAAAACCTAAAGTACGTCTTATCTATTTTTTAAAATCCAATTACAATTTATAAAAGATTTGTTATAAGAAAATAAGACATATGTATGGTGAATATTAAAACAGACATTTTCTTAAAGAACTTTTTTATTCAAGAATTTCTTGAAGATTATGCGCCTCTTTCACAAACGTCAAGTAGGCCAAACTGTCATTTAAAGTCACCGGTAACCGGGGATAATGAAGCTGATATACCTTTGTTTGTACGGTAAACGTCTCAAACATTAAATAGAAAATAAAAATAAAAATAGGCTATCGAATGATGCAGTAAACCGAGTGCATAATTCAATATAACAGAAAATGATTTCTGAAAGTAACTAATAAACATGTAGTTTGTGAAAGAGGCCCTAAGCCCATTATAGCTAGAAGTTATTGTATTGAGAGTAATTAGCTTAATAATACAAATCAGTGACGCAATGAATTGTCATATTATTATTTTTTAAATATTATATACCAATTGAAAGTTTCATTTACATATGCCATTGAAAAAATAATTATATTTATTTATCGATAAAAGATTTGTCTCATCACTACGTTACCCCTCGATGGTAAGGGAAGATACGTAATACTTGTACATACGACAGGGCGCGTGCCACCTTTTTTCTTCATTTTCACTTACATCACTTTGCAACGGACCGCAATCACAAACTTATACACAATTATCAACTCTAAACGTTCACTGCTAAAGCTCTAAATTGCTTGCACAATTTTGTCAAATAAATAGGGTTGTTTTTTAGAAGGGAATAAAATAATTGTTTGGGAATACAGTAATGCTTTGTTAATTTGAATACGAGGGGTCAGTTTTTTGTTTTTATTACCAGGGACGAGGCCTGTGTATTTTAGCTGCGCACGCGTCGAAAAGAGGTTAATTATTTAGAACTAATTCACCGTTGCATTCCGTTGTATTTTAATGTGCTTTGAATTGTATTGAATTTACATTGAATCGATATACAGATATAGATAAGATAAGATAAGATAACTTTGGAAGTGAGTACTAGTATTTATAGCGTTTTATTTTGTCAGGATAA
Organism: Synanthedon formicaeformis; assembly: GCA_945859745.1. Taxonomy (NCBI): domain Eukaryota; kingdom Metazoa; phylum Arthropoda; class Insecta; order Lepidoptera; family Sesiidae; genus Synanthedon; species Synanthedon formicaeformis. Next base: position 11,399,232 of record OX243961.1, read on the forward strand.
AAATAAATTATTAATATTTTCTTTCTGTAATATATATGTAATATTTCTGTAACTAGCTGTTGCCCGCGAGTTCGTCCGTGTACAAAATGTTATAGCCTAAAAAGGATTTCCAAAAGTTATAAATGGTCCAATTTTGAACTTATAGTTGTCAGTTATCAAATGTTCTTATTTAAGTAATATTTGCTTTCATTTGTTAAAATGTCATCAGATAGATTAAGTTAATTTAAATATATAAATATATTTTTAAGTCGATAAACACAAAATTGTTTATGTGAGTTATTGGTTGCCATAGATAATTTATTTGCAATTTAAGGGGACGATACCTTGTTGTAAAGCTATGTACACATGTCACGGCCAATGAGCCGTCACTAATGTGAACCCACCCTTATTGGGGCTAATGATTGCGATGACGCAACACAACATAAAAATTGTATTTATTTGTTTCCAATATTGCCCCACATGTAGTTGGCTGGGCAATCTATTTTATCAATTTTTTTTTTATTTGAACTCTAAACCAATTTATTGACACATGGCAGTAAATGTCGCTACACATATTATCTACTAGCTGTTGCACCCGATTTCGCCCGCGTAACTTTATAAAATATAATTCATTCGTGTCTGTGAAATTATAGAAATACATATACAAAATTTCAACCCAATCGGTCAAGCCATTTAGTAGTTGACATACCGATAGCAGCGCCACCTACCGAGTCCAATTGTATTTTTAAATCATTCAGAAAACCATCGAAATACCCATATAAAATTTCAACCCAATCGGTTTAGCCGTTTAGAAGTTATGTGAAAAAGATAAGTACAGAAGGATAATTCTTACTACCCGTTGTCCTAATACCCGTTTTCCCGTAGGAATGAAGCATTTTCCTGCGGTAAAAAGTAGCCTATGTTCATCAGGGATAATGTCGGCTTCTAATGGTAAAAGAATTTTTTAAATCGGTCCAGTAATTTCAGAGCCTATTCAATACAAACCAACAAACAAACAATCAAATCTTTCCTCTTTATAATATTAGTATAGATATATATATATATCAGTTTCTTAACTGAGACAAATTAAAAACTATTATAACATTAAATAGTGTAGTGGTTTTGTAGGAGTTGTCGTGCCCCTAGAGCCTGACTCAAATTTTTTTTTTAAGAGAAAGCCACTCAATGATTTAAAAATAAACATTATACAAGTATATTTTCAAATTCAATTTTTTTCAATTTTCATATTTTTTCAAAAATATTTTTTATCTGTTTTTTAATATATTGTTTTGTGGAAAGAATTAATGACTTTTATGTTCAGAGTGGCCATCGAACTGATAGACTAATTACCGCGCCCGACTCTACTCGATTCAAAAGCAAATTGCATTCCTACCGAATGTTCCGCGACTCTCTTCACGCACACGTGTGTCACGAGTCCCAATCATCCAATTGGCTTAACAGCTGATGTGCAGTTATTGGCTCCGAAGCAGATCGCGTGTCGTTACATTTATTAGCGATATTGGACGCACGCGCATGCAACCCAAATATGATTCAACGTGACGCACGTGGCGGCAATTTATCTAAATACAAAGGGGATGCATCCCCTTAATGAGTTGGAGCATTGAGAGTGCATTTTGTTTTATACAAAGTTTATTTGCATCAATTATATATCTTAATATAAAGGATGGCAGGCAGGTCGACGGTTGACTTGACTGTAGGTGAATTGGAACAACTCGACGGTTAAACAATTTTAATAAAAAAAATTTAATAACGTCCTTGTTAAAAATGTGCACAATTCCTGCCAAAACTACTAGTGATACCAACGACGTAACCTCACCGCCATCATACGCTTCATTGCTTACTGAAAATATAAACAGATGAGTTAAGGGGAAGACGAACGACAAATCTATTATTTTCCTTTTTATCTTATAGGAATTTATTTATCTTTTTATCTTATTTTCATCTATAAAAGAAGCAGTATAAATTTTTTATATGATATGCCATTGATCATAATATAAGGATGATCATAATATTTTATAATCAGAACTTTAAATAACCTTTGGATAATCAAGGCTATTTCATGGAGTCAACACTAGGTATAAAAAATGACAATCACGAATTTTATTTTATTGTATTAATATTATAGACTTTATTGCTTACGCATTAGATTCCATTATTGGTTTTCTAATGTCTATGGTTTTTGTTGTAACAGTTTTAATTTTTGTTAAATATTTTTACGATAATGCAATAATTGGTAACGTAATGTATAATCTACTAATTATAGCGTTATGTGTAATGTAGCCAGAATAATCTATATGTCAACGGATAATAATTGTACGAACCGTTAGTTTGTAATGGGTAGTATTTAAACGCATATCAAAAAAAGTACTTTTTGTATACAAAAATAATCCGAATTCACATCAAAATTACTGATTGCACAGCAAAATACTCAACTCAAAATATTACTAAATGAACTGCAATTTATATTTGTGGCATACCGCTATTTATCTTAATGTACCGCTTTTTTATTAATGCACAGCTAATAATGACTAACGCACATCATACCTATGAACTCTTTTTTTTAAATATAGCTTCTATTTTAATATAACTTACAGCAGTTTATCTAAATAAAACAGCATTTTATTTGACATTATCATTTTATTATTTATTAAGTACAACATAATGAGATCAGCAATACGAGTATAATATAAAATCAAATACAAAAATACTAAATTCAAAATTATTATTGAATTATTAAGGCGGGATAGTTATTTTGCTATGAGAATGAGTTAATTTGCTGTGCAGTCAGTATTTCTGATAAGATTGTAGTATTTTTGTACCTAAAGGAATTTATTTGTCTCGCATTAGAGGAAAAAAGTAATGTAGTGTTGATGTATAAATTCGAATTATCTGCAGTACTAGTTTTGTTATACATTTAGTTTATTTGTGGTGAAATAAGTTATTTGATGTAAAAAAGTATATAAATGATGACAATAAATTGATAGGCGATTATTTTATTTGATGTGCAATTAATAATTTCCCGTTTGTAATTAATCTAGTTAGATTATAAACTGTCGATAGATTGTAAATGGACACTAAATTTTTTTTTTAATTAATGGACTTTAATTTTTTTATCTGTTTGTGCGTTTGTGCATGCTAATCTCAGAAACAACTTGACCTTTATGAATGCGGTTTACACTGATGTATTGAATAATTACCTGGATTAAACTATAGGATACTTTTATCCAGGAAAAATGTTAGGTTCACGTGGGATAAAACTCGTATACGAAGTTGTGGGCACAAGCTAGTAATTAATAAACAATTATTTTCTTAATTGTGCTTCTGTAGACTTTAGAAATTTCGTTAACTTCGCCTTAACAGATTAAATGTGGACATTTCGAGTTTTGAGCAAACAGTGACAATCGCCGGTGTTGTTACGTCGGGCATGTGATGTGATTTCGTTTTGTGTCATGTCATGATACGTCACGTCATGAGCTAAGCTAACAAGCTCTTTGTTCGCAACATACACAAATGTAGGCCCACCGGGTTGCCAGGGTGGTGAAAATACGTTGAAATTTTCATCGGAATAAGCCTAATCCTTTGTTTTATGCAAGGCTTTTTTTTCACATGACTATCTAATGTATGTTGGTTTCAAAAAGTTGCCATTGTGCTACCAATTAATCGCAAATGTGCTAAGAAATTCTCATTTTAAAGGATATGTTTTAAATTATATTGTTAGCACCCCACATGAATTCTTATTTGAAGCTTTTCGTATGTCATTTCTATAATAATACAAATATAATTCTTACATATTATAAAACACATTCCTCCGCCGCGTTTGTCTGTCTAATCTGTTCGCGATAAACTCAAAAACTACTGAACCCATTTTCATGCTGTTTTTATCAATGGATAGAGTGGTTCTAAGTGGATAGAGTAAGACTACTTCCCTATTCCTTCCCAATTCCTTTATCCTAATAACCCAGCACTATTGCATATGTAAGTAGGCACCTACCATCAAGTGGACCGTCACGTCAGCCTGTCTGACAACCTATACACCTAAAACAAAAAAAACCATTGTAGAGGGCAAAGTATTCTTAAAAATTATGACTCTTGTAATTCTTGTAATTATTTTTTCCGAATCCCTGGTAAATTTAATTTTATAATGACGATCATAAGAGTTTCTTGTAGTAACCTAATTGATAAATAAATTTTTTGATTTTTTGATTTTTTGATTTGATTCGTGTATAATTAAGTACACCGTTTTATTAATTACTGCGTTCCGCTGGAAGGGATGCCAGAGAACTCGCACTAGAAATTGAACGGCTTGGCACCTCGTCACGATCGTTATCTTGGGTTTGTTTCAAACAGGACATAATTTTACAGTATCAGTACCGTAATAATATAATAACATCGACACTCCACATAAAATCAACACGTTAACGAGCCGCACTTGTTCATACACAGGCTGTTCGCAAATTATAACATTTAGTAGTTGTATGTTTTATAGAAAACTCTAAATAGATTAATTCTGGGTATCTTTTAGATACATATCTGAGTTGAATTTGTACAAAATTAGTTGGTCAAAAACATTTTGACAGTAGATTAAAGGTGACAGTTTCATAAAATAAGATTTTAATATACCTATTAATCACCTTCATCATCAAGCCACAAGAGTCCACATATCTCACTGAAAAACCGAAGATCGATGATAAGACAATTCGCGACTTCACATTGATTTAGTACGCGGTATCTTTGTTTTTGAAAATTTCAACAGCGTGCAAACACGCACACACATTTGACACTTTTGTATAAACAAAAGTGTCAAAATTTGTGTCAAATGAGAAGGTACTATATGAACCTACTTAAAAATTAAATGAATGGTAATCAAATTTCAACCATTGGGCGATCATTATTATAATATTAATAGTTTAATAAGCCAATCGAGAAAGTTTCACATTTCTGATTTTAAATTATTTAAAAAAAAAAATCAACATGTATGTATTTGCAAAGTTAACACTTATGTGAATTCATCTTAAAATATTGAAAGCAAAAATTTTCCGCGTCAAATTTTAAAATACAATAATTGGTGCGGAAGTCGCGTGCTGCCTGTGAAAGTACAGGTTACATAGGCACCAGGTTCCGTCCAGAAATTGACCGAAAGGTGTCGGCGTTGACGCCTCACGCCTCACGAGACCCCCCTGTATATTATGTTTAAACGCGACATGAGAAAACAATTACTTGTAAAAACTTTTTTAATTTAAGTTACTTACTTCATGTTTTAAGAAGTTTTAAGAAAACTTTGTAGTTTTGACATTGATTGACGGAATCATGAGGTTTTAAAACTTCGTATTTTTCTTTGACAACTCTTGCTCTGACTTAAGAAAGTCTGGGCAAAAATGAACAAAATAATATAAGTGGGTAAAAAAACTTTGATAGAGAGATGGAAAACTAAGGTGGTCGATATAGCACGAAAAATCAGCCAGCTGAAAAGAAGAGCATTTCGTTATCTCAAAAGAGCTCAAAAGTGAATGGAGGAATAGCGGCTCTCAGTTGAAAGAGTAAAATTTAAAAACATGAATTTTTTTTTGCTGTATTTACAAAAATATATATTACTTTCATGACTACCATTCATGATCTCTTAATAATACCATGACATTATCATGTTGTTTTCATCATTTGCTGTTAACTGTTATAAAAGCTGTTTATCAATTCACCATTTACACTAAGAAAAGTGCAATAAGAAATATTCACAATCGTACGAACATTACGAGGAAAAACACGTCTCTTAAGTTATTTGAGATGATAAGTTGAGAATGAGAAATATTTTTTAAAAAACATTAAGAAATATTACTTCATTACCGCCACGGGCACCGCTCGACACTTTGTCTTCACTTACATTATTAAAAGTTTGCTAAATAACAGCACTGGCCACTGAGAAAATAGTCGCCCAAAACGACGTTTAACTTCCAAAAATCATATTTTTTATGACGTTCAGTGGAATGCTGTACCAACTACATTTATGTTAAAACTTATGAGTTTCAATAAAATTGAAGTTTCTGTTCGTAATTTCAAAATATTTACGTAATATAACACTTTTATTAGTAACAAGCTGGCGCTCGCTTTTATTTACTAACTTCGTCCGCGTTGAAATAGAAAAAAGTAGCCTTTCCTGTGTCCTGTACGTCTAAAAGTTTATCTACCAAATTTCATGAAATCAGTTAATTCGTTTAAGAGTTATGCAGGAACATACATACATACAATACCTACAATTACAGATTTATTATTAGTATTGATTGATATTGATATGATATTGATTGATATACAGATTAATTCGTCTAGTGAGCAGCTTCAATCAAGGATATTCGAAACCAGTGTTTACATATAATCTGTCAAAAGAGCCCGTCATCAAATAGCATCAGTTGTCTGGTTTAATTTATTAATTTTTAAAAATTATTATTAAATTTAGAGATTATAAAGTTTGCCAGCTTATTCATAAATAAAAAATCCTGATTACTTGACAAAGCTACATAAAAATACTCATAGAATCACTTAACTAAAAAAAATCTATAACTTTTTAAAGTTTACAATAGCCCTTAATATTTACTCGGCATTACCTATTTTCTAACAAAGGAAATTGCATTAAATCGATTCAACCTTTATAGAAAATAACTCAAATAGACAAAAAAATTAACACATCCTTTTTTTTTGCTTTTAAAACTAGCATTAACAATGTAAATTTTATCGAAAGGAAACATTTTATTTCTAATTTTTTTGTAAACTACAAATGATAATTCTGGGACCAATATTATATGAACGCATTTCAGAAATTCGCATGTATAATATTTAATTTTCTCAGTAATTTATATAAACATCAAAATGCAAGTGCGGTGTATCTTCATTCGGTTTTGTTCAAGTAGCCGCTAATGAGAGGTTACGAACCAAAAATTTTACCATTCACACTGTTTTCGGAACACGTGCTAACGGCGACATATGTGGCCCCACCATTTTGAAAAAATAGCGTCATGTGGTCGGGAGAAGACAGAACTCGTAAATGATAGAGGAAGTGATTTTACGCGTACAAATAAAAATAAATAAGATTCTAATTTTTTTTCCTAAAGAAAGGATGTATTTAATATATGAAATTGTTACCCCTTTTATGTTTAACATGTGTTTAGATGAAGGCATCGTTTGATTAACGTCTATTGTAGGGACGGGCTTTAGTTTAATTTCGAATTTGTTTTGATTGTCTGTTTTTGTTTATTGATGCGTTTCCTGTTTCACAAAAACTTCCGCTTTCTTTGTAAACTTACTTAGCAATCTTTTACTCAGCAATGACTTTTATTGGAAGAGACTATTTTCTTAGAACAGACAAGAGGTTTAGTTAAAGAAAATTCTAGATTTCTATAAAAAAAGAAATTGTGTGTAAAATGAATATATGAATTTTGTACTTCAGAAAATTCGCTGCTATAATATTTAGCATTTATATGCAAATTAATGCTTAAAAATCTATTTTTCTTAAGTAATTATTAGTAATCTTAATAATCTTAAGTAAATAATAATTCTTAAGTAATATTAATTAAAAACCTGAAAACTAAGTGCCATAAGATTGGTTAAGCAAAAGATTAGTGACAAAGTAAAATTAATTATTAGAGTACCTAATTTCTACTTTTTACACCACTTCGTATTACATCAAAATGCAATAAAAATTAGTGCAAGATGATTTTTTTTTTAATTTGAAATAGCTTTTTAAAAAAATGCCAATTAGAGGCAACACCAAAACTACTAATGTGCTTAATTTCGAATTAAGTTCGCACATTAAATCGGGATTAATGCTTGAGGCAAAAAAAGATTGGAACCGTGAAATGTCCTATGGGTCAATTTATGCCATAATACCCAACTTTTTTAAATGGTTTTTTGTGAAACTTCTTCATCATAAAAATGTTAAAAATATTAAAATATTTTGAAAAAAAAAAAAATGTTAATATAATTAAAGTAGATTTGATCAGAATTATTGACATTAATAAAATTTAAAATTTATATTATTAATCATTTGTATGCACGTGTGGGCGAATCTCTGAAAGAGAAGAACCTAGACTATTTAGCAAAGAATCTAGACTACTTCTTAAACCCTATGCATAAAAATAAACCGTTTGTGTACAATGCGTTTATTCGTTCAACTTAAGTCATGCTACTTAAGTTAATCAATGAAATTCCAATGTAAACTAAATATTCTATTTTTGAGTTGTAACCGCGATTCTATTATGAAAACTAACAATAAATGAAAGATTAAAAAAAGAAAATAATTACGTTTATAGTTCAATGAATAATAATTAAAATTGTAGCATTTTTGTTAAGGACTCTGCTTCTTGAGTTGAGAGCCCCTTCCGTAAAATAAGTGGCGGAAAAGTTTTTGCCATCATCTAGTTCCGGGAATATTTTCAGTTCATTGGCGCGAACAAAAATGTCCACTGAACGTCCGGTAAAGTACATTATTTTTCTTGGTTTACCGTCTGATTTTGATACTTTACAATATATATATATTTAGATTATCACTACATATTATAAAACAATGTTATCCGCCGCGTCTGTCTGTCTCTCTGTCCGTCTGTCTGTTCGCGATAAACTCAAAAACTACAGCACCAATTTTCATGCTGTTTTCACCAATGGATAGAGTGGTTCTCGAGGTTTTAGTATATAATTTACAAAGTTACGCGGGCGAAGTCGCGATAACAATTAGCGTATCCATATAACAAGTGATTTTTCACCAGTTACCAAACATTTCGGTTTTTTTTAATAAATAAGAAATTCGTTTTTCACAACTAGCGACCTGCCTTCGACTTATGCACATATGCATTTATTACTGCAAAGTTTCCTCATTTATTGCTCTTTCCCTTAGTGAAAACCTTAGCAAAACCTTATCAAGTGAAATAACAGACAAACAATAAATTTATTTTGGAGCACTTTAAATCCCTAAATAAATAGCTTCGTATAGCGTCATATTAAGATCAAGACTATTCAGTCCGTCAAATTTTATGATGTCGCCAACATTAGGTAGGTGTAGCCGGAACTGCGATATCTTACAAATTCCGATAACTTCCGGTGTGAAACCTTTGCTAACATTATTATAGGAAGTGCCAATTTGACACGGCTTGTTCAAATTTTGTATAGCTTTATCATTTTAATAGCCTCCTTTTGAGTAAAAGAATATCAACAACAAAAGAGTTCGCTTACGTTTTGCAATTAAAATTAATTGCTGTAATATTAGTTTTGCATTTAATTGTCCTGTAGATAATGTTTTAGTATATTTCCATTATATTTTGTTTACTGCTACCACTGATGAGCTTCAAATACTAATACTCCTTCTAAAGAAAAACTTTTTCTAACTCTCATTCTTTTGCATTCACATATCATCACACAAGTGACGGTATTTTACAGAGGTATTCTATATGTTTTTTTTTATGTTAAGGCCGACTTGTTGGTGGGTGGCTACTGTCTCCAATAACACAAGCAACGCCTCAGTGCTAGTGTACTGCTGACCATGATAGGTTTAAAGATTAGGAGAGATAGACTAGAGTCTATCTAGTCTAGCTCTTGCTTTGAAACAGCGCGTTCGATTCTTGTACTAGTGTGTTTAATTACATGATGTATACAAGAAAAAAAGTCGTAAGTACTAAAGTCTAACATTTCGGCCAATTGCAAACCATCTGTCGGCGCATGCGCGATGTTCGGAAGCCTCTCAACCGTAGCCATTGCGGTCAAATAGTCGCAACTGTCACTTTTTCCCGCCTTTTTCTTATTTTCACTCAAGATGGCCGCTTTTTTGTCAATATTTGAACAGATGTTTCAGATTTTGCAAAAAATCTCAGATTCTCGGTCACCAGAATTGTTTAACGCATAATTGAAGATTGATAATTGGAATTTTAATGAATTATTTTCGTGTGAATTTTAAGACAGGTGGGTCATTGGTTTCGTGAGATAATAATGTGTTCTATTCGTTCTATTAGTATCACTAATAAGTAAAATGATTTACTCTTTATAAATCATTTAATTTACAATTTTTCAAAAATAAAACATATAATTTAAAATCATTAATATTTTTATCTGTGCATTTGTCTGTTTTAGATTTTACATAATAAATACTAGCTATTGCACGCGACTGCGTCCGCGTAACTTTATAAAATACTAGTTGGCGCCCGCGACTTCGTCCGTGTTGAAAAAGAAAAAGTAGCCTATCCTGTGTCCCGTACGTCTAAATGTTTATCTACCACGTTTCATGAAAATCAGTTAATTCGTTTAAGAGTTATGGAGGAACATACATACATACAATACCTACACTTACAGATTTATTATTAGTATATTTAATATTGATGATTTATGATGTCCTGTGGTACTCGCTGATAATATAGCTTCCCAACAGTGAAATAATTTTTCAAATCGGTCCTATTCGGAACCTATTCATTCACACAAACAAACAAACAAATTTTTCCTCTTTATAAGAAGATAGTATAGACTAGCTTTTGGCGACTTCGCCCGTGTTCAATATTCTTAAGCGTTGAAAAATTAAATTTTTATCACCTGATAAAATTATATGAGCAATAATTTATTCAATATTTATTGCTTATAAATTATTATTATTGTCAGGCATTGATTTTTTAGATATTTTTATAGGATCCCTTGGGTACATACCAGTACATACAGTACTTTTTTCTGGTTGAAAGGTATCTATGAAAGGTAACGCTATGTTCTTTACTGTATTCCTATCAACGTGTATGCAAAATTTCATGATGATCGTGATGGTATCTGTTTGTGCTGTGGTTGACGGTCCACTTGATGGTAAGTGGCTACCATCGCTTATTATTTACAAGCAAAGTTATAAAGATGTTATAAAAACACTAAAAATGCTGTTAATTCTATGATAGTCTTCTATAAGAGGTTCAAATTCTAACTGTGAAACGCAATTTGTTTTGCAACAGCTAAAAAGTTTAAAATTTAGTATAACCAATAAAAAAGGTTGAAGTAAGTAGTTAGCGTGTGGTCGACATAAAGAGGCGTGTGCAATGAGACGAATGATTTAGTGGCGCTTGTGTGGCCGAAGCCTTATATGTATGGTACATACCTAATTGTGCAATTGCGCGTGGTCACCCACTGGCCTACTGTCTGCCGAGTAGAGCTCCCGTTTTATCACATACTTTATTGTGAAACTCATTAAGGTACCGGTGCGTTCACCATATAAGTTTGTGATAGTAATATGCTTTATTAGTAATAATTATCTTAAGCGACCACTCTTAGACTTAGGCTTTTTAATTGAGCACCACTTGTTCGTCTGATCAAGCATCTTAGGTCCATCGACCAGGTGATTCTCCATTCCAAGACTCATCTATACCCTAACTCTCATCGAATGAGAGGCGCCCATTCTTATTTCAGTTGACAGTCAGCTGAAATGTACAGTTGACAGTATTTCTCCATTAAAATAACTTTATTATTTTTCAATGACACTAAAATTTGTTATGTATTATCAATACTAATAATAAATCTGTAAGGATCTGTGATGGAGTAAGTTACTTTGTTTTCAGAGATATCGTGTTTATAGGCTTCTATACTACATACTGAAACTAAATTGACGATTATTAGATTTTTTTCTGTATGTATGTATGTAAACATGTATGTATGTATGTTCTTTTTCAACGCGGACGAAGTCGCGGGCGCCAGCTAGTTATTTATACCTAATAATTTATTGGGTAACTTATATCTTAAACATATTATCAAATTACTTTTTAATATATTTTATTTTATATAAATCCTCATTCGTAACTTTCTCACAGATTTTTTTCTTTTAAAATTTAAGAAAAAAAACCGAGTAGAATCATTACCATGCATAATGGGAAGGAAGAGTTCCGTGACAGCATCCGGTTTTTCGGGTAATGAACACACTCAACTCAGGAAGTGATTTTTATATTTCGAGAAATCACATGTTTCAGTGAAATTTTTCTCACACAATATTTATATAAGCGATTTTGTTACTTTCAGTGTTTTAATTATTTAGAAATTTTCTAGTCAGATTTACAAACCTGGTGAATAAAAAAATATCCTATACTAGAATAATAAAATTGTAACTTTTTTGTTTTCTTACTTTGTTGCGCTTTCACGTCTGCATTAGGTACGCGTTGTCAGGTGTACAGAAAAGTGACATAGGCTACCTTTCATCCTGAAAAAGTATTGCTCCCGAGCGATTGCCTAAAATAAAAAATAAAAACTTCAACACCTCAGAAAAAGTCGGACGTAAAAGCTAGTTGATAAAAAAATGAAATGCATTTTGCCTAAGAGACAGTACTCAGTGTAACACAACCTTAAATATACCTGGTTATAACGACGTCCTGTGTCTAAATTGCTCTCAACCTTGTAACATATCGACCGTGTAATAATTTTACAATGTCTTCTACAAAAGAGCCCTCAACAAAGATTGAAATTAATATTTTACCAACATATAGTAAGCATTTTTTTTTTAGAAATCTTCCACTATTGAGCCTTGCGGTTATACGGTCTTAATCCCGTGAGATGGTAACCGTACTGAATGTTATGCTTAGAAGGTTAAGAAACCTAATTATTGTTATCACATTGGGTTTCTATGACATGTCTGTAACACACGAGATTAAGTAGACCTCTTATACAATTTGAGTAAGCCGAATCATGCATGTAAGTCACGCTGTATGAAAATTCCTGGAATTTCCTTATCAGGTTACGAAAATCCTGGTTTCCCGGTATTGCATTCTCCAAATGGCTATCTAACGCAAAGATTTATTTCGAATTAATTTAAAAATTCAGATAAAATTTTACGACCCGACAAAATGGCACTTCAAAACGCATTCAATTTGGAGGCGCCAAAAATATCAGCACCCTTTCGCCACGGTTATTAGGGGTGAAAAAAACACAGCACTTCAAGTTATTTTATTCGATCACAAAAATTATTGAGTTATAAACTTTCAAAGAGGTTTCTAAATTTAAAAAATTAAAAAACATGCACCGTTCCCTTTCGTGCCTGTGAATTTAAAAAGAGAAGGCAGATATTCGCTTTGTAAATTAAAAAAAGGCCACCCAGAAAAAGTTCAGTGTAGGAAGGAAGCTTGTCTTTTAGCGTGCCGACACAGTGACTCTTAAAATCTATATCATCGTGTTAAAAAAGTTCCCAACGAGTCTATGGTAACGATGACTGTCAGAAAATTTTGCTTAAACGCGACTAAAAAGTGTGGATAACATTAACGAGGCTACCTGACAATTTAATCCAGAAGTGACAAGTTAATTTAATTTAATTTATTTAATACTAACTGTTGCACGCGAGTTCGTTCACGTTATCTTTATAAAATAAACACTCATAACTCCCTGATGTTATAGGTAGGTGCTTTCTATAGGTGAAAGAATTTCCAAAATCAGTCTAGTACTTTTTGAGTTTATTCATTACAAACAAACAAAAATACAAATCTTTTCTCTTTATAATTTGTATGTTATATAAAAATAACATACAAATTTCCGACTTTTCCCGGGGACTTTCTAAACAAATTCTTTCATACAAACCTTGTCCTAAAAATGTAGTTTAACATAACTACAGTACACACTTATTATTGTATACAAATATTATAAAGAGGCGAAGTTTGTAAGTTTGAATGTAGACCGTATCTTTTAAATCTCCCATTTCTAAAATTGTGTAATTAATATTTGGAATTGGAATACATCTTCAGGGTAAAACATAAGCTACAGCTTAACTTTTCACGTGGGCGAAGCCTAGGACTAAAGTTAGCACCAAATAAATCTACAATAACATACCAAAGAAAAATACATTTATTTTTAAAAGTTGGTGTTTTTAAGTAGACAACCAAAAAAAAAACCAGTAGCAAAAATAAACAACCCATCTTCGGGGTGTCTGTTTGGTTAACAAAACACTTGAAAATTAATTTGTGTCAAACTGTCAAGTTTTTATATAGAAAATAATATCCGTTTTTCAGGTGTTATTTTAAAACAAAATTATTTTGGGAAAAAAAGTGTTCCATGGTTGCTAATCTGGTAGCGTCTCTGGGGGCTGTTGCCACCCCTTATAGAAAATCCTTGTGAAACATCGAAATACTACAATGGAATTTGCGTCACAAATGCCAAAGCGGCACATAAAAAGAACGCCTTTGACAGAATCATGGCCTTCACGCGTCAATGGTAAAAGGTAGTAACGATCAACTTCTACTATTTCATTTTAAACTCTAATGGGTTGACGTAGAGTCACATTTTCTTTAAATTACGTACTTATTATTATGTTTGTTTTGTTTTAAATGACAGTTCATGCTCTACGCATATGTCACTTTTAAATGTTCCATAAAATTCGTAGTGTTTTGTATGGCACGCGTGTTCCATGTTGTAGTAGTTTGATGTTGTGAAACAACAGCAGTCATGCTATTTGTGTGTCTATAAGTCAGTAAGGAGAATGCTAAAAACCTAAATCCTAGTTATTGGCCCTATCAGCAGCCTTACGCGCTGCCTATGTAATACCAAGTGGACCATCAGATTGGTCTATCTTCACAGTAAAAAAATACTTTCAATTGATTATAAGAAATTCCCTTATACTTAAATAACTAATTAATAAGTTGTTCAGACAGTTGTGTTATTAAAAAAATACAAAATAATAATAATAAATCACGTACTTAAATATTATACTCGTAGTTACTCATACATTATATCACTATTTATTTTAGGTTTTAGGTATCCAATAAACTTTAAAATTATTAAAAAAAAACACTGGTTTATTCTGTTTTAAGTGTGGGATATGTTAACTAAAAAAGAAATTACTAAAATTGTAGCCTACTATTAGTGTTTGAGCCCCACAAAGTACTCCCATACCAAATATATATACTAATACTGCGTGAAGGTGCCTCCTAGATCGCACATTACACCTTTCTTGAATAAATATAATATTTTGCGCATGAATGCTAGGCAACAACTTTATTATGCAACACTTATTTTCGAAGTGGTTGGTACTAAGAGACCGGAGTATCTGTTTAAGAAATTGAATTGGCGTGATCCTTCCTCTGTTTGCAGGCGTCCGGTGAATACATTGAATGTTCCCTTTTGCTCGACAGCAGCTTTCAGTGGTAGCTTCCGATACTTGGCTTCTAAGTGTTGGAATAATATTCCTCCTCCCCTTCGTGATCTCAAGTCTAAATTTGCTTTCAAAAATAAATACACTGCTTTACTGATTGAGAAACAAAAAAGTGAATGAAGTCTTGAGCCAAGTATTTGATTTGTTTTTGTGGCATGTATGAGCGATAACTGGGGAAGACCTAATAAGGGGTAGTGTTCTGTTACTTATAGAATGTAGTAAATTCCTGCAACAATAATGTTATAACGACGCACATTCCGCCAGCGTTAAATTTCAAATAGGACTGGCGTAAAATCAGCGCTGTGCTTTGCATCAGCTTATGCTGAGCCAGATACCTTTTTGATGCCATGACGCACACTCATAGGGATTTTATTTAAGTATATATTCTCTTTTATATGTAAAAAATGTATGTATATTATTTGTTATCTTTAGATTTATTCGTGTGTGTCATGTGTATGCAAATAAATGTTTTCTATTCTATTCTATTCTAATACCGGACGGTTCTGCAAAAATCAATGAATAACTACTATTCATTTAATTCTATGATGTTTTAATATTTTGTACTAATACATAATAATGCTGATATATTTTTATGATAACAGATTCTCTAAAAATAGAGTTATTGTATTACATATGCGAAGAAGATTGAAAATTATGCAAAAAATCTCAACTCATTATTATAGTTTATAATATAAAAATAGCGTGAAAAATTAGCCATTTTAACACACAATAAAACGTATTCGTTCTATGGACAATAGAGTTAAAAGGAATAATGCCATACAAAGAAACAGTTAACCGCTACGAAACACAATTGGCATTAAAAATTGGACTGTTTTCTCACATTTTTATTAATTAAATAACATAATACAATATCAACCTTAACTTTAGCAGATTAAGGGTTAATTAAGTCCCGCTGCGTCAGACAAGTGTAACCCCAAAACTGTATGTTATTGTTTTCTAGTATTGATAGGTGGTCTTGGACTCCTTTTGAAGAGCATTTTTGATTTATGACATTTTGGCAAAAGGATGTGTTCTTCCGGCCCATATCATAATGTGGTATTGTTTGACTGGTAATTTATTACTTTGTTATAATTATGTAGAAAGATATTTGTGTGAATTTATAATCCAAATTCTGATAGATGTAGAGTAATACAGAATAATTTTTTTTTTTACTTACGTAATTTTTTGTCTTATTTTGAGAAATACTTTTCAATTAAATCTATCCTGTTTTTATTTTGGATACAATTTGAAATTAATAATAACAGAAATTTCATTCTTTACCTTTTGTCTCTGGATGAATGTGAGTCCGAACATTCTACCGAAAATATATTTTGGAATTTTCGTTAAAATATCTGTATATATATGCATACTGTTGTCTTTCGGTGTTTATAAAAGAGATGCTAAGGCCATTTCTATATCCTTGCTTTTGTTTCTTACTTTAAACAGTCAGTAGTCACATACCATCAAGTAATCCATCAGCCTGCCTTAAACCAATAAAATCAAAAGATGTAATCATCGATTTTAAAATTCTCATATAAGAGCAACTATTCATAAAAACTTATGGCATTATTAGAGACCTCACAAAGAGTTTCTCATGGCATAATTTCTGTACATCACATAAATTTATGCAAACCGAATCATAACAGTCTTAATCGATGCTTTTGGTGTTAAATATTGTAAAATGGATCTCAAACATTTGATTCTTCACCGCGGGGTGCCCATAGAACCCTTTGCGTTTTAACATTTTTTTTTAATTTATCGCGATTCAAAAGAAATGTTACTTTACATCGAAACTGTTGTCTTTTAGCTTATCAATAGAATTCAAAATGCAATGCTTGTACAAAACAATTTACTTTGTATTCTTTCAATGAAGAAACTATAACGATGGCAATTAACGAAACACTTTTAATGAAACTGTTCTGAAAATCTCGAAATCTCATATGAATCAATATTTGGTTTAGATGAGAATTTTTGTTAATTAAGTGCCACATTTTATTACAGTGAAGTCAATACAGTAAGTTATATAATATAGTCTATTGTTGGATATAGGCTAATTTTTAATAGACCGATCAGAATTAGATTTGACTTTTTCCATTGTTGTGTTTTTTGCAAAAATCCTTCATATTATATGTTGCAAAAAGAGTTATTCCATATTTAGTATATTTCCATATTTAGTATATTTTGATCATTTTTTATATATTCAAAAGTAACTTATATGCTTATATCTCTTCTAGTATTCAGTTTATTACTTATAAAAGTAATTAAAAAATGTGTACGTAATTTTGATTTGTGTAGTGACCCTTTAGTTTTTAAGCAACGATTGCCACTTGCTCATTGCCACTTCAACTTACCTTGCGTTCTAATAAAAATATACACTCCTGTGACAAGGCTTTATTTATTTATTACTAGCTGGTGCCCGCGACTTCGTCCGCGTTGAAAGAGAAAATATACTCGTATGAGTAGGTAATATCGTTATCGCTGTGACGACGGTGGCGCCGCCACGCGACAATGGCGCCAAATTCTTTATATTCTTTAGACGATCACTCGGGAACAGTACTTTTTTCTGGATGAAAGGTACCCTTATGTCCTTTCTTGTATCACTGACAACGTGTATGCAAAATTTTATGACGGTCGGTTCAGTAGTTATGGCGTGAAAAGGTAACAGCAGAGACAGAGTTACTTTCGCATTTAGTATAAATAATATTAGTAAATAATATAGTAATGGATTTATTTAAAACGTAAATTACGTTCTCCTTTTCCCAATAATTGCATTCCATCCCTTTTCTTAGTTGAAGACAATCTTATTCAACGTGGCATGTCCACCCACAAAGTGGATAGATATTTTAGAGATGTAAGGAAATTCATTAGCAGGTTATGTTATTTAAAAATACATATCTATGTTGTCAACACTTACTAATCGCATCAGCCTTAGAAAGAAATAAAAAATAAATATTTAGGCTGATTTAAAAAAAACCACTTAGTGTCAAATTAGAGACACCCAAAAACTGGAGAGTTATAATTTTCGAATTTGCGGTTTCGTCCTAATTCTTGCGGATTTCTAATTCAATTAAATATGGGCCGAGATTTTCGGTCTCAAATCGACAGATTTTTCATTACTGCAACTTTTATCAGCTTAATTCTTCTTTTATATTATAAATATAGAATGACTAGCTTTCATCCTCGCCTCTTTTTCTTGTGTGTAAACATTCATTCAATCTTATTGCTTATATATTTTTGTCAGAACGTTGATATTCTATTGGATGTTCCCTTGGGAACAGTAGGTACTTTCTTCTAGATGAAAAATATAGTACAGTTACAGTAAGTATCCTTGACAACGTGTATGTGACAACGTGACAACGGTACCCTATGTCCTCTTCCGATTAGATATACTAAGGGCCTCTTTCACCATCTGTCAAGTAGGCTACCCGTCATTTAAAATCACCGGTCATCAGGGATAATGGAGCTGATATACCTACCTTTGTTTGTACGGTAAAAGTCCGAAACATTAAAAAGAAAATAATAAAAATCAAAAATCGCCTATCGAAGGATGCACTAAACCGAGTGCATAATTTAAAAAAAAAACATAAAATTATTTCTAAAAGTAACTAATCCACACTTTACTTTCCGTTGCTGAAAGGAAAGGAGTGTACCTATTCATTTATTTCTAAGAAGAAACCTTTGTAATCAGCTATTATTTTAATCAGCTAAAAGTAGATATACTTATGATCAAAATTTGATGTCATTTTTTGCGAACCCCAACGATTCCCTAATAGAATTAAATCACCACTAATCTGTAACAAATTATATGCTATTTTACGACAATCGTTTTATTCATTAGGACTTCCTGTCTTAGAAGGAAAATTGCATGTTAGAGTAATTTTTAATGTGTGCAACAGACATAACAAGGTACTTTTTTCGACTTTGCTTTGCTATATATGCTTTGTTATATCACAACTCCATATATAGCAACTTATGTTTATAATATAGTCTGATTGTGAAAAATACTTTTTCTGATGTTATATATTGAGTTCAACAAAATAAAATAAGTACCTATCAAGTATAGGTAATGGTTCGCTAAGACAATAGATTTATTAAATACATACTCGCCGAAAATCCCACAGCACCCTAACGTTTTCCAGGATAAAAAGTTTTCTATATAGATATGATGATTTAGGTAATAAACTATATGTGTACCAAATTCTATCCAAATCTGTTCAGCCATTTTTGCGTGATTGAGTAACAAACGTCCAATTATACAAACTTTCGCATTTATAATTTTATTAGATGGTACCCGTGATAAAATATATACTATATATTTTAGAGGATCCCTGAGCGACCTAATATTTAAATTAGTAAAAGTATCCTATATGTAATCCAGCTAATTGTGTGCCGTTCAACTGTGTAACTGGATATATGTATGTGACTTTGTATTTTACTTCAAGGCACGTTATTATCATTAAAAACCTTATTGCACCTAAGAGGTCTCTACTACGACATGAAGTTAGCAAATCATCATCACATTCCACTGTCGTATCTAATATAATAAGAAAAAAAAATGCGTCAACCCTTAGGCCAGTCAAAGGGTCCGCTTGACCCAATCGATTATGTTTTTGCCACGCGCAAGCGCAACTATACCAAATAAAACCATAAATTTTCTTCGTTCAACACAGAACGATCGGTGGCAAAAAATCACACCCCATCTCTAAGAGAATCGTACGCCTCGGGCGTGGCGTTGGCCAGCCATATTCGATTTATGACTAAATCTGAACGCCACTCTCATTATAACTGTACAATTTACAATGTTTACAATATATTATATTGTAAATTTGATGTTTTGTAACGTTACTTGATGCACATTATTTATTTAATGCTCATGTAGTGTGCAAATATGTACTTTTAAATCAATTTATTTTAAACTAGCTGCTGCACGCGGCTTCGCCCGCGTAACCTTGTAAATTATATACTAAATCCTTACATAGTATAATATGTAAGGATAAAGGAGCTTTCGCCCGCAACTTTGTTCGCGCCTCTTTTTGTTAAGCCTCTGAAAGATGATTTTTCTAAATGAAAGGTACCTACCCTATGTCCTATTTTGTAACCCTGACAACGTGTATGAAAAATTTCATGGTAGGTTGAGTATATAGTTAAGGCGTGAAACAATAACAACAAATCATTTCGCAATTATAATGTTAGTTAGAATCGTGTTAGAATAATATTAAAAATAAATTACCTTACATAGGTCTGCCAGCTCCATCATCCCCTAAGCTAAGTAACAACATAATATATATAACAATGCTTAATATCTTCATTGAAGCATAAACATATATTTAAAGTCACATTCGCTAGCACAACACTAAAAGCGCCTATGTTTTGCCTATGTATGTTATATTTATACATCAATGAAGCTGTTTCCTTTTCGTACCATCCATGAGCAAGTGATGGATTTAAAAAGAACATAAAGATGAAGAGTTTGTTTGTTTTGTTATCTCAGGAACTACTGGTTCGAATTGAAAAATTCTTTTTGTGTTGGATAGTCCATTTATCGAGGAAGTATTAAGTAAAATAAAAAAAAAAAAAACATCAACATGCCAACCTCGTCAACGACACCTAAGAATTATCTAAACTTCCTATACTTAGCGCATTCCAAAATTAATAATAGCCTACATTTAAAATTTTATATGTAACACGTTTTTCGCAATCAAAAAATAGTTTTCGCGACTAACATATAATTAAAATATGTATAATAATTATTATTGAGCTTATATTAAAATAGGCCCACAGAGATCGGGGAGGGTCAAAAACCGCCCTTCGGATTTTAGCTAGCGATGAAAAAAATCGCGGTATTTTGATGGCTAGCAACCGCTTAATTGATGCCTTCTAACCCACAATTAAAAATATATTTAGCTGAAATTCATTGAAGCGATAAATCGACCATCAGATCAATTTATTGTAACTACCGGTTTTGTAGAGCTTTTAATCTAGAAAGGCTTCTTTTTACAATCGTTACGCCGCCGCCGCGTCTGTCTGTCTGTTCGCGATAAACTCAAAAACTACTGCACCGATTTTCATGCTGTTTTCACCAAAGGATAGAGTTGTTCTCGATGAAGGTTTTAGTGTATAATTTACAAAGTTACGCGGACGAAGTCGCGGGCAGCAGCTAATAGTCTATTATAATATACTACATGCTATTGTATGCAAATTGAAGTCAAATTAATTTATATAATTATACTTTTTTTGTATGTACAGCTTTATTCCAAAGTGATTTCTTTTTATAATTTTCATAACAAGGGGACAGGCTAGTAGTACACTAGACTAAGTCTACGTAAGTACTTAGTTTTTGGCTGTGCGCTTATGGCCAGTCATTACGAACGATTTTATATACCGCTAGGTATATTAATATAGTCTATGTTATATATAAAAAGTATGTACTATGTGTTATTACGTGACAACGATAATATCATTCGTTATTAGTACTTAAAAATAATCTGGACCAATAGTCTTCATTACTAAAAACCTTAATTGACATCCAAAGATAGCAAAACAGTTTTAATAGAGTGATAGGCTTGGAATTTTGTCTTAGATCAGTATAAGTAAAAAAACGAGTTAATAGTGTCCAAACGAGTGACCATGCTTGTTCGTTGACTACAAATAGGCAATAAAACTTAATTTATTGCGTCCACGCGTCGATAAGTGTACAAAACGAACATTACCTACTCACTCCTCTCAAGATAAACGCTTTACCTTAAGCTAATATGAGCTTTATGCCTTAGCACTTTGAATTCATATTCCAGATACACCTTAGTCAAGGGCTGCAACGATTCCAGATAAAATTACTAAGTTAACAACAGCACGATTTTGAACTTTATTTTGTTGTAATTTAAATCCATTTTGCCATGAAACAATATGCGTTTTAATGCTGTTTTCAATTTAAAACTGGTATCTTTAAGTAATTAATACTAAACGTGTTAAATTATTGTCCAGAAGCGACATAATTCTAACTTTCGCTTTTGTTCCGCCGACGGTTTTCCTTGGAACTGTGAGATGGACATCTTAATTGAGTATTGATGGTCACGCTTTAATAGGTTTAACTGAAAAAAAGAAATAGTAACATTTAATTACATAAAGATTACTGGGTGACAGGTTTGATTTTCTCGTAAATACGCTATGAAATCATGAAGAATCGAAAATTTGTAAAATTTGCACTCTAATCCTTAGGGTTAATTAGAATAATTAAATTGACTGGTTAGAAAATAACCAGTTAGTTTGCAGTACCCGCAAAACTTATATAAAAAATATAATTTATGCGAATATTTTAGTATAAATTTAATGTTTTTTTATTTTTATTTTGTTGGTGTTTAAGCACCCAAAAATCCCCACAGGCGTTTGAACCCGAGGGAATATTCACCTCTATATCCATTTAGTGACATTCCTAAAAAAGCGGAACTAACAAATTTTTTGCCAAAATGTTTATGGGTTATTAAAACAAATTAACTTTTACGGTGCTTCGGTTTAAAAAAGTGGCGAAATTTATTGGTTTCCTAAACAATAAAAACGGTTGGTATCTCTCTAAGTATCTAAATAGGGTTTTAGTAAAATACTGCCTACTGGTAAGATAACTCAAAGAGATGTTACCTAGCTACTTAAGTAGATTGTTAAAACGGGTGCAAATAAATGCATAGATAGGTATATTGATTTTTTACTTACTAGAATTGATTTTTATAAAAGAAATTATGTATATTAAATTTAATAAAAAAATTATGTATATCGAATTTGCCCCCTTGGTATTACAACTCGGATACATCATTCTTACATTATATGCATAGACTAAACCAGATCCTTTAAATAACGCAACACTTGTATTGTGATAAATTTTTACATCGAAAAATTAAGTTTGATTCTTACAATATAAGTTAAATATATTAGCAAAAAATATGAAGAAAACAGTTTGTTTGCGGCCACACAAGTGAAGTCATAAAACAACCGGAGCCGGGGGTGGAGCGCTAGGGTTCTGCCCCCAACAAAGGCGCCGTTTTGTATGATAAACGAGCAGTTACAAATATTATGTAATAAAAAAAATTGACTTCTACAAAAGAAATTCGCTCTGACTTTAGGAGATTGAGTTCATCCCACGTATTGCTGTTACCCTCGTCAATAATTATTTGATGTAAGATAATGCGAAATAATATTAAAAATAGGACAGCCACTTGGCAACAAGTGACAGTAAAGCTATCCTTTTACAGACGGCCATCAGGGAATAGCAACATGTATGTGCTTTTTGGTTTTAGTGCGCTAAAGGTTTACCAGAACCCTATAGATAGCTCGCCATTGGCAGCTAACCAGAACCCTTACCTATCATCTCATCGGTAGCATATGTCGCGTGGCCTTTGAATAAAGAGTGTAGCCCATCATATCCATCCATTACATTTCGCTCTTTTCAGGTCATTGAGTCTTCGACTCCACCCATTTGTCCAAAGAACTTCAGCCTTGCTTTGTCGACTACTTGCTTTTCGAGGGATGTTGGCATTTCGAATCATACCACCCCAAGAATTGGTCAGAGAATCGGTTTGCATGGAGCTCGCTGAAACAGACATTCATCTTAGAGATTCCCTAAATTTGCAGTGAAAAGAATATTGATACTGCTGTCCAGCCTGGTTGACCTGTTTGTATGTCTACTTAAGCCTTATGTCGACCTTTTTATAGAAGTTCTTACCGAGCTTACAATATTATCACATTCGATGGATATTGTCTTAACAGAAGAATTGTACGTTACCTTGGTTCTGTCAAAATTCATTTCCAGTCAACATTATGGACTCTGCCATAATTATTATACGACGGCAAAACAAATACAAAATAATATATTACAGTAGTTTTATATTACATATACAGAATTGTCTTATAAACCTCTGTGGTCTTTTTCGATGGTTTCTCGGAATTCTATTCAAGTTTTGTAGAAAATAGAAGCAACGGATAAATGAAATGTAAGTATACCTATAAATAAATTAATTAATTTTGCAACTTTGTAGAATTAATAGAATCATGCTGACAATAAAATATCGTAATATATCGACAGGAAAAAATATATAAACTTCAGTCATACTCGAGAAAAAGAGAGGTCTAGAAATGTAAACAAAAAACATAGCGAGCTCCCTCAGGTGGGCTCGACTTGAAGGGTGGCCGGACAATGTCAAAGGGATGCGCACGAGTCAACCATATGTTGTCTGCGCACCCCACTTTACTAGGGATGGTAATGCTAGTGAAAGTGGCTTCATAAAATCCTCATTGTGTATTAAATAAATTTTTTTTAAAGTAATCCTTATTAAAAATTTATATTAAATAGCATAGATTAAACTTCAATTACTCATCTAAATAAATAGGCTAAACGTACGGTACGCTTTTAGCCTTTTGAGACATGGATTTCAGGTTTAATTCCTAGAATAACTAGACTAGACTCAGTGTAGGTGCTGAGTTATACCTATAGAATATTTTTGTGATATAGTGTTTACTTGGACCTATTTAAAGAACGTTTTAAATTTATAACAATAAATTTCAATTCAAGTAATATAAAGAAAAATAAGTGACATATTTTTCCTTATATTTTGAAGACTACGCTTACATAAGAAGACTATAATATCGACTTCCGTATACATACATACTAAGAAAGTTCTGTTTAAATCGTCATAATTATATGAAATGACATCGAAGTATTTATTTAATATGAACTGGATTCATGCGAGAGATCAAGCCCTAGCTTCTGTCAGATCTGTTAACAAATTTGCCCCCATAATCCATATGTTGTTTCCTTTGAAGACGAAAAAATACAAACGATTATCGTTCCAATATCCTGTTCGAATATGCCTCATTCAAATTTGGAATTATGCTCAAATTCGCGCCAAAGCCTACCCTACTTCCTGCGTCTGAGCACGTGTCGTTTGAGCATGCGCCACAGACAATGCACTTTTTGCAATTCTACGCCGTTGAAACGATAGCACTACCGACTAATGAATCCTATTTACATCTCTTTCGCTTTTTCAAAAATTTTCTTCGGGTTAGAGAGGGATGGGAAATGTAACAGTTGGCTTCGTATGGCGTCTGCCGCTACCATATGTTGCATTGAGGTTTCGAAAATTACCCACCGCCACTGGCTCAATTCAAAATGGCGATTTTAATGTCAAACATTTCTCTGTCTATTTAATATTGAATATGGCTTGAGTACACGTTTATAATAGTTGACACAAAAATCGACGATAATGTTACATCCACTTATTAAGAACATTAAAAGCCAATAAGGTAAGGTCCAGCAAAAAGTTCTAAAGAACTGTTGTCACTTTTTCGTACACGCTGTAGTTCATTTCGTACATGAAAACTTCCAAAAAAAATTCCAGTATAAAAAGTATTCTATGTGTTAATCCAGGTAATAAACTATCGGTGTGCAAATTTTCATCCAAATCCGTTCAACCGTTTTTGGGGACTGAGTAACAAACATTCAAACTTTCGCATTTATATTATTGATTAGGATATTAATATTATAAAAACTTTCAGTCAAAGTTTCTTAATTACTTTAATTAATAATTCTTAATTCTTAATTAATTAAACAGTTATCTCTAAAGTGTATCTTTAGATAGAAGATCTTATATAAGTCTAATAATATTTAATTTAATGTGTACTATCATTTTATATTGCAAATCTAGACTAAACTAGTGTTTAGAGTTTTAGGTATCTACTGTAAACAACGCTTTTTACATAATTATTCCCTTTTTAAAGAAAACTTGGCTTAGATACCTTAAATAAATAGATAATGTAGTTGTAAAATGAGTGAAAATTTATTTTTTTAAATTTAATTTCTTTTGTTGATTACGTAATGATTATGGATATCCCATAATTATTTCACCCTTCACTGATTTCAATCGATACTTAAAAATATTTTGGGTCGAATTTAATTTTTAACTGTGCTCGTGCTAACACAGTTATTTGATAAAAAAAAATGGTCAGAAATTGTAAACGGTTGATTGTAATTGATGATTTCTGTTTGTTTTTGTGACGCTAATAATGGGCTACTGATCGAAATTTCTTTTTTCTTTCTTTGAGTTACACGCTTTCGTGATTTCACAATTCTTTATGATTAGTCATTGGTTTCCGCTAACTCTATTTTTTTCTAAATTAAGACTGACGGTCTAAGATCTTTGATGCTAGAGACACAATCAACATCATTACGAATGCAAGTGAGTTGCTATAATTATAATGATAAGCTTCATTTATCCCATATTAATACATCCCATATTATGTATTATAAACTACTGTGTCCGCGACTTCGTAGGCGTTGTAGTTCGTTTTTTGAAAATCCCACAGGAACCTAACATTTTACCAAAATAAAAAGTGTACAATATGTTATTCCAGGTAATAAACTTTTTAACTTTCACATCTTGATGGAGTATTGTGTACGCCACAACAGGCCATGAAGTAGTGTACCTACTTCATGATCTAATGTATGGTTTGAATATCTAGAAGTTTTCTAATTTAATAAAATTCGTTAGGCGTATATTTTTATGTTAACTACCGTCGAATCTATTAAAAAAAACATCAATAGAACCAAACAGTGGTTTTAATCTACATAAATCTGAACCAAAACTAAATGTATATAGTAATTTAACCCTTCAGATACCTGCGCAGTCACTAACCATGATAATTGTGACCGATTTTTGTTTTCAGTTTTCACTAAATTATAATTTTAACCTTTATAGGTAAAGGTTCTAGGTAGTTATAAGTAATAAAGTAAATTTTATATTTTACAAAAAAAAATATTTTATTTAAAAAATAATATTTAATTAAACGTTAAGAAGAAAAATCACTGTATATAAATTAATTTGGATCAATTATTTATTTACTTAACAATGGAAAGAGCAATAAACGATGCAGGTTTGTGTATGGTTTGTGATATAAATTATATAAATTTACAGAAAAAATTGCATTCATGCGAAGTTGTTATAATTCGCTAGTAGTATTATAATATTATAAAGTAGCTACATAATCTGCTTGCCATCACATTGAACCGATTCTAATGAAATTTGGTATTACGAAACATACCTACGATACGATGAACCGCGGAAAAAGTAAATGACTCACAGTTTCAAATTTTAACCTAGCGTGTGAACAAAAGCTATTTATCAATAAAATAAAATAACATAAACTGTGTTATTTTACTAATCTATATATTTTTTTATTTCGACATTAAAATACAGCCGGATATTTTTACGTAAACCCATTGAAAAGATTGGCCCAAGCGCGATGACTTGATGAAGTTATTTAGAGGCAAAAATCTGATGTTTGTTCAACATTAAATATTATAATAGGGGTCTAAACGATACAGGGTTTAGTAAATAAAGGGTTGACTCCGATACGAATTCATTAGGCCAAATGGTTGTTTATTTTTTATTTGCTTAAAACGTTATAGGCCATTATCTCTTTGATGGCATTAATCTGTTGTCATTATGGTAGGTTATTTTTGAATAATACTCATCCCATCAGTGTTTTGGTTAATTTAACATATAGGCACTTTCTAAGATAATCAAAAATATGATCAAACACTTTGGAAGCTCTTTTTATAGATCCCGAAAATAATTGTGAGAAATTTTGCTAATTATCACATCAGCCAGCAGCAATAGGAATGTAATATGTATCAAATACGATATTTCTTCAAATTCTAACAACTCAACAATTCCTTAACTTGACAGTGACCTATATCAAATTGTAATAAATAAAAAAAAAAAAAAAAAACAATTTACTATTAGGAACGCGCGACGGTAGCGCGAAGCGACCTCATGCAGTGTGACCACTGTCGGGCTTCTGGGTTGCCATCACAAAAAACTGATTGATTTGCAAAAAAAAAAATGGCCGATCTTTTCACTTTCGCTAGGCTTTGCTAAATTTCGATTTCGCACGCCTGCTCAGTCTTTGGAAAAAATGAATCCGATTCTCCTTTTTTTTTACAAAAAAAAACTAGCCATAGAAAACGAAAATCATATTGTTTGTGTAAAAATAATTCTGTAATTAATTAATATGTAGGTAAACTGCGTACAATTATAAACCTCAAATGTCCTATACACCTTAACGCAAATGACACTTTAATTGGCGCAACAATTTCTAGCGTGCTGAAACATTGCAAACAAAAAAAGTTCAATTCAAAGAATTTTAATAACTACCCCACTTTGAACAGTGCAAATCAAGGACAATCCATTCTCTTGGGAGAAAGAAAATTTGTGTTGAAAAGGAAATTAAACAACATTGTTGCTAAGACACAACAAACTTGTTCTCGCTTATTTTTTTTAAAGCAATTTAACTTAAGGCGACACAGTGTGAATGAAATGAAAGAAGTCCTTTCAATATTGAATTGAATGAACGTTCTCGTTAATGTCTTTACCAGTAACCGATGCTCCTATGTGATTTATATATTATATGCATTTACTTAATATGTATTTATATTACAAAAACGCCACTTTCTACCTCACTTTCTACGTCTCCAAGAAAAAAAGAATTGTGTACCCCAAAATACAAGCAGTGTTCGCGACTCCATTTTTTTTCGTTTGTAAACAGATTGGAATGAAACAAACACTAAATGTTACGAGAAGCTTGCTACAATACATCGGTGAAAACCACATTCAAATCGGTTAAGCAACGTAAGAAAACATAAAGAAATCGTGTAATTGTTTTTTTGAATAAATATTTAGTGTACACAGACACGGTTCGCTTACGATTTTGTTATATGTATTGATTTGATTTGAGTGTTCCACATTTTTCAACCTAGGCATTATACAATTTATTGTAATGGTTTACCTATGTTTTTAAGAATACAAGTAACTGTTATTCAAATCTTCTTTTAATATATAAAACGCGGTGTGTGTGTGTGTGTGTGTGTGTGTGTGTATGTTCCCTATGGACTCTAAAACCGCTGAATTTTGATTCAACTTTCAGACAATCTTCAGATTAGTCCAGCGATCGGAGGCGGGCGAAGCCGGGAGCGGGTCGCTAGTATTCAAATAAAACTGGAACCTATGCTAAGTATTAACTGCATCTGTCTAATAAAATCCACAGTTTACTGAGTTATATTAAGCTCAAACTGAGATTTAACGATTTACCAAGAAACAAAAGACAAAATACTCTGATTAAGTCATCATAACGTAATAGCGATTGTCACCAAGTTGATGGCGCATCATTCCCACACTTCCGCAAGCCCTAATGAAGTCATTTGTAACCTTTCAAATGAGCTAATCAATCTAAGTACATCAAAACATGCAGCTTATCCACACAACGATCTATATATTTTACGGTAAAGATCGACAGACAGGCTGACGTTTCATTTATTGCTGTTAAAGTTTGACCGGGCGTTGGAGTTTTATATTTTAATGATCTGTTGGGACTTTTTTCTAGAGGTCTCTTTTTGTCTTTTTCTAAGTATGTTCCTTACATTGTGTGTGCAAAATTTAATTATGAGCCTGTTCGAGTAATTAAGGTATGATTAAGGTAACAGACAGAATTACTTTTACATTTATTTAAATATTAATTTTTCACATTAATCTAATTTAAAAAAAATTGACATAAGCAAGTACATAACTAAAAATTATAAACTTTCATATTTTTTAGCGGTTTCAAAATAGTGGATCAAAATAAAAGTTTTCTTTTCGTAATACACAATAATAATAACAAATTTTATTCAAAACAAAAATCTGCTTACTTAAATAATAAAATAAAAATATTTATCATGTAATCACATTACTAGATTAGTTAGGGCAAAACTACTTGAACAATGCAACGTACGCTAGAAATAAATGTGACAAAAAAATGTTTTTCATACTGGCAACCGCGAATAATGAAACTGCGGGAAGCCTACGTTCTAAATTTAAATCGAATTTCTAACAATAGCCTCCAACGGTTCGCGCCTTTGACCTCCCGCAAACAGAATGACATCTAAACGAATAAGGATATAATTTGATAGAGAAACATTTTTTTTTACTATATATATTCCAATTCCATTACTAGCTACCGATCTAACAAATTAATTCATTTGTATACTGATTGTAATTTAATGAATTCGATCAAATTTTAAGGAATTTTGATGTGAAAAGGTTCGTCTTTAAATTCTACAATATCTGTCATCTACATCCAAAATTTAATTACACCACTAGATAGATTATTAGGTCATAAAAAAATTTGGTACATATGTTCGTATGTTGTATATTCGTATTTGTTGGATATATAAATAATTATTATAACACGCTCGAAGTAACCAACCATTTAATGAACCGTCAACCTGTCTGCCTGTCCTATTCTAATAAACAAAATTATTTTATACAAAAATATTCTATATCGAAAGGACGTCAAATGAAAACACTTCAAATTGACAACAGTAACCATCAGAAAATGTCAAAAATGTCACAAAATATCAGAAAATAATAGAACATTATAATAATGATTAACTCACATATACAAAGATCATGGTTTACTTAAAGCGTATATATAACAGTGATTCTTAACGTCTTTGTATCCAAAGATGTGCACAGCCCAGAAGACAGATCTCTCCAGAAGCCGTGTTGCCCTAAACACAGACAATGGACCTACTGGCAACTGTGGAGATGAGGTTTTTTTACAGTCGATCGATGATTCCGTGGACGTAACAGTACTTGAAACGCACGTAAGTTGGACCATCTCACACTATACAATACTAGCGACACGCTTCTTACGGAGTTGAAACTTTCAAAAATCCTTTCTTAGCAAAAGCTTACATTATAAAATAGAGCCACTCGTATGTTCCAACAAATATCAGCTTTCTAGACTCAGGGCCTTTCTAGACTCAAGTGTTGATTAGTTACTTTTAGAAATATATTTTTTTTTTAAATTATGCACTCAATTTAGTGCATCCGTCGATAGGCAAATTTCTTTTATTATTTTCTTTTTAATGTGTGGGACTTTTACCGTACAAACAAAGGTATATCAGCTACATTATCCAAGGTGACCGGTGACTTTAAATGACGGTTAGCCCACTTGACAGACGGTGAACGAGGCCCTTAGTAGTTTTGGCTATGCGTTGAAAGTCAGGACAAACAATTTCATAGATAACAAAAACAACAACCTCATAGTCTTTTTTAATTTTAATGTGCTCTGTCACTATTTAATTTGGAATTTAAATAGTTAATATTTGAAGCACTTCTGATTAAAGGCACTCTTCAATGTCATAGTTTAACTGAAAAATGTAGACGTCATTTTGCAACTTAATTTCCCGAAACTTAATTTCAAGAAGTTATTTGAAGGTATCAAAAGGAGTTTTAGGAGTTTAGGAGTTTTAAATGTTTTAATTTAGGAGTTTTAAATGTTTTTGAATAATTAATTTAGACATAATCTGGAAATTTTATTTACAAAAAAAATATTTCAGGACAGAAATGGGTTAGATTCGCTGTGTCGTGGTCAAAGAGATGATAATATTAATAACTTGGATGCCCGGTTAAGAAGGGATGTAGATGCTCCAAGGGGAAGCACTGCTGCTCCATCTAGCAGGTATAATTAATAAGTTAACTATTTGTATAAGAATGTAATCTAAGATTATAGCATGTCGACTGTATCCCCTTCGGCCGCCTACGAAACCAACGCTACGTAACCAGTTACGTGACAAGAATTGTTTTTCTTGCTACGAAACCAGTTACGTGACAAAAATTGTTTTTCTTGTTACGAAACCAGTTACGTGACAAGAATTGTTTTTCTTGCTACAAAATTAGTTACGTGACAAGAATTGTTTTTTTTTGCTACGGAACCAGTTACGAGACAAGAATCGTTTATCTTGCTACGTAACCAGTTACGTGACAAGAATTGTTTTTCTTGCTACAAAATCAGTTACGTGACAAGAATTGTTTTTCTTGCTACGAAACCAGTTACGTGACAAGAATTGTTTTTCTTGCTACGAAACCAGTTACGTGACAAGAATTGTTTTTCTTGCTACGAAACCAGTTACGTACAAAGAAATGCACATGGGTTTTAAGTTTTACCAAGTTTTACTCAAAAGAAAACACGAAGCTGAATTCCACGAAGGAGATAAAATTTTATCAGCACAAAATCCGCTTTAATTTATTTAATACTAGCTGTTGCACGCGACTTCGTCCGCGTATCTTTATAATATATAGCCTATGTTACTAGCTGATAATATATAGCTTTCCAACAGTGAAAGAATATTTCAAATCGGTCCAGTAGTTTCGGAGCCTATTCAATTCAAACACACAAACAAACAAATCTTTCCTCTTTATAGTATTAGATAGATTTATTAAAAAAAAGGTTTTTATATTTTTTCGCTAATGTTTGACTTAAGAATTCTATTGTAACTTTGATAAATATTTAAGTATTATTTGTATTGTAATTTAATTGAAATAGGTACCTAACTTTCTATATAAATAAAAATTAAATCCCTAAATGTGTTGCTAAGAGCAAAACTCAAGAATGGCTGGATCGATTTTAATTCTGCCTTCACTCATGGATAGAGGGATAGTCAAGGAAGGTTTTTACGTAAAAAAAATGAGCGGGTCGCTAGTATATATATATATAATAAAAATTGTATTATTTAATTACGTTTCAGTGTTCCTGTAACTCAACGCGCCACACTAGCGACTGGTATATCATTTATTGAAATTCACGGGATCGGTTATTGGTTAACGGTGATAATGCCATTCGTTAACATCGCCAACTGTTACCACCCATCGTCAGCATCACGGTTAGTAATGTAGTATTGCTTCTGATGAGCAAGAATAAGAATGAGACTAATTTAGTACCTACTAACATAACAGCATATGTGCTACTGTGTTTCGGTGAGTGAGTAAGGGATGCCAGAACCCATTACCCCATGCCTTCCTTATCCCTTATGGTCCTTCTATGGATAGGAACCATAGAAGGATGTAGAAGACCATAGGGAATACCCTATGGTCGGTTAAATCCTTCTATGGTCGGCAGCGCACTTGCAGCACGTATGCGCGTTGCTTGTGTTATAAATAAAATGAATAAAATAAAATAAGCGACGGTAGCCACCTACCATAAAGTGGACCGTCAGCCTGTCTATCAACCTCATAAAAAATGATCTCTTTCATTTGAATTATTATTGCTGCTGAGTCTTCGCTACGAGTTTAGAACACTATTGCCATCTGTTAATGACTTAACGAACTATTGGAGAAGTCAACTATGAACGAGGAAGTACGTACTAGTTCGGATAGATGGCGCTTAGTTAATTTTTTTTTTCTGTGGATATTTCTTGTGAATATTTTTTTGATGAAAAAACGATAAATCAATATCTTTATATTATAAGATAGCTAGTTACTGTTATCACAAGCTTTTTAAAGGGTCTTTTTTAAAGAATTAAAAGTCCTTCTTTAATGTTTATGTTGATTTGTAGTTTGTTTTTGAAATGACAATTACATATTTTTGTGCTAGATGTCGCTAGTAGTACTTAAAAACTACAAATCACCTTTTTGAAACAGGTGGCGCTAAATGAATTACAATAATTTAAGTTTTTTTAAAACATTAATGTTATCATAGGTACTTTGAATAGTAACAATTGGGGATAATCATAATATTATTATGTTTTTAATCTGATAACACAATGACCCAATCAAAACTAGGTAGGATTTATGAAATTATGTTGTGAAGTTTGAAGTTCTGTTATATACCTAATGTCAATGAAATGTACTCACAAAATATTAATAAAAAATTAATAATAATCGTAATCAATTTAAAATTTTCAAGCAGAACCGTATTAAATGCCGCTGAATTAGTGTCCACACAAGTTCTGAGGCTTTTGAGGGAATTTAACAACCAAATCACACGAATGAATCAAGAGCAAATCGTAAGGTAAAATAAAATTTATTGACAATTACTATCTACTTATCAAAATCGGGCTAAAATTTAAATCAAAATCAGGCTAAAATTTTTGGTTAGGCTAATTTTTACGTGAATAAAATTTTGTTTGTGTTTAAATGGATTCTTGTGTGGTGGTTTATATTCACAATACTTAATTGAACCTGACCGGGATGCATGATGTGTGAGAATAGTAATTTTTGAGTTTAGACAGACAGACAGAAAGACGGAGAACTTTGTTTTATAATATGTAAGGATAAGGATAATAAAAAAATAATAATACAAAGAGTACCAAAAAAAAACATGACTTTTTTTAGGTATTTTGAGTTAGGTATTTACAGTTAATTATTTGACTAATTAATTTGAATGTCTATTTGTCTTTTTAGAGACGTGTTCGCCACTGCCATGAATATAATGTTCATAATTTACGCGATTGGATTTCTAATATTGTCATTGTATCAAGCTTCTCTTTTATCTGACTAAGACCGTGTAGATTCTAAATACTGAGTCAAATCTTTTGACTATATGTTATGAAATTTAAAAGCGTTAAATATCTACTTAAATTACGTATACTTAAGTAATTACAATATACCTACAGCTCTCTGTCTTACAAAAGTGTCTTTACAATAAAGTGTGTACTTCTTGTAAAATATTTAAATAATACTTAATAAATCTGTGACTACAAAAGAATGTGTTTTATTATTTCATTTGGGGCCTCTTTCGCCAACTACAATTAAGTGTTGATTAGTTACTTTTAGAAATAATTTTATATTTAATTAAATTATGCACTCTGTTTAGTGCATCCTTCGATAGGCGATTTTTTTAAATGTTTTCTTTTTAATGTTTGGGGACTTTTACCGTACAAACAAAGGTATATTAGCTAAATTATTCCAAGTGAAAGGTGACTTTAAATGATGGTTAGCCTACTTGACAGATGGTGAAAGAGGCCCTTAGTGATTTATCACTATACATTTTTCAAATATTACAATTTCTATCTAATGTTAACTTGATTAGAATATTTTGTTTCAAATACTTTTGAGACAGGAAATCACATTACAAATTCATAAGACTGCTGTTTTATTGTTTACTAGTGACCCGCTCCCGGCTTCGCCCGGGGTGCAATTTTTTTTACGTAAACACCTTCCCTGATTATCCCTCTATCCATGAGTGAAGACAAAATTAAAATCGGTCCAGCCGTTCTCGAGTTTTGCGCTTAGTAACACATTTAGGGATTCATTTTTATTTATACCCTAACTGGTGCCCGCGACTTCGTCCGCGTTGAAAAAGAAAAAGTAGCCTATCCTGTGTCCTGTACGTCTAAATGTTTATTTACCAAGTGTCATGAAATTAAAATTTATTGAATGTTAATTCGTTTAAAAGTTATGGAGGAACATACATACATACATACATACAGAAATGGTCTAAACATCTAAAAATGGTCAATTTAGTTTCAATATCATGTATAGAGCCTATAAACACGATATCTCTGAAAACAAAGTAACTTACTCCATGACTGACCCTTGCAGATTTATTATTAGTATTGATGGTATATATAGTTATGCGTCTGTCTGTATGTTCAGGATAATCTTAAAAACTAACTAACGGGTTTTCGTGCGGTTTTCACTAATTGAAAGAGCACCAGTGCGAAGCGGAGAGCGGATCGCTAGTCCTCTATAAAACTAAGGTTTATAGTAAATTGCTAAACCTAATAATAACTATTGACACAAAAGCTTTTGCTATAGGTGTGAACCTGTTTTTTCTTTCACAAAAGTGTTTCCTAACTAGTGGCGTTTATGTTATAAATAACCCTTTTTTGAACAGTTAAACACAAAGGCTGTTAAGACCTTTTCAGCTTTATTTGAATGTGATAACAAGTGTAATTTTTAAGTAAATAGTAAATACACGGCACACAAGTGTTCTTGAAATGATGCGTTTTGACGCATTACTGCATTGTTCCGGTGACATCAATAGATCCACTGCAGATAAGATAGAACTAAATATAATGCAATATTATTTCCGCATTAAGGTAAGCTCACACTGGACGCCTTTTTCTTTCTGTTGTTTGTCCTTTTTCTGGCTCACACGACGGCACGTGTGCTGTTGTTTTGGTGAGTGAGTAAGTAATGCCTATTTGCCTATCCCTTATCAATCAATACTAATAATAAATCTGTAAGTGTAAGTTTCTCCATAACTCTTAAACGAATTAACTGATTTTCATGAAACTTGACAGATAAGCATTTAGACGTACAGGACACAGGTTAGGCTACTTTTTTCTTTTTCAACGCGGACGAAGTCGCGGGCGCCAGCTAGTCATTAATCCTTGTGTAGGCAGCAGCGCACTTGCAGCACCTTTTGCGTTGATTGTGTTATAGGCGACGGTAGCCACCTTTTTTTATTAGAGATGGGTTTTCTCTTGGCCAACATGCAGCTGTGTAGCGAAGATGAAGCCTATGATGGAGCGAGCTCAGCCAGAAGTTGCCTATTCACTCGAACATCAAAAAGATTTGGATTTCCAAAACCAGGGAGTTCCAAAACCATCAAGTGGACCGGCACCCTGTCTGTAGACCAAAAAAAAAACTATTGAGTTTTTTTTTATATTATATTAATATTGATTCAAATAATTTCTTAGTTTAAGATAAGTACGTGAAAAGTTAGTTTCCAAAGAAAGATAAAAGATCGTTAATACATGTATGAGCGTTCTTCTTTAGCATTTATTATTATGTTAAGTTTGTACCGCCTTGTTGAAATCATAATTATGTCAACAGTTATATTTATAAATTTATCATAATATTGCATTCCTTGTATAAGGTCAGCGGTCTTGAATTTTTTCATATAACTATACATATTATAAACTGCTTTGTTTTGCTTAGTGCACTCTGCAATGAATTAGAAATGATTTTTTTTTAATTTTCTTAAAGATAACTTTAGGATTAGGGGTGGTTAGGGGCAAGCACCCTAACCACCAAATCCATTCATCCAAAGGGCTCGTTATTTTATTGCATTGTAGAAGTTGAACAGTTCCAGAATTCCAAATCTCAAGATGAATAGTTCCAGTTCTCAAAATGAATAGTTCTAGAGCCCGCAAACAAGCGGAGCTTGTCTCTGTAAGATTATTCTCGAGTATGAATTTTCTTTTAAAAGTTCATGCAGACAAAAGCACTGGAAAAATATATTAAGTGTTATTAAGCGTTTGTGACTAAATTACTTTAGCATAATTCTAAATTTCCCTTCAGTCACATTCGTAATTATTTTTCATAACCAGATACGAAAACAAAAAAAATCCTTCACTGTTTCATAACTACATAGTTATTAAACAAGGAACTTTTTTCCATTTTTGTAATTAAGTTCTTTTTTCATAACTATAAAATACACGATTCAGCAACATATTCGCCGGCATCGATGATGAAATTAAATAATATATTTACAAAATTATATTATTATAAGCGCCTCTTTCACCAACGTCAAGTAGGCTAAACCGTCACTTAAAGTCACCTGTCACCGGAAATAATTTAGCTGATATACCTTTGTTTGCACAGTAAACGTCCCAAACATTAAATAGAAAATAATAATAAAAATTCGGCTATCGAATGATGCAGTAAACCAAGTGCATAATTCAATAAAACAGAAAATGATTTCTTAAAGTAACTAATCAACACTTTACTTGTAGTTGGTGAAAGAGGCTCTAAGACTATTTCATTAATGAGTAATCAGTATAGAAATAATATGAATGTTTAAATATTATGAACAACGCGCGTGTAGGCACGCAGTTTTCTTTTCCAGTGACGTCTTAGAGCGCAAATTTAGCACGAATTCTACATTGTGACGTCGTATACAAGCAAAATGCAAAGTTTATAAACCCAGTGAAATTGTAAATTAATAACATTTGAAATGTTTTTGAATACAATATGTTCATAAATATTTTGTTGGTAAAACCTAGAACTTGAACTTTGGTCTCAGCTGTTATAATGGAATAGTTGAATCACATTGAATCTTCATCAGGGTCTTTCAGAGATTATAAATAAAATGGAAATAGTTGAAACTTGTGAAGCAGTAAGTGATGAATAGTGTGAATAGTACCTAATGCGAAATAAACTTATAGAACTAGAATGAGTCAAAAATCAACTGATAATGTGATTACGGTTTGATTACTGCATCGGATTACTGGGATAATTGAACGAACTTCAAAAAACTTTTTTTTTATCTCCAATTAGCTGCTGCCCGCGACTTCGCCCGCGTCACTGTAAATTATGTAAATTATGTAAAACCTTCCTCGAGGACCACTGTATCGAGAAAGATTTGTTTGTTTGCATTGAATATGCTCCGTAACTAGTGAACCGATTTGAAAAATTATTTCACTGTTGGGAAGCTATCATATCAGCGACTAACATAGGCCACAATTTATAAAGTTGCGCGGGCGAAACCGCGTGCAACAGCTAGTATGGCCGGACACTACGGCAATCACCTATTGTAATGAGTTGAAACATCAGGGTCTGTTTTTCTCTTATTAAAAAGCGTCCTAATCCTAATTATATTCGTAAATGCGAAATTTTGTATGTTTGAATGTTTGTTACACAATCACACAAAGAGGACTGAACGGATTCGGATGAAATTTGGCAAACAGATAGTTTATTACCTGGATAACATATAGAATACTTTTTATCCTGGGAAAAATGTTAGGTTTCTATGGAATTTTTCGCGGACACAGCTTACTATCAACAGATTTTAATTGTGTTTTCACATATAGAAAGACGGGGATGATTTTTTTATATAAAAATTGCACCTCTAGAGAAGCCGGAAGGCAGGTCCCTAGTGTCATAACTTTGCCCCTCGGAGAAGATTTGAATCCGGAAATGGGCGATTCCTACTTCTTTATGATACGATAAAATTGCACTCGCCGTGACATAAGTAGTGTCTCAGGTACACTTACGTCAACAGTATTGACACTATTGTAAAAATGTGCAGCAGCTCTCGCGCGTATTATCGCAGTTGTCAGTCACGTGCGCGCGCATCTCAGTGTAATAAGATTTAGGTGTCAGTGTTACGGGGTAGCCGTGGCCGGTGCCAGTCAGTACATTATGGTGTCGCGACTGATTAGCCCGCTCATAGCGCTAGCGTTTCTTGCCTACGTTGGCCCGGCGCGTGCGCAGGTTAGTTACATTGCAGTGTTCATTGTAGATAATGGAATGTTTGAATAATTTTAATCAGAATTATTCGCTTTTATTTCGTTTACGGTCACAACTGGTAAGGTTAAGAATAAGAAGATTTAGTAACGTATAATTTAATTGTTAAGCAAAATTTCTTTGAACTTAGACAGCTGTTGGACTAAGTTCATAAATGTGTCCAAAAGAATGAAAGCTTCCTACTATTTGAAGTGATTAGAAAAATAGGATATATCTACTTTTTTATGCACGAAAACAAAGTAGGACAAAACAAACATGACAATGAAGTGATGTAAAAATTAATATTTTTACATAAATTACAGAACCTATGAAAAGGAAAATGGAAGTAATATACTTCAATCTCAAGATAAAGTTATGATTATAACTTTATCTTTAATGAATTCAATTCAATCTTTAATGAAACTAAAATAAATCAGCCATGCAGATATTCCATGATACCGAATATAAATCGTTACACTTAGGGCCTCTTTCACAAACTACAAGTAATGTGTTGATTAGTTACTTTTAGAAATCATTTTCTGTTATATTGAATTATGCACTCGGTTTACTGCATCCTTTGATAGCCGAATTTTTTAAATTATTTTCCATTTAATGTTTGGGACGTTTACCGTACAAACAAAGGTATATCAGCTCCATTATCCCCGGTTACCGGTGACTTTAAATGACAGTTTGGCCTACTTGACGTTTGAGAAAGAGGCGCTAACTCGTATGTAATTTTATTGCAATGAAGGTACTTACCGTGTTTAATGTTATCCGAATTAATTCAGTGTTGAGAGCGGGCTCTTTTTGATCTGCTCTTTTTGTCGCAATAACAATAACAATAACAATAATGTCATTCAAGTTCATTGATTTGGTCGGTGTCCATTATATCCGCATATGGATTGATTGAAATTCAGCGAAGTGGTCTATACAAATCACATATTATAGTACTAAGTTAGGTTTTACCCATTTCTGCACATCTCTTTTTTTGTTATTTTCATAATACGAGTAGTTTTGATCATACTTCATTTCATTTCATTTTACTATGTTTTCATCATAGTTCACCATCATAAGGCTGTGTCTCTCCACTGTTGGATATGGCATCTCCCAAGGCTCGCCATTTCACCCTTTATTAACCGTGATAGGTATATTGATGGTACTGAAGCAAATTGAAGCAATTGCTATTGCTTGCAAAAAATTGCTTTTTTTGCAAAAAAGCAATTTTTTGCCGTATTTCCCCTAAATGGTACGACAAAGTTTTATGTTTTTTAAATGTTTCATTAAGGGCACCACGGAAATTAAATTAAATTGCAATAATATCATTATAGTGTGACCTGATATTGATAACTTTATCTTGAACTAGCTGGTGCCTGCGACTTCGTCCGCGTTGAAAAAGAAAAAAGTAGCCTATCCTGTGTCCCGTATGTCTAAATGTTTATGTACCAAGTTTCATGAAAATCAGTTAATTCGTTTAAGAGTTATAGAGGAACATACATACATACATACAAAAAAAAATCTAAAAATCGTCAATTTAGTTTCAGCATCATGTATAGAGCCTATAAACACAATATCTCTGAAAACAAAGTAACTTACTGTATGACCAACCCACAGATTTATTATTAGTATATTGATTGATTATGAAATAACTGATCTAACGCACTTAAGTAAAATGCACTCATCATCGTCATCGACACGATCCTCTGCCATTCCCATCCAAATATCTGATGCATTTATATCAATTGCATTATTTTCCTTTTGTGTAATTTGTATGTTGTGTTGAGTTAATAATAGTTGTACCTACTTTTATCTATCTATCTATCTGTCTATGACGAACTCAAGTGCGTTGAGGTGGAGTACTTTAATTGAAAGAAAACCCCTCACTACCTACTACTTGAAAATGAATCCTCATGTCTCGTTTTAATGTTATCTTCACTTTATCAGCCGGTAAAATATTTAATGCCAAACACTTCTACTTGATACTCGACTAACTACAGAATGTGAGAGTAACTTTGTCTGTCTGTTTGTCTGTTACATTTTTACGCCTCAACTACTCAACCGATCATAGTGAAATAGGGTACCTTTCATCCAGAAAAAAGTATCCCGTGGGATCATCTAAAATTAAAATAATAACTAACGCCTGCCAAAAATGTAATAGCAATGCAGATGTCAGGCGTTTTTTGTTTTTTATTTTTCAACGCATACGATGTCGCGGGCATCAGCTAGTTTAATGTAATATCTACTATCTGCATATATCACCTGTAATGGAATACCTTCTAAAAAAACAACTTCAACAACTCTGTTATATTTAATAGCAAGCAGCAATTTTGTTGATTATCAAATTTCAATAATGATTAATGATTGAAATTGAAATCAATAAATGCTTTACTAGTTTTAAAAAAGATTTTTTTGGATGAGATATTAGAATCTATTATGATTAGATCAACTGTTAGGATCAATTCTTGACTCTGCTTATAATAAGCACCTGTTTCCCTTTCACAAACGTCAATTAGGCCAAACTGTCATTTAAAGTCACCGGTAACCGGGGATAATGGAGCTGATTTACCTTTGTTTGTATGGTAAACGTCCCAAGCATTAAATAGAAAATAATAAAAAAAAAATCGGCTATTGAATGATGCAGTAAACCGAGTGCATAATTCAATATAACAGAAAATAATTTCTAAAAGTAACTTACTTGTAGTTTGTGAAAGAGGTCCTTAGACATTCCAAATTCACAATGCAACATTAGAAAAATTACGACTATCTGGATGCGATCCAGAAGGATGTTAATATAACGTTTTATACAAATTTGTAGACCATAGGAAATGTCTTATTACATATCATGGGAAGGAAATTCTTGTAGCAAATTTAGCAAATTGATGCAGTAAACCGAGTGCATAATTCAATATAACAAAAAATAATTTCTAAAAGTAACTTACTTGTAGTTTGTGAAAGAGGTCCTTAGACAATTCTAAATTCACAATGCAACATTAGAAAAATTACGACCATCTGGATGTGATCCAGAAGGATGTTCATATAACGTTTTATACAAATTTGTAGACCATAGAAAATTCTTGTAGCAAATTTAAAGTCACATGTTCAGCGGTGGAGACCATGGTGACGACAATCTCTTCTAGTAGAACCAAAATGATTTGCGTAAAGCAAACTTCCTATTTTTAATTTAATGATATCGTTAAAAATATTTTAAGTTCATACAGCAGTTATAAGAATAGTTTGCCGTACGTTCGTAACTGACGTCCAGGCTTCTCGAGGTTAATTAAAAATGTTATGTCCAAACATCTCGAATGCCATCCGTCCATAGTAAATAATATACATAATCATATTATATAATAAAATAATACAATTTTGCACGTTTCCCAAAATAACGTGATTATTATACTTAAATATATAATTTGCATTAAGTTGTAAGATAAAAACATTATTAAAATTAATTAAAATATGTCTGACCTATTTTACGTTAAAATTATCATAACTTAGAAGAAAATTAAGATTAAGTAATGCTACTTAGCGGAAAGTTTTTATTTAAAATGTTATTTAAAGAAAAAAATACAAGTATTTTAATTAAGAAAAAAAAAATACAGTATTAGCTATAAGATAACAAACACAATAACAGAAACGAAATCGTTGTGTTATGTAAATTTAATTGTTATACTTATCTAAAATTGTGCTGCAATAAGTAATTTTAAATTCCAATGGAAACATACTAAAATTATGTTGAACTTGTGCGTCTTGTAAATCGTAGCAAATTTTCTCCTTCGGAGCAATTTATGACCATTACTTCTGAAATTAACATAAAAACATAATTTTAAACGATTTAATTTACATTCAACATTGATTGAGATAATAGTTTAATAATAGGCTATAACATAATCGCTTGATTATATTATATTATTGCTTGATTATATTAATGTTCGAAAATTTCAACCGAAAAGTCGAAAAGTTCTTACCAGGATTAGTATCACAATGTCCAGAACATATTGAAATGGCCTCTTTAATTATCGTATTTTGTTATTATTATTTTTTGTATTTAGTCCCATCCAAAATGTTTGTATGGGACAGTCGACCTCATCTATAACTAGTTAGTGTCCGCGACTATGTCCGCGTTGAAAAAGAAAATAGTAATAACGCCTGACATCTTTATCGCTATGACGACGGTGGCGCCGCCTCGCGACTGTGGCGCCTAATCATCAGTACTAATAATAAATCTGTAAGGGTTGATCGTAGAGTAAGTTACTTTGTTTTCAGAGATATCGTGTTTATAGGCTCTATACATGATACTGAAACTAAATTGACCATTTTTAGAATATTTTTCTGTATGTATGTATGTATGTATGTATGTATGTAAGTATGTATGTTCCCCCATAACTCTTAAACGAATCAACTGATTTTCATGAAACATGGTAGATAAACATTTATACGTACAGGACACAGGATAGGCTACTTTTTCTTTTTCAACGCGGACGAAGTCGCGGGCGCCAGCTAGTTATTTATATTTTTAGACGATCACCTAGGAACAGTACTTTTTTTCTTAATGAAAGGTACCCTATGTCCTTTCTTGTATTACTGACAACGTGTATGCAAAATTTTATGACGGTCGGTTGAGTAGTTAAGGTGTGAGAAGGTAGCAGACATACAGAGTTACTTTCGCATTCATAATATTAGTATATGGATTGTTTTCAGAATAATAATTACTTATCTATATTTAAATCTAATCTTGA
The DNA here is from genome assembly GCA_945859745.1 of Synanthedon formicaeformis. Taxonomy (NCBI): domain Eukaryota; kingdom Metazoa; phylum Arthropoda; class Insecta; order Lepidoptera; family Sesiidae; genus Synanthedon; species Synanthedon formicaeformis. Next base: position 11,443,118 of record OX243961.1, read on the forward strand.
AAATTTTCAGGCTCAAATATGGGTGGATGTCTCACCAAATTCAAAAGAAATCGGTGACGTGGAGAAGCGGTACACGCCCGAACTAGTGAAGGAATTACAATCAGCCAAGGATGACGCACTGCTTATCTATACAGAATTCACGGCTAGAGCTGGTGCCGATTTGAAAGAATTTCTCACTGATATATCTGGATTCACCGGTGAAACCGTCGATAGGATAGAAAAGCAAATGCTAAATGATGCTGTGAGTATTCCGTTTTTTAACAAAAAATAGGGTGTGGCTGTGTCATGTACACGGCCGTGTGTTGTACATGAATACTTTTATGTAACGGGTTATATTTTAAAAATAAAATAAAACAAATAATTATTGTGTTACAATATAAATTCTTTAATCCTTTAGCTATGCAGTGGTATAATTTAATTTTTGATATCATTAGATTTAATTTTATCATTAGATTTTTTGGATTGCCCCGGTATGGTAGCAAATTTAAAGACTTATTCACGTGAAAAACATTAAAATTTAATCAAATTAAAGTTAATTATTATAATAACCTAAAAAACTAACTGTGATAAGAATTCCTAATTTTCTATAACACAGAAATTATATCGTCTTTAAGGCTATGATGTCGCCTGGTAGATAATTTAAAAATATTACTCAAAATAAATACTTGGTTTAAATAGATGCTGGTTACAGCTTATTACTTATTTGTAATTAAATTATTTAGATAGTACAAAAATGTAATGTAACTCCACATCGATAGCTATACTTAAATCAGTTATTTTGTTAGCTTTGAAATAGCCTTTTTGAATGGCTAAAATATTATGTTAAATTTAGGATACATGAAACTAAAATAATTTGAAATATACAGAAAGTGTGTCAATTTCACTAACATAATATAATTTTATAGTGAAAATAATGAAGAATTTTTGAACCTTAATAGAACAATTAAAAATGCATTTTATATTCCACTAGCTGGTGCCCGCGACTTTATCCGCGTTCAAAATGTTATATAGCCTAAAGCCTTCCTCGATGAAGGGACTATCCAAAACAAAAAGATTTTTTCAATTCGAACCAGTAGTTCCTGAGAAATAATGCATTCAACCAAACAAAAAACTTCAGCTTTATATAATAGTATAGATAGTATAGATTAGCGAAAATATATTTTTAGTTTCACATATGTGTCGTTCATTGTAAAAGTGAACTATCTCCTTGTAACTGAATTTTAGAATAACGAGCTTTTTGCGAATTATAGTGTAGGAAAAAAAATATAAGCATTCATTCATTGTTTTCATCTATGTGATTTTAATGCAACTATTGAAGTTATTTCACTTTTATATTGAAAGTTATGACTAAATGTGATACCATTAGGCAAGAAAAGATGATTTTAAAAATAGGGAGTTACACCACTTTTACAATGAACGACACATATAACACGACACGTTTGGTCTAGTGGCTAGTAACCCTAGCTGTTAACCAAACGGTCGCGGGTTCGAATCCCGCTAGGGGCAAATGTTTTATGTGAACATTTTACCTTTGTACCTGTCATGGATGTTTTGTATTTATAATATGTATGTATTTACAAAAAAAAAAAAAAAGTAATCTATGTATTATATCAACTGTCTGGTATCCATAATACAAGCATTACTTGCTTACTTTGGAACTAGATGGTGCTGTGTGGAATGTGTGAAGATATTTATTATATTTATTATTATTATTATTTCATCGACTTACAATATTGTGCAACATTGTAACGAGAAATAGGTCTGTACTTACTGAAGGCTTCCATTGAAGAACTTTTGCTGAACACTGTCCAATAAATCTAATCCGAAGCAACTCAATCTGCAATCACTTTACGATCTAAATAACGCTCATAAAGCAATACTGATGTAATGGTATGGGATGGGGTATTTCGCAATACGTATCCGAACATTTGCATTAAATTATAATGCACCAAATGTTGGGAAATTCTATTATGCATCTGATAAGATTCCCACATCTGGTGTTAATACTAGGATTTATTGTTTGTATTCATACTTCAACGGTTATACCGACGCGTTTAGAATTTTTTCTCTGTGTGTGCACAAGTATCACTTATACTCGTATATACATATATTATATTATACTCGTAGTAACAGCGACCTGCCATCGGTTTCGCACGGATGCATTTTTTCTGCAAATTATATACACAGACTTTCCTCGTTCCAAAATATTATACCAAAATCTTAGCAGAAAAATCTAACCAAAAAAAGTTCCTCGGTTAAAAAAATCTTCATCATAGCTATACTTTGGAGAACACAGTCCAAAACTTATGCTATAGTGGGCATAGAAGTAGATGTGTTTTGGAGTGGAGACCAAGTTGAAACCATATACTCATTGTACAGAAGACCTCAAAACAGTGGTTGTCAAAAAATCCTCAAAAGAGATGACCTCAAATGGTGATGCTCAATTAAAAAGGCTATGACAATGACCAACATAAGGGCTAATGATGATGAGTGGTAATAAGTATACCAAAGCAAAAACAAAATGCAATACAGCTGTGATTGGCGAGTCATTAGTCTTTGGCTGAGTTTGATAGACTTCCCCGAAGCCAGGCGGTACAGGTAAAAATAAAACTGAAAACAAACGTAAAATATACTATGCATGTGTGTGTACCTAAATAAATGGAGTGCACGTGACAAAAATCTAAGAAAGAAGGAATCAAAGAAAGATATCATTATCTGATTGTGAATGGTTAATAATATTTCCTAAAATCTTTGACAACGAAATCTTTGAAATTTTTATTTGAACAAGTTATCAAGTGAAAAGGAAATACAAAACAATTGCGTTGGCCGGGAATCGAACCCGGATCAACTGCTTGGAAGGCAACTATGCTGACCATTACACCACCAACGCATATGTGGAAGCATACAAAATATTATAATATACCTACCTATAGTTCATAAATATTATTTGCTCAGTTGCTTAAAACGTCGGTCTAGTTGTTACCAAGCAAACAAAATATAATATTTAAACAATTTTACAATTTTTTTTTTATAAATTGAAATGATTTTTCAATTCATTAAAAATTTATATACATATGTCAGTCTAAATCTTTAGTAATATAATATCTCTTTTTAACAAAAAATAAACCGACTTCAAACCGTCTCATGGTCTTTTCTCATGGATGCCATTGCCAGAACTGGATCAAATTGAAATGGGACCACACGAGAAGCACCAGCTTTCAAATAAAAAAAAGAATCATCAAAATCGGTTCATCCAGTCGAAAGTTATGAGATAACAATCATAAAAAAAAAACAGTCGAATTGAGAACCTACTCCTTTTTTGGAAGTCGGTTGAAAAACAAAGCCTAATTTCGCTACCATTGGTCCCAAAGTACAACTTTGTTTAGAAACATGCTTGAATATCTTAAGGCACTCTGCATATTTCATGTTATATGTATAAGGGAGCGAAATCTTACTGTTTACTAAGGGATTGAAATAAAATAAAATAGAATTCATGCGAACCCGGTGGCGAGACGTTAGTTTTTCATATTACAAAAAAGATATAAGAACATATGCGTGATCGTACCAGTCCTGGTAATCTATAGAACAGAATAGAATTGTACCCAGAGTAAATTGTTATTATTATAGTTAGGGCCTCTTTCACAATCTACAAGTTAAGTGTTGATTAGTTACTTTTAGAAATCATTTTCTGTTATATTGAATTATGCACTCGGTTTACTGCATCATTCGATAGATGAATTTTTATTATTATTATCATTTCAATGTTTGGAACTTTTACCGTACAAACAAAGGTATATCAGCTCCATTATCCCCGGTTACCGGTGACTTTAAATGACAGTTTAGCCTACTTTACGTTGGTGAAAGAGGTGCTTAATAAAATAAAAGAAACAATAAGGTGATGTATAGAACAAAACAAACAAATAAAAGAAACAATAAGGTCGATTTTGACGACACGTTTGGTCTAGTGGCTAGTAACCCTAGCTGTTAATCAAACGGTCGCGGGTTCGAATCCCGCTAGGAGCAAATGTTTTATGTGAACATTTTACCTTTGTACCTGAGTCATGGATATTTTGTATTTATAATATGTATGTATTTACAAAAAAAAAAAAAGTAATCTATGTATTATATCAACTGTCTGGTATCCATAATACAAGCATTACTTGCTTACTTTGGAACTAGATGGTGCTGTGTGGAATGTGTGAAGATATTTATTTATTTATTTATGTATGGCATTATGGTATTGTGGTGGGCGCGACGTAGCATTAGCGCATTGGCATACCACATTTCAAACCGTATTTCTCGTTGATATAATGCCAATGAGTCAACGTCATTTGTCGGGTGGACAGTCGTTCGACGATTTTATAGGATACTTTCGCGTTTTCGCCTAACCCTTACATATTACATATAAAACAAAGTTCACCCAGTCTGTCGGTCTCTCTGTATGCATGTTCGTGATGATCTCAAAAATTACTAAACTGATTTTCATGCGGTTTTCACTAATGAAAAATTGCTTTAAACGAGGAAAGGTTTTTTTTATAGGTACGTAACTGACATACTGAATCAGTTTAAGTTTTTAAAAAAAATACGTTAAGTATTTACATGGCATTATCAAAAAAAAAAATGTAAAAAGTGTATTAAAAATATTACTATTTGATAAATTTTTCATAAATTCAGAAATATTATTCACATTCCTTGAATAACGAAACAGGCTTTGGTAATATTATTAGATTTTTTAATTTTTAAAAAATTATTAAAGCTAAAATTTTGAAAAGAGCGGGCAATATTTTGTATTTATAACATTGAAAGACCTAAATTAGTCTTTTAGAATCACAAAATAGTTTTTAGAACTGTGAACGTATAGTTATTCAATTTGTTATTATCTAAGACAAAAAAAAACATAAATACTAACTCAGAGAGATTTTTGCCAATGTGGAGCTAACAAGAATTATTTAAATAACTTAATCAGACGCGGTAGGACATTACTCCCTTTTAAACTATTTAATTTAATTTAGATTGCTTTTGTCCTATTATTCTCACTGTAAACATGGTCACTACCGGGATGTAATACTGTTGCACCTAAGACCTTGACTCGCTTTGATACCGTTCAAGGGCGCTTCATCAATTTGTTCATAATGCAACTAATCTCAGAATAGATCGCAATTCACATCACATATATGTGCTAACTAACACCCAACAAGCAATAAATAGGATATTTACATAGCTATGAATTATACAATTTATTGCTTGACGTTTATGATGGAAGCACTGAGTAAGTGAGGTGACAAGGTGTGTTTTTATTAGTTCATTTATGAACTACACAATAGACTTGTGTTTCCATTCGGTTTTGTAGTTTGTATTGTAAACATAATTGTATTGAGATCACAGGTCACAAAATCACTGTAATGCCATGGAAATGGCCAGTTAATATATTTGTGGAATGTGGAATATATTTGTGCCCTGTGATTACTGTATATCGTTGAGAAATTATATCCAAATACTTAATTCTTACATAGGTATAAAATTAATATTATAAAGAGAAAAGAGTTGTACCTATGTTTGTAAAAAACTACTGGACCGATTTTAAAAAACTATTTCACCTATAGAAATCTACGTTATTAACGAGTAACATTTATATTTTATAAAGTTACGCGGGCAAAGTTGCGCGCAACAGCTATTATAAAATAAACCCAAACAATTTTGACTTAAATAAATAATATTCCAGAAATATAATTCCCATCTGCTATTAACCTTTAGAGACGACCTTGTCCAACTTACGAACTGTTAAAATTAAGTTTCTTTTTCACTAACGAACTGCTGGTAACATCAAAGCATGCATTCTTCACTTTACTACCGGTATAATGGTGCAATAAAAATATGCATAAATAATATAATGCAAGGACACCTGTAATTGCAAAGTGCACACGGTTATGATCTCTTTTCACACAATACAATTTTTTGTGTTAGTTATGGATACGTTCAAGTATTACGTAACGCAATTTGGGAATAGGGGGATTCGAACAACGCGTTACGTAACAAATTTTTTTTAAATTTAAACTAGGGAATTCAAAAATTTGCGTTACGTAATACTTGAACGCCCCCTTCATACTTAAGATGCTTTATGTATAATACTTTGTTTTAAAAGAAGCAAAATTCTTGGCGTAATACAGGCGAAATGTTATTGCAAAAGTGTAACTATATTGTACGTAGGTAGTAGCCCTTTATCTTCTCTACAATAATAATATCATTAAACTAATATTGTCTTTATAACTAACCTTAGTTAAAAGGTACCGCTTATCTGTCTTATGTGGCCGTGAACCACATTCATGGATGAATGAGGCCATAAATGAAAAAACGACCTATTTCTGATTTGTTCCAATTTGAATCCTATTATAAAAAAGGCATTTTTGTGCATAACTTTTATGCTTTTTAAACGTCTGCTATTGAAACACAATAGCACACGTGCTGTTATGAATTTTCCGATGATATTTCTTTTAATTGTGCAGCGTCTTTGTTGAGCATTACCTCAGAACACAGATATTACATTTTTTGCTCAACTATGTCACGCAACGCTCATATATATTATTTCTCATCGATATTATTTTCTACATTACGTCAAGAAACCCTGACAGTGACGTTAAATTTACTATTTGTGGCCATAAAGTGGAATAATTTTTGTATTTCAATTATTTCATATTTAATTTCAAATATTTGATGATTTATATAAATATTGGATTATTAAAAACTTAGAACTAATAAAATTATTGAAAACTAATTAACAAATTAAAGTTAATATTTAACTTTTAATTAATATTGACTCAATAATTTATACTATAGATATTGATAAGAATGAAAAAGACCTTCCATTGTCCAAAATGAGGATACTTTTCAATTATAACGTGTTTCTTTTAAATGTCTTTAATTTTAAAGTATAATAAGCAATTATTATTGACTTAGCTTTGGAGAGTATTAATCGACTTAGCGTTTCCTCCGCTGATTTCGTGGCCCCAAAAACCTGAAAAATGAGATCACGAAGACGTACGAACGGTTATAGCCAATAACTGATTTCCTCAATGAACACCAAAAATATTTAATGTATTGAAATTGGCGTATGTTTGTTTACCAGATCTCTAAAATTATCCTGTCATGTAATGACCCATTGGCCTTGAGGCTTACGCCCAGAAAAATAACCGCTGATTATGTAACACATCACTGGAATTTACTTCAGTTAAAATATTTTAACTCAAATCTAAGGTGTTTAATCCAAAAATAATAATTATGCCTAGGTATAATTATTGTATAGCGAAAAATGTACAAGTGTTAGTTATATGCCAACTTCCATTATAAAGCATTTTTTATTATAGCATTAAGTAGATTTAGCGTTTACAGTCATAAATTGGGCTGAAACCACTACCTCATAGAAGACCACCATGAAATCTACACCTGTAGAGTTTTTTGTGGTAGTAGGCGATGGTAACCACCTACCATCAAGTGGACTGTCAGCCTACTTTTACATAAAAAAGATTTAAATGCCGGTGGGGAAATCAAACCTTTCAGTGATCATCACTAATATGGTCAGCCCACCTCGTGTGGGTCCGTTCAGAGTAACCCGAGATAAGCTGTTGTTTTTCTATTTGTATGATCTATTCTTTTTCTATTGATCAAAAACGTAAACAAATATAGAGTCGCCATGGTCACTGGAATGTTTTAAAGATGGAATTTGTACATTAGGCATTATCAAAGAGAGTTGACTCAGTGATTAGCTCATTTAGAATTTGTTCGTATTGTTTGTTTAGTTCTATATCGTGAATTGTTTGTTTACCTTTTTGATCAATAAAAAAAGAATACAATATAGGTGTACTTATTAACTTTTATGGTTTATTTTTTATAATTTTTCAGCCAGACCACTGCCGGAGCGCATTCCAAAAGCGTTTGAAGAAAATCGAATATGATGCCCACCGAGCTGCCACATTCAGTGCGGAGAACCATCACAAGTTCTTCCTTGGCCATTTGATTGTCTTCAAAATGCATCTGAATAAGGTACTACATATCTCTATTCTCAATAATCTTCTTCTTCGTGCCTCTCCAACTACATGACTGGAGATCGGCCGTCATCTCTGTAAAGTTGTGTCTGTCTTGGGTCAGAGGATACAGATGTTCTACACTGGAGATTCCCTGATACGTAGTCAGGATTTCTGCCTGGCTACGTCTGCCTTCTATATATTATTTACCATTAAAAATCTTAATAAAATATAATTACCACATTTCTAGACAAATTTTAAAATAAAATAAAATTAAAGTAATGATATTTTAATATATTTTTATTTCAATTACATACTATCTACTATGTAGTATGTAGGCACATAGGCCAGTACATGTAGGTACTAAGCACTGTATTCAATATATTCAATACGTATGTTTATTTTAAAGTAAGTAGTATTTTAAAGTTGCTATTTCTTGTTCAATTTTGTTACAGTATGTTTGAATTTGTTTACATGTACATGAGAGTTTAACATTTTTGTCTTTGATTTCAGAGCGAGGACTTCATTAATAAATGCGAAAAAATAATAAGAACATGCGGAATAGATTGCGAGGTCGGTATAATTTTAATTTTTTTTATAAGTTTGAAGTTTGAAGTGTTATAAGTTTGAAGTGTGTGTGTGTGTTCGGTGAATGAGTAAAGGATGCTATTTCCCTAACCCATCTACTATGGTCGGCAGCACACTTGCAGTACCTGTGGCGTTGCAATCAGCTAGCTTAGGTAATCACCAGCTAACTTAACCCTGTTTGATGACTTTTACATAAAAACAAAAAAAAGTTCGACACTGCAAGGTGACAAGGATCTAGCTAGTATTTTAGCACCCGAGCCCAGACGTGTCTAGTTTTGTTCCATGGGATTCTGCCTCATACGTTCGATCGATCCACGTATAATACCAGTTATTTTAATGAGAGGCATTCAGACTTTTTTTTACAAAAAAAATTAAATTAAATACCTGCTACTTTAAACAGGTCTTTCTTACTCAATACTTCAAAATGTTTGACTGTCGACAGACGACACCTCGAGTGGTTCGCTGGCGAAGACACGCCGCCGACGAGATCAACCGAGTACGAGACGACATTCAGCATTCGAGGAAATATTACAGAGACATACTCCTTCACTCAATGAGGAGGTTGAGGCACCTGCGGAGGCAAGCGGTCGCGAGAGCTGACGAGGCGATCATTGAGTTGCGGACCTGTGCGCGAGGTTGAATAGCGAATGCGTAATGCAGTATCGAATAATTTGGAATAGTTTATTTTAAAAAAATACAAAATTTAGTGCGTATTGTAAAAAAAAAGAAACGAAAAACGTCACACATTTGGATTGTTTTGACAATTCGAAATTTAAATTAAATTCCAATCAGGAGCATACTGTGCATTATTCTTACAAGATTTAATGCGTAATAAGATCTTACGCATCTTTAAGTATTTTACATCTTGTAAGTATATATGTACTTAAAAAGATATTATTGATGTTCACTATATTTAATTTAGTTCATATAATTTTATATTTGACAGAGGGGGTATTTTATAATTGATTATATATTAATAAATATTATACCCCTTGATATGCCCATGTATAAAACCCATAAACCATAAGAGAGCAGGTGCCATAACTGTTTAGTTAGCAATATTTTAATATGTGTTCGAATATGTAAATAATTGTTTAGAGAATTTGATTGGTGCTTTGATTATATTATAATGATGAAAAATATTTTTTGTAATTTAGACATAATAAAAAACTAGAAATAAAAAATTATATTAGTTATTTTATTAGATATCATAACTTTTTTATAGATTAATTAATTATAATAATTAAACATAAACACTAATATTTATTTTTCTCTACCTATATGCTGTTTCAAATACTCTATAAATTTCAAAAGGTTTTTATATCATCTCAAAATTACCTAAAGAAAATTTATCTTTAATTTTTTAAATGTAATTCTTATAAGTAAGTAAGTAGCTCGGAGTATTCCCATTTGTACTACTATTGGTCCAGTATTCAAAGGAATTTTTTTCTGATTACTAACAGGCTGAATCTTCGTGAGTAGCTTTTTCCTCTGCGAAAATTCTCGATAGAGAGGAGGAGTTAGCAGCCGTAAAAAACTTCCAAGCGTAGGACTGGGAAAACGTACCACTCAATTTGTAGGACTGTGCTGCCATTTTGTTATACAAATGTTTACTAAGCTGCAGACAAAAAATCAGCTGGTTATATTTTTATAAATATAACGATATTTTTTAATTTATCAAGATGAAGTCGTTGTCACAATCTTTAAAAAAGCTTACATTTGAAATGTTTAAAAATGTTACTTTTAAAACTTCAAAATTTTAAATTTATTTCTTTTACAGCTTTTGTCTAACAAAATGTGATTTAAGTATAATTATTTATGTATGAATGTATTATTTTTATTAATAATTCAGTATTTAACTCATAAATAATATTCAAATGTGTACTCAGCGTAAAGTAATTAGTATTGAATAGTTAAATAAAGTTTATTAGAAAATAATGATGTTACAGATTTGTCAGTTATATTGAATATTTTGTCAAAATAATTGTATTAAATAAGAAATTGGTGCAAAAGTAAAAAAAATATTCTATTTGAATTAAATTATGATCCTCGAATTGTCTTTTCATTTAGTAAGTCTTATCTTTCTTTCTTTATAATGGTATTATTGTGTTAAAAATATTTTTATGTCTTCTAAGATCAAAAATTGTTAATTCGCTGCAATATACAAATCAGTTTGTCCATTGACTATATTAATATACAGCCAAAACTTCTTAGTCTAGAAATCTGAAATTTGGAACATAGCTTTATTTTATTACGTAAGCATCAAATTTTCTTAAAATTTCAACTCCGTGCAAAGCCGGAGGCGGGTCGCTTGTAAATTATATATTAAATTATTTTATCCTATCGTATAGTTAGTATTTAACCTAAACCCTCGTCTACTTAGGTTATCAAATAGGCCATCAGGTCAATGGCAATTAAAATAGATTATAGGTACAGTTAGAAAATATGTTCAAATTCAAAAATAACATTAGGACAAAAATTAGAGAATTTTTGTTGTGCTTCTATTTTCACTTTAATATACGAGTACATTTATTAAAATATCCAAATCCTTATAAAATTTATTTGTGTATACGAGATAATATACGTTCTCTATGAACTCCAAAACCGCTCAGCCATTTTGATGTAATTTTCAGGAGATCTTCTGATTAGCCCAGTGGGCGATTCCCTTGATACTATTTTTATACGGTTTTAACCAATGAAAAAAAGCGATGAACCAGGAAAGTTTGTATAATTAGTAGAAAAAAATTAATCTGTCTGAAGCAGGAAGCGAGCTGTCAGTATAGGTACTAGATAAAATAAGTTTCCTATTTAACTTTTAATTTTAAGACATGAATTAAACATCAGATTCTGCGGATTGTATAGGCTACTTGGAAGAAACAGCATATTATCCATAGAAAACAAGTTCTTGATATATAAGACTGTTCTGAAGCCAATCTGGCTTGGAACTTTGGGGCTCCGCATGCGACTCGAACATTAAAATTATTCAGAGGCTATTTTGAAAAGTATAAGCGATGCTCCCTGGTTTATACGTAACTCAGAGGTCCATCACCACCTAAATGTGGTTTCTGTGAGGGAGGAAATAGGACAGTTTTACAGAAGTTATAAATGCCGTCTCCAGAGACATCCACACAGACTGTGCCTGTCACAATAAAACGTCTCAAGAGACGAAATATTCAAGGGACTCCATAGTAGACTGAGGAGCCGGCTACATTGAGCGCCTCTTTCACCAACGTCAAGTAGGCCAAACTGTCATTTAAAGTCACCGGTAACCGGGGATAATGGAGCTGTTATACTTTTGTTTGAACGGTAAACGTCCCAAACATTAAATATAAAATATTAATAAAAATTCGGCTAACGAATGATGCAGTAAACCGAGTGCATAATTCAATAAAACAGAAAATTATTTTTAAAAGTAACTAATCAACACATTACTTGTAGTTTGTGAAAGAGGCCCTGAGAGTCGTTCCCAATGGGGAACCGGCTTTTCACGCCCTAAACACCTTTAACAAATCTGCTCATAGTCCTTGGACTGATCGTATGATGCAAATTAAAAAAAAACAACTTATTTATTCTGCTATCTCTATCTTGTTCGTTAACATAATAGTATAGTTAACATAAAATACTACTGCAATTATAGGATCAGATCAATGTCCCACACACAAGAGGCAATCCAGCATGTGCGTCAAACTAAGTTGGATAATTTTAATTTTATTTAGTGTTTCATGGAAAGTGCTTAGCGAGGTAAGTTATACATTTAGAGCTATGTTAATTTAACTTTTAGCAAAAAAAGTTACATTAAAATTTTTATGTAAAACTAAATTCTCTACAGTATTTGTCTGGAACTTTTTTTTTTGTAATTCTTACCTTAATTTTTGGGATAATTTGAGGATTTTTTTAAATTTCTTTTCCACCCCTTCTACAGGTCGAGATCGAAATTTTCTTTCACCCATTGATGTTACCTATACATATATTATTACAGAAACTTATATAAGGCACTAAAATTTTGATTTTTTAGTAAATTTTACTGGACTAGAAATTACTGTCTGTATTGTATAAGAATTATCCACGTTCAAAGTAAAAGTTGTACGTACACGTATTATTGATAATAGGTTTGTCTAGAAATTTTATTTCATACACTATATAATTTATTGAAACTGTTCCCAATTGCACCGACCTATTATTTTTTTATTTCAGGAAACAAATGAAACATTCGGGAGTGCCAAGCAATTAATAGAAAAGTATGAGAATGAGGTAAACGCCTCTATCGCTTTGGACAAAAGCGATAGATCGCTGTTAATGATTTGGTCAGACGATTTCCAAGTTAAGCAGGTCAATATTACTACCAAATTCAGATTGCAAATGACATAGACATAAAGAGCACAGTTTTAACAAGAGTTATTCCAACAACAAAGTAAGTGTTATCTTACGAGTAGGTACATTTCGATTTCTTCAAAGACATGCCTATTCTACGATTATTAGAAATTTTTTAAAAAAAGAAATTGTAAAGCATTTTGTATCAAAAATCTTCAATAAAAAGGTGATTTTTTTAAATACAATATATAAACGAAATACAGAATTAAATGAAAACACTAAAAATCTCTACTATAAAATTATTTTCAATAAAATATATAGCGATTAAATATTTTTTACTTCTCGTATTATTATTTTTGCGAATAATGAAATTAAACTTTATTCGAGACAAGATAAAATTAATGTGTTCAAAAATTTATTTTTCCTCAACTAGACTTGGTTTCAAGACGTTCAACTATAGCGGACAATATAATAAATTTGTCCCTATGTTTTTATACTTTTATATTTCAGTGGAGAGATTGCTTAGATATGCACAGTAAAGAAGTGCATAAGACGGCGCTTTTCTATTTTGAAAACGAATCCTATTGTTTGAAAGAAGCCAACTCGGCAGACAAGGATAAAAAACTTACAATCTCGCAAGTGGCAAGGGAGGTAACTATAAATAGATAATATGTAGATTTTATAATTTTATTAAGGATATATTAGTACCTACCTCACATAAATATCAAATTTATTAAAGATCGGCAGAGATTTATTATCTGTTCCAACTAAACTAATACAGTGTTCTAATATACTCACGCCAGAGCAAAAAATCTAATAAATCTATTAAGAAATAAACCAATAAACCTGCAAATCTGGATATTTTAATTATTATTATTGTAAAATGAAATATTTATTTATTTTACCAAAGAAAGTTTGTTGAAAAATGTATTTTATTTCTTTAGTTACTTAGGGCCTCTTTCACAAACTACAAGTAAAATGTTGATTAGTTACTTTTAGAAATCATTTTCTGTTATATTGAATTATGCACTCGGTTTACTGCATCATTCGATAGGCGATTTTTTTTTATTATTTTCTTTTCAATGTTTGGAACTTTTACCATACAAAAAAAGGTATATTAGCTCAATTATCCCCGGTTACCGGTGACTTTAAATGACAGTTTGGCCTACTTGACGTTTGTGAAAGAGGCGCTGAATGTATTATATTTTTTTATTTAAGATTCGTAAATGGAGGAAAGGATATAAATACTTACAAAACTTGTGCATAACGAACAACCCCGGCGATGTTGACAATATTGAGAGTTGTCTGGTTGAATACGTGAGTTACAATTCCATTCAACTTTTCCTATATAGAGTTGTGGCATTAAACTAAACACACCTATACAACTGAAGACTCACTGAGACATACACCTCACAAAATTCGTGTCTTCCTTTTTTTTTTTCTTTCTGTTTTTATTGTTATCTAAGGCTTTTTTCTAAGCGTTGGCTTTAATTCAAAAAAGTTTTTTGAAAAGAGGGAGAATGTATCATTGTGGTAGGGGAGCCCACGATGCTTGGACTGGACCTGAAGTATTGGACCTAAGTATTGGATTTTGAATTTTAGTGTTTAGATGCTTTCGTTTCGTAATTAATTATAGAAATTCAATTTCAGATGCAGAAAGACAATTACGATCAAACTCTACAAAGACTAATGATGTTAAAACTAGAAGTGATGCGGGATTTGTTTAAAGAAATGGTTCGTGCTGTGGTCAAATTGGAGCAGTGTTTAAATGAAACTTTATCCGAGTACCTGGAAAGGGTTAGAACTGTAATGGGGGTGTTAAATAAATGTTATCTGGCCGGTAAACATTTTCAATGACAATTCTGTTGTGTTCTCCCCTTTAGTTTGAAATTTATTTATTCTTAAAAAAGAAATTCTTAACAATTTCGCAAAAAATACATGAGGGTATATATAAACCTGGTCTCTGGTATATATAAAACCGGTCTCATCATACTCCAGAAAAAGATAAGTTTCATACTTTAAGAATGAATTAGTAAAATTAGCAATCATTCTTTAAGACCATTTATGTTTATTCCGATGTTTTTTTTTTATTTTCAAGATGTAATGGAATGATATTTTTATCATTATTTTTAACTGTGATTATGGTTCGCACATGCAACTCAATAGATCTTTCGAATTCCATGGGTATATAAGGTTTAATGATCGCATGCTTATCATTTGGTAAAAATGATTGTTTATTATGATGTCATATGTGACGACACGTTTGGTCTAGTGGCTAGCAATCCTAGCTCTGAATCAAATGGTCGCGGGTTCGAATCCCGTTAGGGGCAAATGTTTATGTGATAACATTTAATTTTGTACCTGAGTCATGGATGTTTTGTATTTATAATATGTATGTATTTACAAAAAAAGTAATCCATATAGTATATCAACTGTCTGGTATCCATAAACAAGCTTATAGTTGCTTATGTGGAACTAGATGGCGCTGTGTGAAATGTGTGAAGATATATATTTATTTATCTATTTATACATAATATGTGTTGAGAAATAAAGCGAAATCATACAATTCTTCTTTTATTTCGTTGTTAAATAATACTTTATGGTACAAAAGAGATTCAGTATTTACAAAAAAAATTAAAATTGACTATAGACATTGTCTAATTTATTAAATATCTAAACAATTAAAAAGTTACCTACTTAAAATTAAAACATAATTTATAACAGCATAAGCTGGCAATTATAAATGATTATTGATTTTGATTAACAATACCATTTTGTACAAAGTTTTGTACAATTTTGTCATATAAAAAATATGGCAATTACAATGGTAAATACCTTATTATATATGGGGCTCATAAAAAAACTTCATAAAAAAATGAGTATATTAATTAGAGTTTGTACGGTCATCAATTTGCTGGAATATAACATTTAAATTTATTTTCGTTAAGAATTAAAAATTGATTTCAATACTTTATATTTTTAATAATTTCTTATTAAAAGTTGTAACAGAACGTTTCTTCCTATTTGTCAAAATTATAATAAAGAATTTAAAATTATAAAAAAAAATATCTACTAGGAAATTTTTAATTTAGTGCCGACATAAAACCAGTGAATATTTTTTTTTTTTTTATTATTCGCCAAAACTCAACTTTTATCTACATAATATATAATTATTGAAATTCAATAGTAATACATAATTACTGAACAATTGTAATACAAAAAAGTGTCACATTTTTTTTAAATGGATTTTTTTAAATTTTTTTTTAAACACAGTAAATAAAAATGGAATGTTATTTATTTTAATACAATAAAAAAATTACAATTTGAGTATGCAGCACATGGGGATTGCTGTAATATTTAACATAATTAATTATAAGACTTTCCAGTTTATCTAATAAAAAAAATTAAAAGTTAGTTATATACTTTTAGTAACAACAAAAGATTCCCATAATTTTTTAGTTATCAAATGAGTTATAAATGAGCATATAAAAAAATTAATCCACAACAAGTGCCAACAATGGCATTTTTTTCGTAAAAACTTCGTTGAACTAAACTAAAAAAAAAATGTTTTGCTTTATAATAATTATCAAGTGATTTACATTAATTAAAATATATTTTAACTTACATTAATTATAAAATAAATGTGTCTCAAATAATTTATCAAAAATATATTATACCTACAATTCAATTTACACGCAAAAACCTTTTTACAGAAGCGTGGTTGTAGATGGCGCTGATCACAGCATACTTTTTTGTAGAAATTGATATTACGAGTAAATAGATAAAGTTAAAACTAAGTGGCAATTTTGGAACTAATTAATAAAGATCAAATGTCTTTTCACTAATACAAAAAATATTATAAAGAGTATCTATTATTAAAAAAAATATATACTCTTGGCTAAGACTGCGAGATTCACACTTAAAAATTACAATAAAAAAAATCTCATTTCAATAAATAAAATTTAAGCGAATATAAACAATTTTCATTGTAATTAGTCTAATTATGCTTTTTTTTATTATAATATATATAATTTCTAAACAAGGACGTATAAAAATGAACTACAGAGTTTCGTTAACAATTGAATTCCATTCTAAACGCATGTGTAAAGTCGAGGTACGAAAACCTTCGTCAGTTTTCAAATTCATTCCCTTTATCAAAAATAGTTTGAAATGAAATTTTGGCATAACTGACAAATGCCCAGGTGCAAGCAAATTCGACTTTAAGGCGACGAACCTTTTCTTACTCCGACTGTACATTGGAGGACTTTTATTTTTAATGTTGAACGAAAACTACGTCAACTCATTTCTAACTAACTTGTTTCTAAATCTAACCTAACGTGGACGTTGTAAATGTATCATGAAAGAAAAAAAATGGTAACGGTTACTTTAAAATGTAGTTAAAATTGAGTATTACATTTATTATCCAACTAATTTTAGTTCTTAGTTCTTAACTGGAACTAAGACTCCAATCAAGTAATATATTATTAGTTGGATATAAATAATTATAGTCATTAGCGATACATAACCAACATGCACTTTTCAATTAGAAGTATTAATATTTACATTTAGGAGGAAGGAGGAATAAAGTTTCCAAATGGAGTGACGATACTATCTGTAAAAAATAACGACACGTTAAATTTATGTACTCACTAGCTGGTGCCCGCGACTTCGTCCGCGTTGAAGAAGAAAATAATAATTATATGAGTGATAACGCCTGACATCGTTATCGCTGTGACGACGGTGGCGCCACCACGCGACAGTGGCGCTCAATTCTTTATATTTTTAGACAATCACTCGGGAACAGTACTTTTTTCTGGATGAATGTCCTTTCTTGTATCCCTGACAACGTGTATGCAAATTTTCATGATGATCGGTTGAGTAGTTAAGGCATGAAAAGGTAACAGACACAGACAGACAGAGTTACTTTCGCATTTATAATATTAGTATGGATAGTATGGATTTATTGAGTTTTTACCACAGAGCAAAGAATCGCAGCGCCGTTACTAGAGACGGCAGTTTCTATTTGCGAGTTGTAAACATTATCCAAAAAAGTGATAGAAAAAAATAGAACGTTAAATAGGCTTGAATTGGTTTGTAAGTAGGATTTAACAGTATCACAGATAAATACATGAAAATATATTTTTAAATACAAATAAAATACTAGAATGAAATAGTTACCATCAGAGTGGACCCATCCCAGCGTTGGGACGTGGAGGTGGTTCCGGAGTATCCGGGGACGGAGGTTTGAAGGTACTTCCCTGCAAGAAACATAGGTATTAAGAGGCACATTAATTTCTGTAAAGGAAGCAATTTGTAATGAAAAACCTACTTAATGTTGAAAACAGTAGAGTTAACTTAGTAAAGGAAAAAAATTAAAAACCTCATGTGTGTGTATGAGTGCTTTTCGCCATTCGTCAGCTGACTCCATGTTAGCGGAATGTTACGCTCCTGCGAGTGCGACAAAACTAACAGCTGCATTGTATTATGAACCTTATAGATATTGTATCTAAGATTAATTGTAAGTTAAGCTTCTTCGTTAATCATCGGAGCCAAACGAATATTCACAACACGCCTTATCAATGTGTACTACTGTACCACTAGTTTGGTCCTAGCACTAGCGCATTCCTCAGAGCTGAACTCAAGTGATGCTCATTTCAAATTAGTGTAAGTGTAGTTTATTGGAATGTACCTGGAAGCCAAGAGCAGCTTCGAGTGGCGTGAGATCGTGCGACGGGGATTCCCCTCCGCCCAGAGTGGCGTATTCCCCGAAGCGCTCCGTCTCCCCTCCTCCGCCTCCGCCCCCTCCACTCCCCCCGCGACCGCCCTGGATCGTCGCGTAAGTGTTGTCGCCCTGTAGTTATCATATCAACTCATATTATAAATAAGAATTACAAATATATTATTGGCAACGGTAGCCACTCACTATTTAGTGGAACGACAGCACGACAGCCTACTCACTGTAGTAAAATTAAAAAAAAATACAATTTGAAATAAGGTAAGTAAGTCCAAATAATTCTTAGTTACTAACCGTAGGATAATACGGTTATATTAAAAAAAACACGTGTTATTTCTAAATTAAGTAAACTACTAGCAGTACGAGTAACAGCAGTTGTAAAATGTTAGTACTTAGTAGATACAGTTTCACCGTCACTGTTTTAACCGTAGAACGTAACTGTTTTTATTGGATAGATAAATTTTGACTTAGAAGATTACATATTTCTTTTACCACTCATTTTAAAGTTAAATGGTTGAACTGTTCTCACCTGTTGTGGTTCGATCAGGGCCTGTTCGTTCTGATCCCCAAACACGTTCATGGTGAGCTCCTGTTCCTCGTAAGGCCTCAACTTGGTCTCCAGCCACAGAGGGTTCTCAGTGGTACTGAGTTCCTCCAGCACCCGCCGACGGGCGAGGCTGTCTCCTTTACTGGATTGTAGCGATGGCGGAGGAATCACCCTGCAAGCAATAAATATGGACACGCCTGTGGCATATGTGTTTTTTTTTTTGGTCTTTTTTTTAAAATATTTTTGTTTTTGTTTCTGTTTTGTGTCCCAAAGATTTATAAAATAAAATGTACAAGGAAAAGTCTAAATAGCTCTATGATAGCCTATAAAAACACTTACCAGTGCTTGAGGCAAGCGCACACCACGACGAAGGTGACGATTCCAGTGAAAAGGACGATCAGCAAAGCGATCAATGCCGCAACCGCTGGGTCGAAGCTCGACGGAGCTGGTACAATATTAGCGCCATTAAAAGTCTTTCTTTGATAGCTAAGAGTATAATGCTTAGCTTCTAGAGTAAGATCCCAGGAGGCAATACCTTTAGAAGTAGCGCTGGCAGCGATGAGCGTCTCCACGCCATACTCCTGGTAGACGTCCTTGAGTTCGTCGTATTTCGAGTCGATGCTCTCCAAAACCTTCTCCACCGGAAGGACCTGGTACGAGCTCGGCTCCACTGCGTGCAAATGAATCTCGCACCTACAATTTAACAACAAATTGGGAGAAGAAAATAAATGCCACTTTTGACATATTCACTTTCTTAAACCTTCGCGTTTTTAAGCTTTTTAAGCCTCTATATTGTGCGTTTGACAAATTGGAATTCCAGTTCGTAGTTATTTCAAGGACAATATAATTGAAAGAAGAAGAAGAAGGTGAGCCAAAATAAAACATCAATGTGCAAAACTTCTTCATAAATAAAGTCGATTGTTATAAGAAATCAATTCGGTAATGTATTAGGACGTCACTAATCCCAGCTGTCAAAAGTAAAATAAATGGTTGCACGAAGTATAGAGCTGATTTAAAGTTCGTTTCATGAATGAAGTCCCACGGCAAACAGCTGAATAATAAACTATAAAAAGTTAGTTATTACTATAGTAAATTAGTAACTTAGAGCTATTTTTAAGTAAGATTTTGGGGAGATAAAACCAATAAAATCACATTGGCATCATTCGAGCGTTGGTCTTTTATGAATAGAAATCTAGTAATAATTGAAAGACTAACCAATCGGTGTAGAGTCGGTCGGCAGTGACGAGATGCAGACGTCTGCCGGAGACGAGGAGGGCGCCACTGGCGGCCGCCAATCGCTTCTGCACTCCAACCACGTCCGACGAACAACTCCGAGACACCACCATGCGGATTAGCGACGAACGATCTATTATCCAAATCTGAAACAGTTATCCACTTGTTGTCTAAATTTATTGGACACACTCAAGTTCAACAAACACTCAACTTCGCAGCTATATACTTAACTGTGATAACTTTCACTTCCAAGTATATTATTATATCTTACAACAAACTTTTTGTAAAGGTTTTCAATCTATGGTCGTGCTGATTTCCGTTTGGTTGAAAGAGGCCGAGATAGGATATAAAATTTAAAAGACAGACAATTTTATCGTTTTAGACAATTTTGTCAGCCCATAAGGGCTGAGTATAAACGCAAGGTTGTTTCTGGCCCTCAACTGATACCAAAACAGGTGCATATACTGCGAAGATTAGTAGCGATCGGAAAACTGACTATTTTTTTTGTAATTTTGTGTCAAGTTTTCCCTAAAAATAATACAAAATTAGATTTTTTTCTATTTAAAAATAAAAAAATTAAACGACTGACAATAATATGAGCAATAAAGATTGAATAAGTGTTGCGTACGCGTACGAAGTTGCGTGAAAAAGTTAGTCTTATAACTTACATAAACTTGTGCTTTGGCCTGTCGGTACGGCGGAGCTATCTCTTGCGCGATGATATCGAGAACGAAGCGATCCTGATTGTATTCCGACATGTAGGCAGCCGTCATCAGCACGCCTGGAAGTGTACATATATATAGTCATACATAAAAATCAGTGCATATAGTAAAAAATAATTTAAATTCTAAAGTATGGCAACGAATTTTCACAGTACAAACTGAATGGATTTTGTTAAAAATCTTCACCAATATGGTTTATACACTTATAAGAACATCACATCTTGTAGAAAGTTGAGAGGAAAGGGGTAAATATTATCAAAAAAGGCAATTCAATTATTGTAGCTAGGCGAAAATGCGGCTGATTAAGTTTCTACTCATCCGAATTGTTCGTGGATGCACATTTTTCAAGTAATACGGATTAAACTATGTACCTTTGACGCGCAGTATTATGGAAAATATAGTTTGTCAATATAATATTGCTTAACACAAGAATATCATAATACAGCTGTGAGCATAGAATCAAGGGAGAGTTTGTAGGAAAAATATGTAGATTTATTAAAAACTAGCTGTTGCCTGCGTCTTCGTCCGCGTTGAAAAAGAAAAAAGTAGCCTATCCTGTGTCTTTTACGTCTAAACGTTTATCTACCAAGTTTTATGAAAATCAGTTAATTCGTTTAAGAGTTATGGAGGAACATATATACTTACATACAATACCTACACTTACAGATTTATTATTAGTATTGATTGTGGAAATTGAAAATAAGTTTGTCTCTTGACTAAATCGCAAACAAATTTGGTAATGTCAATAAATACAACATAATTGTTACCATCTTGACTAATGTTGAAAGGCGATGGAACTACGCTGCCACTGGATTGTGAAGCTCCGAACTTGTAAAGGTTGGAAGCGGCCACCATGTAAATGAGGGTCCCATTCTCTTCCAAATCCGGATCCTCGGCCACCACAGAGAGAACCGGCTCGTTCACGCGGGCAGTGTGCTTTACGCCTACCAACATAAATATTTTTAAGAGGGTATATAACAGTTTCAACGCTTTACACGCGTTTTTTTACGTGAATTTCTGAACATGATACTGGTTCCCGTAAGAATAACACAAACAAAACAAAAACGGAACAGGATAGCACAATTCTATTTCTACTCGTATTTTTAGTGACTCGTATTTTCCAAAATTTTACAATCAAGTCACTTTTAGTATTTACCTTGGAAAAATTATTAGGAATGTATTTTAATAAATATCCTAATTACAAAAATATTCTTTACTTTTATTTGTTGTTGCATACGATTTTTATAAATTCAATCCAAAATAAGCGTTAAAAAATAATGAAATGTTGTATTTTGTGCTTTACAAGCAAGTGCTATTTCTACAAATTTAGAACTTTCCTTGAAAAAACAACACGTTTACATGAAATTTCAATAGGTATTCAATATGTAAAAAATATTATAAAATATCTATTTTATATCATTTAAAAAAATATATACTATTTTACGCTCAAGGCAAATACTCGCACAGCTTTCTGTCAAGCGCTCTTAAGACCGGCTATTATTTTACGATGGTTGTCCAGTTATAACTTCGCAATGCAGTGTACCTTTGGTTATCAAAATGAGTTATGAAACGCATAGGTTACGTGACTACAAGAATTGTAGCGTGCAAAAAAATCTTACCAGCATAATAAACCTTCTGATGAAACTTGGGTTCGTTGTCGTTCTGGTCCAGTATGTTGACCTTAACAGTAGTGACGCTGGTCTCCTGACCCTCGGTGCTGTTGTCGATAGAATTGAGAATTGCAGCTCCATGTTCCAGGATGGGATTATTACTAGCATATATTGTTAAAGAATACTCAGACTGTTTCTCTCTGTAAATAATAAAGAATAATCAAATGAATAAAAGTAAAATTGATTGACACGATCTAGAAATGTTATAATTTCTCACTATCGTGTTCTATGCTCACGTTAAAACTGACACGATTTAATTACCGCCTTTTAAAAATTACACCAATGTCATGAATATGAATTTGTTTACTATGAAGTGAGTTTCTGACAAACAAATATACATATTTTTAGCACCCTCTACTTCGGGTACATTAATGAAATCACTTCATGTTTAGTCCAAATACTTTTATAGTCCGACCGATATCTTATAGTTGGAATTGTAGTTCGACATGTGCAAACATACGACGAATGCGTTCGTTCAAATCTCTGATACCTTTTTAATATGTCACAGAATGAATCTCAATGAATGAGCACCTCTTTTGCAAAGTCACAGAGAATCATACTTTACTATACTTTTCGCCTGACATTGTCTTCTATTAGAAGAGTAAATGAAAAAAAAAAACGTTTGTTACCGATCAAAACTGATGTTAGCTTTGATGATGCCTTGCGTTCTGTCTAAAGTGAAAGCGCCCTCTTTGTTGCCTTCCAATATGTGATAATAAACTTTGCCGTTTTCACCAGAGTCTTTGTCCGTTGCCTTCACAATTCCTGCAAACATTAAAGCTACATCAGCCTTTTCTGCTTGATATAAAATCTGAGGATACACCTAAATTAACTGGTTGTGTAAAAATGTAAGACACTACTATACGTTACGATTATATTTTGTACTAGCTGGTGCCCGCGACTTCGTCCGCGTTCTCTATAGTTCCTCATCCTCGACAAAAATAATTTTTCAATTCCAACCAGTAGTTCCTGAGATTAGCTTTCAACTTATTTACTTTTAAGTCCCAGAAAAGGACATAGGATACCTTTCATCTAGAAATAAAAAGTACTGTTCTTGAGAGATCATCTAAAATAAAATAAAAAACTAACGCCTGGTCAAAATAAGGTCAGAGCAACAAGAGGTCAAGCGTTATATTGCTATTTTTTTTTTTAATTTTCTACGCGGACGATGTCGTGGGCACCAGCTAGTTTGGAATCATGAAAACAATGAGAAAGAAGATTAGTGTTTATTCACTGTGCTATAGAAGTTGTATGTATATAGTCTCGAATCATTAATATTTATCCGATATGACTGATATTAGTTAGGAACTTCATGAAATGACGCCATATCACGGTCTGCCTAGGCACATCACGAACAGCAGGATTATATGATTGGCCGCCGACATTTATATAAAGTGCTACGAAGCTTACGACACTTACCGACAATGACGCCGGGCGGTAAGTTCTCAGCGAGAGAGAAGGCGACCGCAGGCGCAGCGAAGCGCGGCGCGTTGTCGTCGGCGTCGGCCAACACTACTCGCAGCAACCGCAGCGACTCGAATCGCGCCGGCTGCCCGTGGTCCACTGCGGCCACCACCAGCTGGTACTCCGACTTATGTTCCCTATCGAGGAAAGTCTTGGTCCGTAGCTCCCCTGTGTCCTCGTGGAGGCTGAACTCCTGAGTCTCCCCCACGTTCTGATTGTCCACCTTGAGGTAGTAGGACACGCGACCGTTCTCGCCGCTGTCCTCGTCTGTGGCTTTCACGGTCGTTATCAAGTAGTCGGCTTGCGCGGCGTTCTGATAACAAATTCAAATATACAATGTTATTCGCTATTTTTACGATTAATCACACAGATGCACACTCATAATTTTATTAATGCAATTTTATTTGAGCAATATTCTAGGACTAAATTTAATAAAGTAATATTGAGAATATAAATTGTATTTATTAAGAAAATGAAAAAATAAATGGCGTATGGCCGCCATAGCGTGATAATTACCTCCGCTAAACGGACGCGTTTGGTATGGAGAAAAAGCACTGAAGTCACGCCGTCACGCTCTGTGAGCTACATCCTCAGTGAAGTTTAATCTACCGGAATTAGTACGCACTTCTTGGTTCATAATAAGGTTAACTTCGTCAATAGTTTGTTAAGATGTTAACAAAATTGAATGACTAAACCTCACTTGTAGCAAAACAAGAGGCAGGAGTCGTCAGTTCTCACCTCGGGAATCTGTATGGAGGTCTGTTCGATGGGTGGGTGTTGGAATACAGGGCTGTGCCTGTTGACTGCGAGTACGGAGATGTCGACCCTCGCCGTGTCCTCGTGCAGCCCATCACTGGCCACCACGTGCACCCGGTAGGTGGCGCCACCACGGACACTTTTCACCGGATAAATGATACCGTTGGAAGCTTCCACTCGGAACACCCCTACGATCAAATCTAGTGTAAATATACTGAATATAATGTACTGAACACACACACACACACACACACACACACACACACACACACACTTTGACTCCTTACCAAGATCCTCACCCCCGTCGTTTAGAATTAATTTTAAACTGAGGTAATATGTGTTTTAATCCTACATAATGAAATTCTGTAAGTGGCAATAAAAAATAATATTGTCTATTACATGTTAGTCTGTTTTTCTGTAGGGTTTTTATTAAAAATAAAATAAATTAATAAATAATAATCAAAACATAACAGTGATCTCTCCAGGTGAGTAGAGCTCGAGTCAGAAAGAGACGCCTAAATAAAAAAAATCAAATCAAAATCAAATGTCAAGAGAAATGTTCCAATCATAAAACACAAGATACCTGGTTCACTTTGATCCACAATCTTGTATTCGATCTTTCCATTCTCCCCTTCATCCGTATCCTCGGCCAGAACCTGCAGGATAGCTGCAGGAGGATTAAGTTGGAGATTTTCAGCAATTGTACTCTTGTAAACTTTTTGAGTAAAGATTGGGGCGTTGTCGTTTATGTCTAATATTTTTATGTGCACCTGAAAAAAAAAAAACAATGAAAAAAATATCCTGAAAAATCTAAAAAAAAATCTGAAAAAGTATTTCATTTGAAACTTAGGATGGTTATACATAAACTTATTTGTCTTTAAAACTAGGTTTATTTATTATTTTGATAATAATGTAGTAAATATAATATATTTTGCACATAATAGATTATAAATGCTGTTCTTCTGCTTAATATTTTATTAAGAGATCGTAGTTCGACGATGAGTGCTCATAAGCATTTAGCAGTTTTCTATACGATATATAAGGCAGGGAACCATTAACACTAAAGTCAAAACGTTAGAATCTCAATAAAGTGCACATAGAAGATTTTTGTTTGACAATGACGATATGACCGATTAATATTATTCTTCATCACCGAATTAATATTAATATGATCCGATTATATTATAGGAATTTTTAACAATTTGCTAATTCTCCCTGACGAAAGTGACTGTACTTACCTGTACGCTAGTGGATCTAGCGATGTGTTGTGGCGCTGCGTCGGTGGCGATAGCTCTCAGATAAACATCCGTAATGGTCTCGCGGTCTACGTCTGTGGCCACCGTCACCACGCCGGTCGATTCGTCCACAGAGAACAACTGCGCCATGTCGCCCGTCAGGCTGTAGCGGACCTGACCGAACTCACCTGCGAACATTGTCATGGTCTATTGTAGAACTAATAGTAGAACTGTTTGGACTAACTCAACAGAATATTCATTTTCGTCCTGATATTCTACTCTAGCAAGACTTAGAAATACTATTTTAATTCTTATTAAAATATTAATATTGCTGTATAATGAGTTATGTATACTCATCGAAATACTACACTGGAATTTGCGTCACAAATGCCAAAGCGGCACATAAAAAGAACGCCTTTGACAGAATCATGGTGGACTCTTGCCTTCACGCGTCAATGGTAAAAGGTAGTAACGATCAACTTCTACTATTTCATTTTAAACTCTAATGGGTTGACGTAAAGTCACATTTTCTTTAAATTACGTACTTATTATTATGTTTGTTTTGTTTTAAATGACAATTTATGCTCTACGCATATGTCACTTTTAAATGTTCCATAAAATTCGTAGTGTTTTGTATGGCACGCGGGTTCCATGTTGTAGTAGTTTGATGTGTATACTCCATTCGTTTGAACAAGACATTTCATATTAAACTTTACAACTTCAAAAAGTCATTATCGTCATGATAAAAAAGAAATACTACATATAAATTGGTTACTATATCTCTATGCTGTGACTGTGGATTGTGAGGAGACAATTCTTTTTATTTTATTTTCACAAGTATAAGAAATGTGAAATGTCTCACCTTCGTCCTTATCAACGGCAGTGAGGGTCAGGACTTTGGTGCCGGGAGGAGAATGCTCGAGAACCACTGCATCATACTCGGCTGCAGCGAATATTGGATCCTCATCGTTGGCATTGACGATGTCGACCACAACGGACGCCGAGGTGGACAGCTGAGGCACTCCGGAGTCGTATGCCACTAGGGTGAAGTTTATTTGGTGGACCTTCTCGTAGTCTATGCGATTCGTAGTTTTTACTACTCCTGAAACATGTCACAATAGTTACCTATATGATTTCATAAACACTCACAAATTTATGGGAATAATTGCAGTATAGAAATGAACATATTATTATACTGTATCATACAACTTTCTTATAAATGTGTCGTTCATTGTAAAAGTGAAATTTTAGAATAACGAGCTTTTTGCGAATTATAGTGTAGGAAAAAAAATATAAGCATTCATTCATTGTTTTCATCTATGGGATTTTAATGCAACTATTGGAGTTACTTCACTTTTATATTGAAAGTTATGACTAAATGTGATACCATTAGGCAAGAAAATATGGTTTTAAAAATAGGGAGTTACACCACTTTTACAATGAACGACACAAATGCTGAAGTACTTGAGTCTCTATCTTGTGCAGGAGAGTATCAATTATACATCCCGATACTCCGACGTGTAAATTTCGTAATTTTTAGCCCGTACGCTAAACTATAAAGTTTATTTTTTTAGCGAACAGCCTATGTGTTTAAGAGTTTAGAGTCTAAATGCATTGCGTATAAAAACATGCGAGCTTTTTTGTTTCTTTTGTAAAAACATCTTTTTGGACTTCGGCAATCTCAGGTAGAAGGGCCCCTGGATATAAATTGATATAGGTCCACCTATATTACACCAAGCTACGCCACTGGCCTTATGTTAATTATTTTCGTCGGGCTGGCCCATACAATATGGGTTATTGTTATCTTGAAGGGTTTATTGCCTTCTCGCATGAGACAAGTTTTAAAAGCTTTAATCTCATTTGGTAACCAAAATAGGTAGACGTATGGCATGTAATTAAATTATCGCCCCTATGCTGATTTGCGCGTGTAAATTAATTTTAAATATTCGCATTATAGATTAGTAAAAGGAGAAATAGAATAATTAGTAAGGGGAATTTGAAACAGTTGAAAAGTTGTGTCTCTGTACTTTAATGAATATATTAGAATTAATAGAAAAATAATACAAAAAATAAACGATTTTTAAGAATTACAAATTAAAATTACACAAATTTTAACTAATAAAATTTGAACCTAATATAAATACAAAAAATAACTGGTCTAAATGTCGGTTACGATGAAAGTGAAAAGACAATAATAAAATACGATTGGTCACAAGGTACATAATGTTTATAATCGCAAAATTAATGAAAGGGTGTTGTACAAAAGAGTCTATTAACCGAGTCTAAACAGCAAAGCAAGATAACAAATAGGAAGATTTAATTATAAAGACTGCTTGTGAGTGAGTTAATAGCTAGAATTTAATTCTGCTAGGGGCATTCCGCCGCAGATTGCATTCCGTAGCCGGCTGCGCGAGTGGCCGCGAGCTTGACGCCCGCTGATGGAATATAAAGCGGTTTCATGCTCTAAAATTAGAGAGCGGTATAAACTTGAAATCTGTTTGAACGATCACCATAAAAATTATCAAATTGTATAAAGAAAAAGTTGAATCAGTCTCTTACCAGTAACATTGTCTATTTGGAAGTAAGGGTTCGGTGGGTGGATAAGTATGGCCGCAATAGGAGTCTCCTTGTCAGCGGCGGAGTAAGTGTTGAGTATGGTCCCCACTGGCTGCTCCTCGACCATCCTCTCGAGGTACGCCGGCTGGGAGAACACCGGCGCGTGCCGATTCACATCCACTATCGTTATTATCAATTCTCCTGTAACAATCAAATGGGATAGCTTTATTACTGTGTATTTTATTTAAATCTTCGGATTGTTTTACGTCAACATACTATTTGTCTTAAAAAAATTTTTTTTTCATATAGAATATTCTCTTCTTTTTCCTTTTTGGTTTTATATAAATTTTTTTTTTTTTTTTTTAAATTACCTAATAGATAAATAAATGTAAATAATTTTAATGATTCTAAAGGCCAATTTGTATTTCATTTATATATATAATAGATATATAATGGATGTATGTAATCTAAATAAATAAATAAATAAATAAAACATGACAATTTTATAGTTCATTATTTTGATGATTGAGTAAAATTTGCACGTAACATTATATTTTATTTTTCAACAGAACATAATTATTTTATGTTATTAAGAGGTTGTAGTTCCACAAATAGTGCTTACGAGCAGTTAGCAGTTTTTTTTATAAGGCAGTAAACTTTTCACCAAGGTGAAAATTTTGGAATCTCAAAAAAGTGCACATAGCAGAAATTTTGTTTGACAAGGACGACATGTAATATTGCAATTACCATCAGCCGTCTGCGTGTTAGGCGCTGTGGGATCGGTGACAGTGACGGGCAGTGTGAGCACTGCGGCGCGGCTGCGGTCCAGTCTAGATGACACCACCACAGCGCCGCTCCCGGTCACATTGAACCAAGATGACAGACTACCGACATCTAATACCTGAAACATTTTAGAGCTTATCAAATGTTGGCATTGGCCTGTAAGTCTCATAATACATGCCAGTGGAAAGTATTTTTGATGCAAGTGTATTGCCGACACTGATAGTATGACAGGATAAAGAGTAAAGGACAAGGAGAGGATGTGAAAATAGGCTCTATAAAAACTTCAATCACGTACCTTAACAACCGCACACGCGATATCCACATAAAACAGTGGTTTTTATCACTAAAAGCCTTTTAGATGAATGACTGAAAAACACAGTACACTCCTTGTAGTAAACATTAAAGCGTATGATTGAATGTGTATTTTTTTCGATGTATTTGCAATTCCGTTAATATAAGCAAGGAGTGATATTTCAATAAAATGTACCATTGATTTCACTGATAAAAATATCTCTCAAACTGTTTGAACAAGCTATTTTTAGTAAAAACTTCAATAGATTTACCTCTTTCCCACTACTATCGACGGCTCCGGCGGGTTTGTCCTTTCGGGCGAAGTGTAGGAGTCCAGAGTCGGCTATGTCAGGGTCGGCAGCCGTCAGAGTGTGGAGCACAGTGCCAACGTCAGCGTCCGCCGACACCGAGGCCCTCTGGGTGGGGGGCACGAAGTGGGGGGGCTTGTCGTTCACGTTAATCACGTGGACGGTCAGCTCTGTTGTTCCACTTAGGCTTGGTAGGCCTGGAAAGGTGAAGGTGGACTGCTTGTAGATTTAAAAACAGTATTTGATTCTATAAAACAACTGTAAGTTTCCAATTTTAAACCACTCGCATTGAAAATATGCATGACTCTGTTATCTCCCACCCCCCACCTCTACATAATAAGTAAAATTACAGTCGTAGCAGTGCTTATAAAGAGAATCTTTAATATCAATAAAGCTATCGATTAGTACAGGTCACACCACTATATAATTTCTAAGTAAGTAGTCTGTGATTAATACTATATTTTATTTATACAAATTGAAAGAGGTAAATGTAGAAAAAGTCTCACCCAAATCGGAAGCCACAATTTGTATTCTGTAAGTATTTTTCTTGTCGTAGTCCAGTTTGGAGGAGACCGTAATGACGCCTGACACTTTGTCAATGACGAACGAATCCAGGGCGCCCTTCTGTATTGCATATTTTATTTCCGAATTGATGCCAACGTCGAGGTCGGTCGCTCTCACTGCTGCCACTTCTGTACCTGTTTCCAAATGACATACAATATCATCATATCACATTTAAATTTCAATAGGTACAAATGTTAAGGCTTGTCACTTATCACTATTTGTTTGTTCTATGGCAGTTACAACAGTTTAATGATTAAATGACACCGGTTCTGTGAGGAATAATTCTGTGATATTTAATTACCAATTGGTGCGTCCTCGGAAATGCTGGCGTCATACCGCTGCGTGTCGAAGACGGGGGCGTGGTTGTTCACGTCACGAACTGTCACCTCTACGTGACTTGTCGCCTTGTGCACACCGTCCGTCGCCTAAAAAAACATCACAGGAATCTTATATTTATGCAAGTAAAGGATACGAAAACTCATTTCCCTTAACTATTAAGGTCAACAGCTGGTTTGCAGAACATAATATGATATAAGCGACGTGCTTCTGTTAATAGACGACGGTAACCAAATGTTACCGGTAA
This sequence comes from Synanthedon formicaeformis, assembly GCA_945859745.1. Lineage (NCBI taxonomy): Eukaryota > Metazoa > Arthropoda > Insecta > Lepidoptera > Sesiidae > Synanthedon > Synanthedon formicaeformis. The sequence goes on from OX243961.1 coordinate 11,474,481, forward strand.
TTAAATGTTATTAATTAGATGTTAGTGATTTTACTGTGTACTAATTCACAAATAACTTTCACCTGTCTATTGAATTCCATTATGTAAGTAAAAGGATTATAGGAAACGTATATAATTGTATTACTTTACACTAGAACTTGAAAAATCAATTCTTACCGAAATAAATCCTTATCTATTATTATTATTATTTTTGATTCATAGGGATTTATGTATATGAAGTGAAAATAAGAAAAAGCGTGTTGTAAAATACTCACCAATATAGTTAAATAAATGTGATTGTTGTCTGTAGAATGCGAGAGTCCTCCAGTCTCCGGACGGACGGAGATCTTGCCCGAGAGAGGGTCGATCCAGAAAGGGTGGGTCGCGGGTTCGATTATTGAGTAACGTATCTCGGACGTAGCGTCTACATCTCGGGCTTGAACCTAAATCGATAAATAAATTAAAAATCACAAATGAAAAATGTCTTAAAACTGTAATTGCAAAGGTGATTATGACATTTTAATTCCATAAAATAAATAATTTAGTTTCTGTGATAAATAATTACATATTTATTATACTATAAGTAGTGGTAGGGCACACTGCGTTTCGCAGTCATTTGGGCAGCTCGTCTGGCGGCAGTAACCACCACCTTACAGAATACCACCGTGAAATGACAGCATTATGTGCTATTGTGTTTCGGTGAGTGAGTAAGGGATGCCAGAGCCCATTACCCCATCCCTGCCTTATCCCTTATTCTTCTATGGTCGGCAGCGCACTTGTAGCACTTATGGCGTTGCTTGTGTTATAGGCGACGGTAGCCACCTACCATTAAGTGGACGGTCAGCATGTCTGTCGACCTTAACATAAAAAATAAATTGCGTGTAATTTATTACCCTTTCATAGATAGTTTGAAGTCGCTTCCAAGTCATTCTACTGCTTTTCATTTAGGGGCATTTCATAAGTGAGGAAGGTTTGCGTATGTAATTATATATAAAAAATCATTCCGTGCGATAACATTAAATATAACATACAAGCATTGAAGTATGTACTTTATTGAGAAAGGTTGTTCCAAACAGTTCTACTATTAGTTCTACGATAGAACTGTTTGGACAAAAAAATTTCCAACTATTTCTACTGCACAGTTTGACAGATTGGACTCTTACTGAAAACCATATTACAATACATGTGTAGTAAATATTTTTATCGTTACAAGGCTTTTGAAACTTGCAATTGGAAGTATTCTCTGATATACTTTTATGTCTACCAATAACTATGTACCCTCAATATTAATAAAAGTTTCAGGTTTAGACATGTATGTATAATAAGTGATTTACCTGCAGTTCGGGTTCGAATTTTACAGCATCCTCGTCAATAGAGGCTTTGTAAACAGATGTGGTAAACACTGGAGGGTTGTCGTTAGAATCCACCAGCGATATCTGAAGGGACACTACCGTACTCTGGCCTTCGCCATCCTCATCGGTCGCCTGAAATATTATGTTAACACTTACGGAATAAAATAATCTAAGTGTACACATACATACATTGATGTTTCCAGTATAATTGTTGTGTGTTGAGTACTAAGCTGCACTGGAGCTTTACCTTGTACTGTAAGAAATAATCCTTCCTAGTTTCGTAGTCGAGACAGGGCGCTACTCCAGGAGTTTCGCAAGGAGCCACCGTGATGACTCCACTTCTGTTGTCCACTTGGAATAGTTCCGCTCCGTTGCCGGACAACTGGTATACGATGCCGTCTGTGCCGTATCTGAAAAAATACATTGACATTAAAATTACTTTGGATCAACATTGCAAAATGAAATGAAATGAAAAAAAATGACAGGTTACTTTGAATTGCAAAAAAGTGGACCAATAGCTTTAGAGAAAAGGGCGCAAACTTAAATATTAAAAAAATTAATGGCAGACACAGAAAATGAAATATTGTACCGGCCTTTATTAAGTGTCTTAACTTATATTTTAAAGTTATTAAAATGACAGCGTGTGAAGTGTTATATTTCGGTGAGTAAGTAAGATTTTTTTAGAGCTCATTTCTCTGTCCCCATTTCCCTTTACCTTTTAAGATAGGCGGCGCTTGAATTTCCCCTGTTATTCTTTTGTATATAAGCACTTAATCTGGTCTGGTCTGCCATAATTAAGCAAATTTACAACAGTTTTCGTTTGCCGGAGATAGAAGGTCTGAGGATTTTGTCGATTGCTACGAAGTACCATGTGTTACACACTCGATGTTAAGGAAGGATTCCCAGACTTCAAACCTCACGGTAAGGAGTTTGGGTTTAAAAAACGTGATCGACCGATTTCCAAGTCTCATAATTAGCGATATGTTGTTATCAATTGACGAACCCTTCTATCTAAGCCACTTAGGGCCCCGTTCACCATCTCTGAGTAAAGTGTCAAGTGGGCTAACCGCCACTTAAAGTCACCGGTAAGAAAGTGTACGAGTTTCACCATCTTCGAGTAGCATTACTCAATGGGTAATTTCAATGAAATTGACACAAGATACTCTTAACATTTACTCGCCAATTAACGTTACTTGAAAAGTTATTAATCAACACTTTACTTGTAGTTGGTGAGAGAGGCACTTAGTCTGAAAATGATTCCATTAAAACAATAAACAGTTGAAAAATGAGTTATACCTGCCAGTGTCCCTGTCGGTGGCCCGTACGGCGGCAAGTCTCGTGCCGGCCGGCGCCGCTTCCGGCACAACGGCCGAGTACACGTCATCCGCGAACTGCGGTGCGTTGTCGTTCACGTCACTCACCGACACGTGAACGAACGCCGTGGACGATAGACGCGGTCTCGTGTGCACCTCTTCTGCTATCACCTAACATCGAATAAATAAATAAATAAATAAAATATATCTTTTCACATTCCACACAACACCATCTAGTTCATGGGTGGCCAACCTTTTTGGCAGCTGGGCCAAATTTTTCAAAAGAGATTTCCTAGCGGTCCGCACTACTTAATTTAACCAAAGCAAACAAGATTTTTTTGAGGAAAATGAACACCCCGCATCTCGTAAAGGTGATTTTAAACACATAGATTACTTTTTTTTGTATACATATTATAAAAAAAACCACCCATGACTCAGGTACAAAGGTAAAATGTAATCGAACTATAACTTTAATAAAATGAACCATTTATTTTAATAACAAAGTACCTGGTCATAAAAGGAAATTTTAAATTGAGTGATCAATATATAAACTGCCTAATCATATTTAAGTACTTATTTATTACCAAATAAAAATACATACTGCAAATGAAAAAATCGAAAATAAATGTTTAAAGTAGCTGTAGTTACACCACGCTTCATGATGTTGCTAGATATTAACTAATACATAGTTATTCACAAAAGTAGTTTTTTTACTATATAAAATATAGTAATTTGAACTCTGGGTATGTTTATAAAACAATACAAAAAGTTGGCTCAAAATGAAATATCAATGTGTTCAATTGATTAAATAAAACTTATATTTATAAACGAAGTCGATTGTTATAAGAAATTAAGTACACAATTTACTTTTTCGGTTCAGACAGTATCGTGACAGTGTATAACAAAGTCAAGTGATAGTATCGTCACCTTGTCTTTTACCCTATACTATCAGGATATTGTCCCTTACCCTATCGGCAGCTTACTTGCTAAGTGGCCTGCCTGTTGTAACTTTTAACTTACATGGAATTTTTTAAGTTACTTTGTAATAATATGTTTGGTGGATACACTATTTTTTTCTTTGCTTTCTGAATGCGAAAGACAGCTTTTACTTGCTTACCTCCAAAATGAATTTCCTCTGGTTAGGATCCTCGTAGTCCAATGTCGAGTTGAGTCTTAAGGTTACAGACGCACTACCTGAAGCAGTGGCAGGTTCTACCACGAAAGCTCCGAGCTCATCAGACAGACGTAGGCTGAATACTGCGTTTAGACCCTGAAATTTGACGTTAATAGTTTCGTGAACACATGACACCTGGTCTACCAACATTAATACTACTTCCACACAATAATACGAATATTTTATTATGGAGCAGAAATAAAAAGGTCCTTCGCGTCATGTGTCAAGCGGGTAAATAAATCAAGTGTTGAGTTTATAATGGAGTTTAGAAGTGTTTCTCTTTTGTTATTTTCTATACCTCTTGTTTTAACATAATATCAAGTGTACTGTGTATTATTGTTTCGCGAAACAATGCATGGCAACCCCTGAGATACATTTTATTTGTACGTTTTATACATTCTATCGTGGGTTTTCAAAAGTCCTCAAATTTCAACCCTCATTGAGAGAATAAAAGCACTTTGATTGTGGTAAAAATGAAAGTTATTCATTTTCTAAAACTAGAAATCTGTCTCAAACTATGGTTAAATACAAACTACATATCGCTGCTTAAAAACTAAAGGGCCACAAATCAAAATTATACTTTTTACAGGAGAGCTAATCGAAAATTTTGTCAAATATATTTTGTCAACTTTTATAATAAACTGAGTACTAGAAGAGATATAAGCATATAATTTATGGTTATCTCTTCTAGTAACTTATTAAGTTACTTTTGAATATATAAAAAAATATCAAAATATACTAAATAATATGCAATAAAACAACCATAAGTCTTATTGCAACTTACAATATGAAGGATTGTGATTGTATTTTTGCAATAAATGGATTTGGATTTTTGAATTTTTGGATTTTTTGTTTTATGGTCCTTTAGTTTTTAAGCAGCGATATTATGTAATGACGCATTTGAACCTAGTGGCTCCATGATCAGTGGGCGTATAATAATAAAGATAAATGCATTACTTACTAGATCGGTGTCAGTGACGACCATATCCAGGTTGGGGAGTGGTGTGCCGAAGGGTAAGCTTTCGGGTATCTCCACGCTGTACTCCTTTCGGTTGAATCTAGGCGCTTCGTCGTTCACGTCCTTAATGGTGATGGTCACCGTCGCAACTGTAGACGTTATGTTGCTTACCACTGGCACACCGTTCACTACTTCACTTGCCTGTTACATAGATTTTGATAAGTTAATAAGGTATCTATTATAATTATTGTTATGTGGTAAGTAGCTAGGTCTAGTTTATATTTGTGTGTTTTCTATTTATAAAGTATTCTATCTATTTATAAGTGGCTGAATATAAAATAACTTACTCTGACAGTGAGGTTTAGCGGTGAAGATGGATCAGGCAATGCCTCCCGATCCAAAGGTTTCGCAGTTCTTAACTCTCCACTATTACTGTCCAATAGAAAGAAGTCCAGTGGATCTGTAATAAGCAATTTAAAGACCAATAAAATCCACAAAATTTTCAATTAAATTTTAAAGTCTTTTTATTAGGAATAAAAACTATTTTGAATTTTATAACTATAACTACGCCATGACTAGTTAGTTTTCTTTTTGATCCAATGAACGTAACTTTTATGAAATACTGCATTAAATAATAGTAAGCGGAAGAAAAATTATACCTACTCGTAATTTACGAGTAGGTGATTTTTTGTGTAAGAGCAAGGGATACCAGAGTCTATTCCCTATCCTAACCATGTTCATTATCCCTTAAAGATTCAAATAGGACTTAAAAAAAAAAAAACAATAACACATGCAAAATAAAACATTTTAAAGTTAGGTAACTATTGTAGAAATTTTCTTTCTCATGCGACTTACTTGTGATCAGTTCCAACATGACATCTCTTGGCTGAGCCCTGTCCGCGTCTCTGGCTTTGACGGTCAAAGCGAGGGTCCCAACGGGAGCGTCTTCGGCCAGAGCCCCGCTCAGGGCTCCGCTGAATACTGGCGGAGAGTTTTGTACGTCCACTACCTTTATTTCCACGTGGGCTGTCGAATTAAGGGTGCCATCCTGCCACAAAGACACATGAATCAACTTTTATTCTTCGGATATTAAATTTTGAAGGATATAGTACGAAAGGAGGTTCATTCGGGCCCTGACTGTACGAAACCAAATTGGAAAGAATATAGGACAATAGCAATGTAAATAGAAAAACTCACACTTTGGTTATTCGGTAATAACTTCTACTTAGTAGAACTGTTTGTTTTTTTAGAAAAAGCGAATGGTTACATAAACAAACCGAAAGAACCAAAGGGTCCTTTCTAGATGAGAATAGAACCTTCATTGTTAGTTTATTTTATTTTATATACATACTTAATAAGGCCTAGAAAATCAAACACCTGCGGCATGCGAATGTTTTGCCTATCGTATTAGGATAAAGGATAAGGGACAAAGACAAGGGATAAGGGAATTCCCTTTTATTTTATTTTTTTTGGAATTTATTACCAAAATGAAATGAAATAATAAGAAGTTATGTAATACTCACAGAAGCGAATAACTGGAACTGATAAAATTGATGGTCATTGTAATCCAATTGCTTCCTCAACACCAAAGCGCCCGTATAATGATTGGCGGTTGAATTGAGACTTATTACTTCAAATATTTCACATGCGTCTGGCCACTAAAAAAAAGAAAATCCATGTAAAATATCCTTTTTTTTGAGGGGCATATTTTATTTAATATTTAAATAAATCATTACCTGTTCATTGGCTATGCAACCAACTTCGAGACTCTCTCCGACCGAGTCTTTGTCTTCAACGAGAATATTGTTCAGCAAAGTGGTACCTATTTGTTCGTCTTCGGGGACGTCAACTTCGTAAGGACTCTGAGAAACAAATAAATCTTTAATATTTATTATAAGAATATTAATAACCTTATCACCGTGAGTCTAGCTAGATGTATGAAAAACTCCTCATTGTATGACAATAAATTCAATTTTTTGACATTTTCAAACAATAGTTCAACAATACTTATCATAAATATGAGTGTACAATGTCATATTTTTATGGCAGCTGGTAACTGTCGCTATTAGCATTTGTGCCACAAGTTCGTTGCCGATAAGAACTACGAGAGGATAGAAACACAACAGCACACATGCTGTTACTTCACAGCGTTCTCCTGTAAGGGTGTGGTTACTACATAATAAGGGGTGTCATACCTACTTACATTCTTAAATATAGGTGGATTGTCATTTTCGTCTAGGACTATAACTGTAGCTGGCACTTGTACTTTGTTATTGGTTGAACCGGGCACTTCGTCTTGTATCGATACAAGGAATTTTAGCGTATCTTCTGCCTGAAATAAAAATATAACTGTGTTTGTTTCAGATGTTCTGATATTATTACCTATATTCCGATTTCGGATAGTAAGCATCTTTCACCCCCGACGCCCGACGCAAAAACTGGGTGTTTCTGTATGTCTGTCTATGGCATCATAGCTCTAAAAACGGATGGACCGATTTTGATCCGTTTTTTTATGTTTGAAAACTGACGTGTCGAGATGGTTCCTGGCTATAGTTTATGAAGATTTATTTAAGGTCATTGCCATTCTATATTCAAAATAAACTAAACAAAGAAATTAACTAAAAACCAGAAATTAATATGTTTTAGAATTGGTTCTAATTTATATATGAATAGTTAATAATGAAATTCTTACCTCCCTATCTAAAGGCTTGACTAGAGTAACATCCCCGGTAACGGAGTCTACTGAAAACTTATCTAAGCCGCCTACCAACCCGTACTGTACCTGAAATATATATAAAAAAAATTGCAAAACACAGATACTCTTGTCATAAGGATAAAAGATGGGAAAGATAAATTATTTTTGTTCTAGCATTGTGTCACAAGTAAGTAAGTAAGCAAAAGCTAGTAAATGATATTAATATTAATATCATTAACCAGCTTTTGCTCGCGACTTCGCTCGCATTTCTTAGTAATAACGCAACGGCACCGAATACCGACCACTGATCGATTTGGCTAAGTGAATCCTTCAAAAGATAAAAAAATTACTCAAGAGTTCATAAAAAGAAATGCTTTTCTGAAAGGTTACATAGTATAATTTTAAAAAATGTACATAATTGAATTTTATAATGGCCATTTTATTCCTATATTTGGTATTAAACTGTAAGGACTGGAAATAAACTGAAAGCACCGTTTTCCGACCGACTGACTACAAATGTGCGTGTATCCGACCACTGGAGTAGCCAGATTCCGACCGGCCATATGTCACCTACGAAAACGAACCTTATGGCTTAAAAAATACAGTTGAAATTCGTAAAAAACAACAATTTTAAACACCACCAGTATTTATTAGGAAAATGAAATAGTTATTTATTTATTTATTAGACGAAGAATTAAATAAAAACGCCACGAAAATAACAAAATTTTTGTTTTTGATTTGATTTTGACAGTTTCAAAAAACCATTTAATAATTATAATAATATTCATTTATTTCAGATAAAACATCCATAATTATTAACTATTAACAAATAACAAAATAATAATATTTAACATAATATACATCTATGATATCAAATAATAACATAATATCAACTATGTAAACATTATATACATCTATGTGAATTAAAATATAAAAATATTGTAATATCCTTATTAGTAATATTATAAATGGATATTATAATTATAGTAATTTAGTTATGTAATTTTTTTTTCCACCTTTTATATGAACTCAGTATTTTTTTTGATGTTATATTGTCAATTCCTTTATTATAACAAAAAATTAAATTATAATAGTATTTCTCGTCATACACGACGACCCCGCTGCATACATGACGAGCCCGCTGGACGAGTGGCAAGGGTGCTTGCCTAACGTCTCAGGGGCCCCGGGTTCGATTCCCGGCGGGGTCAACTTTGGAAATTTTAAAGTAATTTTCAAAATTGACTGGTCTGGATTTGAAAAGTAGTGGTAGGGCACACTTGTAGCACTTATGGCGTTGCTTGTGTTATAGGCGACGGTAGCCACCTACCATCAAGTGGACCGTCAGCCTGTCTGTCGACCTTAACATAAAAAAAAACACTTTTTTTACGTTTTTTTTTTATGTTACACACATCATACACTTTTTTAGCCTTTTCTGACCAGTGCTTAATTTCCTGGGGCGATAGATAAAAACCGCTCTTATCACAAATAAAGATGCGTTTGGGGTTGTATTATATAATTTAACAGCCTGATTTGCAATCTCACTCAAGTACACCGAAACCAAAAGCCTCCGAGTTGGACGGAAACAGGAAAATGAGAAACAAATCGATTCCTGGTTCCGACTAATCCGACTAGTTTAGAAACTTTATTACGCAAATATACGTAATAAAGTTTCTAAACTAAAGTTAATTATGTATTTTTAGTGTGTTTCTACTTCAAATACATTTATAAAGATTATACAATATCGTAATTATGCAATTATGAGTAATAAACATAAAATATAAGGTTTCAAAGTCACGGTGATCTTTGTAAATGAATTGGAAATTATCAGAAAAATAGTGGAAGTTGAAACTCTTATTACAAAGAATCTATTAGAGTTAGCATAGGTCGTATACAGGTGTATTACGTAAGGATAGCGTTTAGAATAAATAAATGAATACGAAACACAAACAAAACAACCAGTACAATAGAAAATTAGCTTCATTTACAAAGCGCAAAAATCCTGTTAGCGACCAAGTGGTCGGTATCCGGAATGTTATTATTTTATAGCGCTCCGCATTCCGTCCATTATTATTTGCTCAATAAATCTACGAAAACACACCATTTTTGCTAGAATGCTAAAACTTTAAGATTTTAATACACCAATAAAGCCTACAAAGTAAAAAAAACCTCGAACTTACCACAGTATTCTCTGAAAAAATCCAGATGTTTGTTTTCGCCAATTTATGTTTTTTTCGCATTCAATTCAATGAAAACTGCACCCTTGCGTAGCTTTTATTGAAATAAAAGATTTTCCGTTAATATTTGATAGCCAAGTTCTGACAAGTGGTGTATGATTAGTGATTGAATTGAATGCATTCTGTTTCATAATTTTCACGTAAATTTTGAATATTTTAGAAAATAAAAACAAAAATGGTCGGATAAAGGAGGCCGGTCGGTAACCGGTGCCGTTGCGTTATACGAATATTACACGTACTAAGTAATATTTGTATGTTTATATGCGGGATGGGAATCTTCGAAACTGCTCATCCGATTTAAAAATCAGGATAAAATAGGATAAAAACCAATAGTTAGGATAGAATTTCAGAATGGACATAGGCTTAATATTCCACACGGGCGAAGCAGCAGGCACCAGTACTTTGTAAAACAGGCTCCGATATCGTTTACTCAGCACCCTTTCACAATATAAAAATGCGTTGTTTTGCCTTTGGTCTTCTGTAAAGGGTGATTTGATAAGAAAATCCTGCTTTACTTACTGATAAACCCTCAGGGTCTTTGCCTTCCAGCGTATAAACGACTGTGCCGACAGGCGTGCTCTCTGACAACGCCAGATTGTTCATGTCCTTTATGAAAAATGGCGCTTGATTCGTTTCCGCTGTAAAAAGAAAAAAAAATTTGTTGGCAATACATCTACTTGAATATTTTTTTAATTTTATTAGTGTCGGTTGACCAAAGAATCAGTCAGTTGAAGTGGCAAACGTATACGTAATACATTTATTTTACACGTGTTTTGCTTTATATTATTTAAGGTTGGAATTATATTTGATATATTTTACTAATTAAAATTTTCAAAGGCCTTAATTTTAATTTTTTTTATTGTAATATTTTTTCCGTAAAATTTACGTAAAATTGCTAGTTAATTAATTTTACTACTGACATTTCTAAGTAACAGAACATATTAGATTCTAAGAACAGTTTTACTCAATTGAAATGTGATTCACGAAAAACTGGAACTACAACCTACTACTCTAAAAACGGCCTTACGCCACGGTCGATAAATGTGTTAATTTTTTACGAGTATTCCATTTCTTCATTCAAAAGCGTTTCTTTATTTGCAAGTGATACATTCTTTATTTATTAAGTATTAACTTCAGATGGAGTACCTGCGAGTTACATTTGTTAGTTAGATACATTGATCTTATTTTACTGTAAGTTTATTTTCTATTAATCTATTTTTAAAAAAATATCAATTTCATATGTAGTCGTATTCTTTTTTTCATTTGATGATTCCATCAAATGCAAAATAATATAAAGAAAAAAATAATGCAAAAATGAGTACCTGCACAGCAGCTTGCAGCAGTCAGTAGAACTGCGAGAGGCCATCGCAACTCCATGTTGCGTGCCTTCCTGTAACAAATCAAACACATAATTAATTATTTAACTTTAGTTTACGGAATAGAAAGGTAACTTGTATAAGCATCCCGTGTGGCGGTAGTAACCTAACCACCATGGAATAACGCGCTGTTGTTTGGATAAGGATAAGAAATCAAAAGATACCACAACCTATATACACAGCCCTAGCCCATCCTTTTACTTATGGTTAGGGAGCCCACGATGCTAAAAGTGTAGTCACTCGAGCGTCGTGGTGACCTATTGGACTTTGAAGATTGGATGGTAAGAAGAAAAAAAGGTTAACTATATGAAGTTTTTCATTTCAGCGGTGGGGTGAGCGTCTACAGGCGTTTAAAATTTTGTAGGCGCTGTATTTTAAAAAATCCTCCATATAATCGTCATATTAAGAATCAGCACGATCAGGACTTTAGGATGAACCGTCTGTATGAAAATCTGACGCGCTCGAGTATTACAAAATGAGAATCGTCAAAAATATTTTTTGCATTTTCAAAAAGCTGCCACGAGCTTGCGTTACATCCGAATCGTCTGAATTTTAAATGGGAGCTTAGTTTAGGTTCACTTAACATCCCCTCTGAAAATCGACGCGCTCGAGTTGTATTTAAAATTTTACCCCCACCCCCGCCAACCCCACCAACCAAATTATTAAAATGCACACTTTTCAGCATGTAATTAATCTACCATAGCTTAATCTGACGCGCTCGAGTGACTCCAGAAATCCCCTCTTGGGCTCCCCAACCATTATACTCGTATTACCTATAAATGTCTGCGGCGCATTTGTATTAATAATAGGCGATGGTTAATAACCAGATAACCATCCATCATCAAGTGGACCGTCACAAATATAAAAGTTGTAGGTTTAAGAGGTAAAAATCGCTATATTATAATTATACGACCTTTAGGATTAATCCTGAAGAAAGATGAGGAGTAATCTCTCTATGTTTTAGTAATAATATATATAATATATACCTACGTAGATTTGACATTTCATTAATTTCAATAAACATCGGATTATACTCGTATTAAGAAAATGCCTACAATAATTTTTAAAGTTTAGCCAGTTTACGCCAATTGACTGTTTGATAACGAAACATTACTTTTCTCCTTGAATTTAGTGAAAGCCTCATCAAAATCAAAAGCTTAAAAGGGCCAAAGCCACAAATAACTTTTTTCATTATAAAATCGTCAGTCAGGCTGACGGTCGTTTTGTTGATAGATACTAAATACTTGATTCCTGTTGATAGAGCAAGTCAGTAAGCGAATGCTACTCTATAATAAGAGAAAATTATTTTCCATGGACATTCCCAATTAAAAATATTTTTCAAAATGCATCCTAATAAGAGAACAAATAAAGTTTATTATTCTGTAATCAGATTCGCGTTTATTAGTCTTCCTATATCGTGCAGGTTTAATTACCGGGTCAATCCAACGACCTTCCACCTCAATAGGTCAATAGCGAACTACTCGTACCAACTATGTAAATTAATTAACTTAATAAGAATTCAAAAATGTGATTATATATAGTATAATCATTTAAATTGCTAATAAATTACTAATAAATTTTTTGCTAAGGTTTTTTGCTACTACAGCTAGAAAACTCTCATATTGTACAAATCATAATTTTCGTTCATGACATAACTGACATGCGAAACGCGAATGAGTTAAATAAGTGTATTTACTATGTTAAAAAAAAAAAACATTAAAAATATTTAATTGAAAACAATAATAATAAAAAAACTAAGGAGTTACACTGTCTCTTCCTCATTTTGCCAATTGATGGGTGAAAAATAAAAAATAAGATGAAGAAAATCTTATTTATTAAATATCAAATCATTACAATATTCAATATCAAATTAGAATTCATCTTTCCATTATATGAGTGTATTATTAGCGACAGGAAATTAACTTCAATAATCTATAATAAAATCTAATGTATAAATTTATTTAACTCAATAAAAGAGTTTTGCTTGAAAATTGTTTTTTAATTTGTAGATTTGATAACAAATAACGATTGCGCAGATATGTAATATGAAATATACAGGTTGATTTTAATTGTGCGTTCCGCTGACGAACGTAGGGGCCGGGCTCCACCAAAGCAGAGATGTGTGAAGTGGAAATGTGACACCGCCTACACTCTACAGCGAGCATAGACAAGCATAGCTCTCCCCGTGCTGCATAGCCGTGACAGGGCGCGGATGTTGTGACTTGTGCCAAAAGGTTCCCGCGACCTTGCCCATCTACAGTCGCGCTAGAAAGACGTTTTTAAGCGTCCGGGTTCGGCTATCCATGAGAATTTCCCGACGTTAAAAATATGACTCCACCGAGACGGAGATGCATGATTTATATCCGCTGCACGCCGACGCCGGCTTTTGACTCATAGTTTACCATAGAAATATGACCCAACTCTTCTCTGATCCGTTCAACCGTCTCCACCGAAGTGCGGAGCGAATATGATTAAATAACAATATCCTATAGGTTGTTTTTAACACATATCCGCTCCGCTCGTCTCGTCTCCACTTTGGTGGAGTTCCGGCCTAAAGTGGGAAGGATCAAATTAATTTGACCTGTTCTTGCCTTGTATTTAACCACTATCATTTGTTATAAACTTAAGCGCATTTGCGTCCCTCTTAGTGATAAGCTTGTGTTCTACCATCCAGTAGACCCTTAACTGACTCGCCGTCGGCGTTCATAAAAAAAAATTAAATTAAAAAACTATAGTTAAATTGTAAACGTATTATTGAATTTGAATTATTTGAATTCAAATTCATTGAATTACGTAATATATTTTTTTAAATATATTAACCTCCTGTAGATACAATTAAGTTCTCGATTGCACGTGTTTATGGTGTCCATTTTTCGTTTATTGTTGTTACAGAAATGACTGTGACTAATATACGAGTGATATTTTTTATCCTTCTTTTGTTTAATTTTCTTTTTATATGTTTTGCAGTAAGTGTTTTGTTTATGTTATCTATATTATTAATTTATTTTTATTAATTAATGTTTGGGATTACTGTTAGAAAATTGGACAAGACGAAGCATAAATTAATCAATAACTAGGTTATTATGACTTATTGTATACCCATTTGGGGTGGGGCAGATAGGACATCGCTTCTGAAGTTGGAGAGAGCTCAGAGGGCCGTTTTAAAGGTTATGCTTCGCAAACCCATCAGATTCCCTACTAGCGAATTGTACAATGTTGTACAACTTCTAACCGTCAGGCAGCTTTTTGTACTGCGTTCCTTGTTACGTAAGCACAAGACTGTTTTACCTATAAACATACCAGACAGTTCTAGACGTGCGAAAACAATCTGCGCGAAGGTGGCCTGCAAGACCCTTTTTGCCTCTCGGCATCACTATGCCCTTAGCTCCAAACTATATATTTACATTAATAAAATTTTAAATCTTAACAACCTAAACAAATTTGAATTAAAAAATAAGATTATTAAATGGCTCTTGAACCGGAATTATGATGATACAGAGCAGCTGATAAATGATAAATGTATGTACTGATTATGTTTATGAAACTGCATTTATGTATGTATTTATTTTATATATATTATTTATACATCACACTTTATATACATTACATATTTATATATCTATTTACATAACATATTTATATACTTATTTATTTCACAGAGGAACTTTTGGTGATTTGTACTTTAAAATAGTTGTTTGTAAGCACCACGGTATTATGCACTGACTCCCGAGATACAGGTGTCCAACCTAGTTCGGGGGTTAGAGAAATATGATTGTAAAATTGTGTTCACTAACAATGTGTTTTTGTGTAAGCTCTTTTAAAATGTTTTTTGGCACAAATAAAGATTATTATTATTATTATTATTATACGCACACATTGTAATGCTCTCATCAATCGCGGAGATCGCGGGAGAATTATCACAGATTTATTAACTATGACGATACAAAAAAAAAATTATATCACCCTTTGATAATCTTCTGTTCCAGAAGCTACACTTAAAGTTAGAAAGCGTGGAAAACTGTGTGATATCAGAGGATAAGTACGACCAGAACAACAAAATGTTAGTACAGCCAAGTGTGATAACGAATAGCAGAAATGAAACTATTATTACCGGAAGATTTACAGTCTTTAGAAAAGCACCCCCATTAAATGTAAGTGCACAAAATTAGGTATATTTTATGGGTGGATCACAGACGGTCTAGAACGCAATTTGACTAGTTGTAGTTTTGCCTACATCGCAATATGGCTACTATGTAAAATACCTAATTCTTATATTAACAAAAACGCAAAATGACTAAGTATATTTCCTAAATAGTATAACGACTTAAACGCAAAATGCCCGTATTAGATAAAGATTTTTATTTATTAATTTTTCACTAAGAATAAATTTAAACTTCGCGCTAAAGAGCGTTAAACGAGGAAGTTTTTTATATAATTTGCTGAAAAAAAATTACACACTTGTCAAATCAACAATTGTGGCAAAACAACAACAAGCCTGTGAAACGGGGAGCGGGTTGCTATTATAGTAAAATATAATACAACAATTTGTTTCATATTATTATATATTATGTACATCCTCTATAATAGAATTCTTTTTTATTACAGTTTACAATCAGAGGCTACAGAATGGTAAATTCGAAAAAGCATCTAACGTTTCAAATAGACAACCTCAAATGCACTAACCCTGCCATAAAGATGATCGTCAACAAAGCAAAACCAAGATTTAATTCTGACTGTTCTGCGAATCAGGTAACTCATTTTTTTGTTTAAATTTAACTATAGGGTAAAATTACAGGGTAAACATACTTGAACCCTTTTTTTACTCCTATTTTATGATAAACGTAACTAATTTCTTTTAAACAAATAACAACAATTCATGTTTAGGGCAACTACACCATTGGAAGCATCAAAATAAGTGACATAGAGAGACATTTTCAACATTTTACAAAATATCGTGGCGAGTGAGTATTTTACAATTCAATATATTTTACGGAAATCAATCACAATTTATACATAGTAAACGGCTTTATGAGCGTAGAAAATTTGGAATTAACTATTAACGAGGCGCGAAAACAATTGCGGCATATTGTTTCAAAGACATAGACATAGCCGTAGGTAGTAAGGCTAGTTTTATCTAACCATTAAAAAAATTTACTTTCGTTAAATTCTTGCCGCTGGTAAAAACATTATTTTTTAATAAAATAAAAGAAAATCTAAAAATATATTAACTGAGAAGAAGAGTTCTTAATGTAATTAAGAATCAAGTATTTTTTAAACATTTAACTATTATGTGTTTTTTTTTTAAATAAAATTTTTACGTCTGAAATAAATTTACTATCAGCAATAAAGATTAAATAAATATTTTAATTTGACAAAATCAATTTAAGTAAAAGGGACAAGTCGCGGGTTAAAAATAGTCTACAGTAACCGTTTGTTTTATTATTTTTAATTTACATAATAAATATATTAACAATAATTGTATATATAAATATATATACTTTTTTTTAAATTAAGTGTAAAATGTTGCAATTTTATATTTTAAAGATGACAAAAAGAATAGTACCTATCCTAAATTTCTTTCGGGGTTTCTTCTCAAGATCGTCATCTTGGCTTTTTTCCGAAACCCTGGTTTTAAATTCATAATCCATGGCAATCATAAGAGTTTCTCGTAGAAACCTAATTGATAAATTTAATTTTTTTTTATAGGTATTTTTACTGTGATTTTTTTGTTATAAAATCATTTCTAAAATACTTTGCATCACATATCTAATAAAAACGAAATTAAATAATAAAACAAAAACCTTTTTATTTTCTTTTTCGAGTAGTTGTTACGATAATCAATTAGGTATACCTACAAATATTAAACGATATCTACATCGGTTTTTTTGTTTCAGATTTTTTATTGAATATGAAATAACGGCCGGGAAAGGCATAATGTCTTGTTCTGTAATTCATTTGTTTACATATTAAATAAAGCCACAAATTCTGTAAAGTTAAAAAGGTTTTTATATTATACTATTTTATTATTATTATTATTTTTTAGAACTTATCCACAATGTAAACAAACACTAGAGTCTTTATTTCTTCATGCACTAACTATCGGATCACGCTAGACGATCAAACGGCTTGCTGTTGTTTTGCCACAGTTCAATTTTTATGAGTTAAATTTAATGAATTTATTTTGGATTGTTGTTCTTTTGCCACAGTCGTTTTTTCTGTACAGACAGCAGAGAAACTAAAACAAGAATAAAAATTATATTTGCAGTAATTCTTAACATTTTAATTTTACATTCGCATAAAATATGTATATAATAATCACAGGACAGTAACTATTCATTTTTTTAAAAGTAGTTAGTTTTTATCTCTTATTTGAAAATCACAATCTAAAAACAATAAAATAACCATAAAAATGTAGACTAAAAGATAACAAAGTCCCCCATTAATATAATTTAATAATCACAGCAATGATCACAGTAATCATTTTTTTCAAGTAGTTTTTATCTCTTATTTGAAAATCACTATTACATTCGAATTCCTGAACATTAAGTTTAATTTTTTTTATTGTACAATAAAGGTAAAATATAAAGTTTAAATTTTTTATGTAACTATTGATTAACAAGCTATAATTAAAATTATAAACTAATAACCGACTTTTTACTCAGCCCAAACACGCTAGATATATCTGTTCCAAATTCAGACACTTCAGATTCAAATAAACAATTAAAGAACTACACGTTTGATTTAACTAAGAGTTTTCAACATTTCCCATAACTAAGTTTTTTATTCCAACTAACTATTGACAAATATTGATAAATGGCGGATTGTTTACATTATTGACAATTTCTAAGAAAATAGACTAGGAATTTTGTTTGGGGATAATATTATATTGATTCTACCGGGTGATCAGAAACAATAAACAAGTGGCTACCATTGGACTGGTGTTTCATTTGTCGTTGTACACTAACTAATATAATATAACTAGTTATATGGTGTGTACTCTATATAAAAACAAGTTCTTTTAAAAAAATATTGTGCTAATGCTGAACTACGTACGTACATACTAACTAATGTTTTATGTATGTGGTAATTATTTAGTTATAGTTCCATGGTTTATGCTCCAATTGCTTTCGAAGACATTTTGGTGGAAAAAAAAGATAGTTATGTCGAGTTCCCTTTTTTTTTAAATAAAATTATGTAACGGGCTGTCTTTTATTTACTTACATCTAGCAATCCTATTCTTTTAAACAAAGAAGTTTTTATTTTATACATGCCGTACCAAGTTACTTTATTCCGCCAATTTTATTCAATATTAGCGACCCGCCAAATTTCTTTTCTCTCCAAATTAGTTATACATAAACCTTCCTCGTTTATCGCTCTTTTCATTGGTGACAACTGTATCTAAATCCGTTTAGTGGTTCAGAAGAATTTAGACAGTGGCTCAGAAGAAACTAGACAGTTTCGGCGACTTGGTTGTAAAATTTGTCTATTTTTTACTTTTTATGTAAAAACTTTATTGCTCTTTATTAATAGTTAGGTTTAGATAAACGTTCAGTGAAAAATTATGAAAACCACGGTGAAAACCGCATCAAAATCTGTTGCGTGGTTTTTTTCTTTTATCATCATTTTACAATTTACTAAAAAGAAAAAATTATAAAAAAGTAACTAAATGCTATAAAATCGAGCAGCTGCATTTAAACGTCACTAACTACTCACTGTTCACAATCAAAACACGGTATACCTACAACATTCACATTAGAATCAGAGTTACGGAACAATAGAGTTGTGTAACAATTTCGCACACTTACATCATTTCACTTACGACCATACTTAGACGACACACTTTATATTTGCGTCATAGTTAGTAACCTATGGGTAAAAATCTTTGTGAGTCCCATGGGAATAACACGTTGTTTTTAGCCTAATTAATAGATCTCTAAATATAGGTAAACTAGCTGGTTCCCGCGACTTCGTCCTCGTTCTCTATAGCCTATAGCCTTCCTCGATAAATGGACTATCCAACACAAAAATAATTTTTCAATTCGAACCAACACAAATTCTTCAGCTTTATATATTGGTATAGATGAATAAATAATAAATAAATAAATATCATCACACTTGCATACAGCACCATCTAGTTCATCAGACAGTTGATATAGATTACTTTATTTGTAAATACAGTCAAAACCGGATATAACGACATTGAAGGGACCACATAACTTCGGCGTTATATCCGATAGTTTTTATAAGCAATATACATAAGTAGTCATATTAATAGTCATATATATGTTTAGAAATTTATTATGGACTATTTGCTCAAGATATTTATGGACATTTTTCTATTCTACTAAACCACCCAAAAGTTTTGATACGGTTTTGAGAAATAGAAAGAGCGATAACCGAAGAAGGTTCCTATTTCAGAAAAGTTTCTAGATAATATTATTTTCACTGTGCGTCAAGCTGTTTGGTGCATTTAATCATTCTAACTAGTTTGATTCTAAACAATCCAAAGATAACCTAACAAAAAAAGAAATAAGGAAGCATATTATTCCACAGTTGCGAAAAGGTCGAATTATTACATATTTATAAAAATATTCGATGATGGAATAATGGAAGAATGCGACTGGGTTGGGTTGCTTTTGGGAAGCTACGTCATCTCTTCTCGTCACCACTGCTGCAATGTCTGAAGACCAAGGTCTATAATCAGTGCGTCCTGCCAGGAATGACTTATGGTGCCGAAACGTTGGCAAGACTAGTCTAGATTTTGAATAGAATAAAATTACCTAACTACTATTTATTGATCGCATAAATAACTCTAGTCTTCTTTAGTCGGTATTGAAACCCAAATTAATATGTAGTAACTACTCTACTAAGGCCATAGTGGCTAAATTAATTACGTTAACTATCAGAGGGTGGAAGTCTGGTGAAAAATCTGATTTAGTAGCTTGTCATGGACTGATACTCACAGGCCAAAACCTAAGCTGTTATTGAGGTGACAGTAATTCTTAGTGCATAACTGTTGTGTCGAGTAATCGACTATGAAGTAACGGTCACCAATTGCAGACTAGAGGTCATTTGTACTTTACCGTAATGGCAAAAACTTTGCGACATACACTTTACGAAGGTAATAAATAACTGTCTTTTGACAGACCGTAAAAATTACTCTTCATAGGTACATGTAATTTGAATTTTATGGGTGTATGTGAATGGTAAAACATAGTATTACCTACTTACCTATCATTATCAGCACATTATGTGCTGTCAATGTCAGGCCACTGTATGTCAATGACTTTTTTGTCTCATTCCTGATTCGATCTCACAATGTAAACCCACGTTGAACTTTCCTGCAGGTCTTTTAATTCCTATGTTTTATACCGTAACAATAACATAGGAAGGACGATTAACACTGATTAATATATTTTTATAAATATTTTTTTATGTCAAAGTTCGATCCGATTAACCCTTTAGCCGCCAGAGTCGGATTTATCCGACAATTATTTTCGTGTCCATTTCGCCAGAGCCGGCTATATAATGACAAATTTCTCTACTTGTATAATGTTTATTTTTAAATCATAGTTGCTTTCTCTTGAAAAAAAAAATTACGAGTCAGGCGCTATAGGGGCACGACAACTCCTACAAAACCAAGGGTTCACAATGCCATCTGATTAATCGCAAAAATGCTTATTTTTGTATCTACTAATAATTTATAGGCTCTGTAGGAGTATTATATACGTGTTATGGCGTTAGTTACTTCATATTTTCCGGGTCGAACGTTGTAACGTTGACGCATAAAAAGTTGTAATGGCTTATTGCATCACGTTAATCTTGTTGCTTTACCAGTTACGAGATTCAGTAAGACGAGAAATGTTAGTCTCTATTAAAACTGTAAGTTACTATTTAACTTTCAATACTAAAACTTGAACCGGACTGGGCATATCCTTAAATATACAAGGACATAAGAATGTAGTTAAGGCATCGAAAGCGATCAGTATTTTTATAAGTGTCGTCGACACTGCTGATGGCCTGCCTACACGAACCTAAACAAAGAAGAAAACATTAAAATAAAAATGAAGAATTTGCCAAGAAATTGCATTGCATATAATATAACAACAGTTTGATATAAAACTTTTTAACAAAAAATAAAACCGACGAAAAAACTGAAAAGCATAAAATAATCTTATTATTTTACCTAAGTAATTTTGAGTCGGCGCCAATTTTTGTTAAAAAGTTTTATTAAATATTTTTTGTGACTAATATGCTTAATGCTAAATAATGCTTAATTTTTAACAGGGACGCCCTGTATATAAAACTGCATTCAAAGATTTTCTAAAAATTACGTCGTCGTCGACAATAAATAATATTCTTGAAATTTGATACAAACATTTTACGTTATTATTCCTTTCTTTTAAGATACTACGAGTGTTACTTAAAAATAATCATTATTTTTTTGTCCATTCTGTCCATCCCGTATTTTTGATTTTTTTTTCACATTTAAGTCGGTTCGATTCCCAGACGAAGGAAGTAATTTTTTTTAAAATCTTTGAATGCAGTATTAGTTACTAAATTTTAAGAATAACAGTCTTCTTTCAGCAAAATATCCTATCTCCGATATTTAACCTACTTTCCCTTCATGTCGCATAGTTAGTCTTGGAACGCCCTGTATAAAGTTAATGAAGAAATACGCAATAAACTTACACAAATTACACAAATTTATCGTAATTCGGTTAATTTATTACATTAATTCAGACAATTAACTTCACACAAGCTCTCCAAGGTAAAGTAGTGTCATGTTAACAAACGGGGTTGCCTTATTCCCACCATTGTTAGAAGACCGAAGAATCATTGCGTCGCTTTAATCTTCGAAGTAAGTATATACAACTTTATATAAGCCAATTTTATATTGTATTCGTAATATCTTAAAAAAAATGCAGGCCACACTACTTTTGCAGTAATTTGGGCAGTATTCAGAATACCACCGTGAAATAACACCTGGAAATTATCATCGTCATAAGTCATACCTGACATAGGTATAATATTTAAACCTAATTTAACTATACCAATTATAATTAATTTATACCAAAATTCACATGAGCTTACGAAAAGGTAAGGATTAATGTTTTTTTTTTCCTTTGGAAGTAGGTTTCTGTACTCATTTGTGTAGCGAGTAGGTTTCCCCTGAAAACAACGTAATTTGTTACATTGGGATTTTGATAGGCAGCTTATTTATGGCTATGTGTTTGCATCCACATAGGTACCTACTTACGTCCCTACCATATTATTAGCACTTAGCACCATCTACTTCGGAAACATTAATTAAATCTGAATGAATGAGCACCTCTTTTTGCAACATCACAGAGCACTTTTTACTATACTTCCGTCGACATAAATAGCAAACGCTAATAATATGTAATACCTACCTAGGTAGGTACGAGTATGTGCGTAAAATTAATACTTTGTGTTGTAACTTACAAAATAATGTAAAAAGAGAAAATTCTTTGGTAGGTATGTAGGTACAAATGTTTTTAACTGGTTATGGCATAAATAGAGTACCAGGGAGCATTGTTCGAGATGAAAAGAGAAGTTGAAAGCGAACCTTTGTTTTTGAACAATAGTTGTTATTTGACCAGAAGGCGAGTTGCCGAGTGATAACAAACTCGATTGAATAATGCATTTTTGTTTTTCTAGGAAAGTCTAAATGCAAAAAACTAAAGAAAGTAAGTAGTTACTATCTAATTTGTTAATTGTTATTTTAGTTTTTTTTATGATATAACCAAAGACTTTATAAGTATATTTGGGAGTATAGACACGGCGTAGCCCGTAAATAATGGTAGTAGTACAATTCGTCCACTCGAGATTGTCCACACGAGAGAGAAAGAGAGAGAAGTGGACGAATTCGCACTGTCGCTCGCTAGTGCGAGTAGGATTTTAATACTACCAAAGATTTCGGGGCTTTCTGCTTGCTACGCCGCATCTATAGTTCAGATCAATGGATATAACATGTAGTTAGTGTACAGTTAGTTTAATTTTTTTTAGTTTATTTCATTAGTCAGACATGCAGTCGACCTTGTCTTAGACTTTAAACCAATATGCACGTGTTGTTTTCACATTGTAAAATAGCATTATGGTTTGAATTTTTTTTTTTTTAATGTAAAGGTCAATATTACTCAGGTTGTTCGTTCACTTAACAAGCAACAATATGAGTTTGGTATGTGTATAAAATCTGTTTTATTTTGGGCTGTTTCACAGTTCGATAGTGTTTCAGTGAAATAGGTCACGTATCCTTCATTCACGTATCATCACTTACCTATTATCCTTTCTTTTATAAGTGTAAAATGCACTTATATATTGTGGTGTTATAAAGCATCCTTTATCTATAACTACCAATATATAAAGCTGAAGAGTTTGTTCCTTTGTTTGGTTGTACGCGCTAATCTCAGGACTACTTGTTGGTATTGAAAAATTATTTTTGTGTTGAATAGTCCATTTATCGAGGAAGGCTATAGATAGATAGATTATAGAGAACGCGGACGAAGTCGCGGGCAGCAGCTAGTTATAACTAAAATACGTGTCCATTAGGTACTTACCTATAAAATCATTTGGTCTGACTATCGAACCACAGCCAATATAGGTAGCGAAAACATAGATTTACGTTATAAACGTAAACATTCGCTATTTTTAATTTTTTTTATCAACTCCGTGCGAATCCGGGGGCTGATCGCTAGTTTGTTGCAACTGCAAAAGTTTTTATAAATTTATATGCATATACTCGTATATAAACCTACGTAATATGCATAAATGAGTCATTTTAAGAATATTTCTTAACGCGCTGCAGACAGACGGAACGTGCGTGACAAAAGTCGCGGGAGAGCAGAGAACGGCAAACGAGCCTTTATTACAAGGTCGTTACTTCACTGATAACTATAGCTGATTTATGCACTATATTATTTTTTATTATTAGACACTCATTTATTTCGATTTACTTACCTTTCTTTGTTTTAATTTTACCAATGTTAACTAGTATAGTACGTTTGATTTTGTAAAAAAAAAATATATTATTTGTAATTAATAAATAGCGCATAATATATTTATCTATATTATGTGACCTTATTGTTTTTACACAAAAAAAAAATAGTTTTATTGCTTAGTTCAGAGAACGATTTAGTTAACTATTTTTTAAATATAATAAATATGTACACGTTATACTTACAAAAAAATTATGGGTCTTTATAAAATCACACGTATTCTCGCATCCTTGTCTTTTTGGTGATTTTCAAAAACCAGGTTTTGAAACATAGGTGTGTCTTTGATCCATACAAAAGTTCACAAGACACTTCACAATACCGTTAGCCACATAAGAACCTTCGCATAACACTTATTGTAACACACATTCACACTGAAAACTACACAGCCATACAAATTTACGTTCACAAATTAAGTTTTCAGTAACAATTTCACAGTAAAACTCGTCACAAGTTACTTTAAAACTTATCCAATATGTTTACATAAAAACAAACCGCCACCGTGGAGTATAACTTACGGTTGACTAAAATAAAAATTGACATGTTTCAATGTTTATCTTGTGTCGCATTGACAAGAAGCGATCATCTCTCTCTTATTCACCACACGATACGTTACAAAGAAAGAGATGGCTATATATACCGTTTAGGAATTTATGTGATCGGCTACACAAGCGCCAATGAACGTGTAAAATAGACTCCTGCGCACTCTGTCCAAATGCCCGCAAACTCTGACGCATTTGCAAGCCAAAATATCTGTTGTCGGTCAATTAGTGCTAACACAGTTCACCAGATGGTGCTAATAGTACTTATTTTTATGTTTGTTTTATTTCAGTTATTTCTACTTGGATACTTGGTAAAATTAAGAGGGTGAAAATATAAAAAAAAACTAGCTGATGCCCGCGACTTCGTCCGCGTTGAACGATGAAAGGTACTCTATAACCTTTCTGGTGTCCCAGACAACGTGTATGCAAAATTTCATGGTGATCAGTAGTTTTTTCATGAAAGAGTAACAAACAACATCCATACCTACATACAAACTTTCGCATTTATAATATTAGTACGGATTAAGGAGTAAACTCCAATATCTGTTAGGGGAAAAATGAATAAAGACAATAAAGAACGCTTGTCACTACAAATCTTATAAAAAAAACCCAAAACCAATAAAAACTAAAAACTAATTTTACTTAAAGGTTTCGGAGGGCTCATGAGATACTTATAATTCTATTAATTCTTATAACTTCATTTAATTATACCAAATACCTATAAGTTTGATAGATCAGAACACCCTTCCTCCAAGTAACAAAATGGAATTTGTTTTATGTTTATAATTTAACTATTATTTCTAGAAGTAAAAAAAAATTTAAATCGACACCAATTGGAAGTCGATCGAATGCGTTATATCTGTTTTAAGTTGGATATTTTTGAGGAGTCTGAAATCTGAGTCAGGCAGCTTTAAAAGCTTTTACTATTTGAGGCAAATGGTAATTTTAGAAGTCTGGTTAGTATAATCATCATCAATACTAATAATAAATCTGTAAGGGTTGGTTATGGAGTAAGTTACTTTGTTTTCAGAGATATCGTGTTTTTATGCTCTATATATTATACTGAAACTAAATTGACGATATTTAGAATTTTTTTCTGTATGTATGTTCCTCCATAACTTTTAAACGAATTAACTGATTTTCATGAAACTTGGTACATAAACATTTAGACGTACATGATACAGGATAGGCTACTTTTTTCTTTTTCAACGCGGACAAAGTCGCGGGCACTAGCTAGTAAAATATAAAAAATTATTTATTTTATCAATTAAATTATTATTATTATATTTATTATAAATTTAGAATATAAATATCATAAGCAGGTATTGTCTCTGTACGCAACTTTCATATAAGGCTGTATGCTCGTATGTACGAGTATGAACGCAGTCATAAGACCACTGCGACGGTTCACTGCGAGAGCACGCGTCGCTGATTGAACCTTCATTTCACTCTCTACGACCAGTCGTTTGCAACATTTGGAGACTCAAATTAAATTATCGCATTCTATAATTTTCTTCAACAAAAAAGATCAAGATTAACAAAATAGTTAAATTTTAATATTCAATTAAAACCTCATTTCAGACCCCAATATTATACCCTGCCTCTTTTATTCTATTTCTATATTTTATAAAGGTTGGAATTAAAGTTAAAACACCCTGGTAGTTCTTAAAAAGAAAAATAGATAATGTATATTCGTCTCTTTAAATTAAAATGTTTATTGCGTGTATAAATCGGCTACAATATTTTCTAACTTTTATTTACAACAATTTCTATAAATAAATATTTAGTGATTTCACTATTTTATTGTTTGACTTTTTGATTTTATTGATTAATTATTGATTGATTAAAGCTACAATCTAGGGTAGACGCGTTACAGTTTCCTAGTAAAAAATATAGAAGTAAATTAATTACTTTTTAAGTTAATTTAATTTAAAAACAATGAGTGCAATTTAACATTAGTGACTCAACTCAAATGAAAAATGTTCACAACGTCTGCAAATCGGCTACAACCATTTCCCAGTGGGGATATCAGCAAGCGCCGCTGTGATGCCGCCGGTGCACCGCGGAAAAAAAAGTAAAAACACTATCGTAGTCAATAATAACAACGGCGCGCGAACAAACCTTTTTTCCGAACATTTCTAATTCGGATGCCGACGCCAACAGTCGCTTCCTGCTTCCAAAAGGCCGTATGACACGACAGTCGTTCGCCGTTCAGTTAAAAAATTAAAAAAACCAAAACAAATGACTCGCGAAACTTTTACCGCATTTCAATTGGCGATCCAATAAGTGGTTGATGTTAATGAGTTGATAATTTTCTGTAATATGTATCAGTAACGTAATAGCTAATCGTGCGTGAAGGAAGGAAGAATGAATTGAATTTTTAGTGTAGTGTTTTAACGATAATGGCGCTGAAGAGTTGTTTTGCCATCAAGATTGTTTTGTTTGCAATTTTGCTGTTTGAACATTTTATTGAATATAGTGATGCTTACAGCCCTAGAGGTGAGTCGTTTATTTATTTATATTTTTATACATTAATTATTATATTGTTTCCATTCAATCTATGACAACGACATTATGTTTTTTTATACATTTACTAAGCTGACCCAACAGTCTGTCGAAATGGGAAATAGAGAAATGGAGTTTGTAAGTTTTTTCGAGCAATTTATCCGACTTTTTCTTTGTAAAATCCTCGGGTTTTAACGAATATTTTAAAAAAAGCCGAACTAACTTTAATTTTAATTTAAATAATATTTAAAAAAACTAGCCACACCCATTGTCGAGTTTTGCGAATAGAATACATTTAGCGATTCATTTTATATAAATAAATAAAAAATGTAGTTTGCAGTTTAAAAAGTAAAATCTAAGGTAACTTTTATAGTCAAAAAATTTTTCATTAATTAAATTATTTAAGTACCTGTTAAATTCAATTCATTACTTACCCGATGTGTAATATTTTTTTGAGTTTTAACACAGTGAAGATATGTGAAAAAATATCTACAATTTAACGCGCGGATAAGTGCTTTTTACAATATATTTTCCATTTAATTTATTAATTTAAAATGGACGTAATATTACAAAAACCAGAGTTTTATATATTTTATAGCTGCTTATATTGCAAGTCCTAATAATAATCACTTTCATTGGAAAGCTCGCTTTTCATTTCGTCGAATAACAACGATAATTTTATAACGAAATCTCGGATATTGTTGTCGGAGCATTTCCATCGTGAAATGAGAGGTTTTCCCCTGTTGTTAAGTGCGCCTGGGCATACACAACAACCGACAGAAATCATAGACAACCTAAACTTTAATTTGCAGTCAATCATGCGTATTATTAGGTTACAGTAGCGGATGGGCATTATTTTTGAAATATTAATTAAAAATATGTCTATTACCTATATAATCTCTCTATATGTCTAAATAAAAATTTCGTGCCCCGTTGTTTGTCGCCGAAACTACTGAATTCCTAAACTACTAAACTACCAATTCCTAAACTACTAAACTATGAATTCCTAAACTACTAAATTATGAATTCCTAAATTACTTAACTATGAATTCCTAAACTACTAAACCAATTTTGATAAAACTTCGTAACGTATTCGTAACATTATGTGTAATTTGGTCCAACTTATTGTGAATTATTTTGAACTTATTGATAGGATAATTTTTATTTTGAACCCGGACGAAGCCAGAGAAATACTATAACCCAGTAAATTATTCTTTAGATGACCAACCACTAAAAAAAGTGTTTTAGCAATTAGGTATATTAACTAAATTCTTTATTGAAGTGTATTTCTTATTTAGGTATTATTTCTATTTGTTGTTTTTGTTGTTATAAGAATGTAAAAAAATTTACTACAAATTTAAATTTTATTTTATATTTATTTATTTTTTTCGTATAAATATCACTTCTATTGGTTACACCGACTATCAAATTGTACTGCGAACCAATAAGGCGTTACAATCATTATGAAACTCAGAAGTCAAAACGAAAGCAAAAAAAGTTTTCCTAAAAACATGTTGTCACCGGTAACTCGATTGTGATGCTCTGACGTCATAACGAATCAATCTAATTTCTCGACACTCTTTTATCCACTTGGATCTTGATTATTAAAACTTTATTTAAAATTGTTAAAATTTAATCAATTATTGCAGTTATGAGAGAGAGAATCATTGTATGAATGGCTACCGATGCCTTTATACACAGGAAACACTAAGAGATACCAAGAATACAAGAAATATACAAGAAATACCAAAAGGTACAAAAGATTCAAGTTCGCTTGATTGTTTTGATTTAAAATGAAAAGGAACAACGAAGAGTCCAAAGGCGAAGCGGATGGACATTTTTTTAAATATTAATTTTAAACATTTCCATTTCTCCTTATCCGTTATCCTCCAACTTGTCAAGATCAATTTGATTACTTGATTAACACAATCACAGTGCCGACTCACTAAATAAGAACAAATAAAAACAATGAGTGAAATGAAAACAATTTTATTCGCGTTCTTGTTTTTTTAAGAAAACACAATTTTAGAAATTAATCGTATTTAACAGAACTATAAAGGCTTGAATTTTTAGTACCAAGTGGAACATTACAGCAATTCGTTTCGCTCGGAATCGATAGCTTGTATCGATTTTCGGTAATTTTTAACGAGTTTCTAAGTTTGTTTCGACTGTTGTAGCCGCATGTTAGGTGCACTTTCACACTTCTCTGGCGTTAGTATTATTCAGATGTATGAAGACAATTGGAAATTGGACAATTTATCGGCACACTTTTGGTATCATTGGTGAAAGAACATTTGACTGAAAGAGTTTTCTGTTTGATACGTTTGACAGAAGGCATTTTAAAATTCTTAACTAATATTATAAATGCGAATGTGAGTTTGATTGTTTGTTTCGCTATTTGTTTCGCTATTCGCTAAAATAAACCAGTTAGGAAAAGATCGACTATTTGAAACCTGTCAATACATATTTATTGACAATACAAATAGTCTGTCAATCAATGAAACAATATATAACACAATTTCACACACATTTCACAAATCACAATCATTTCCATGATGTCAATACGAACAAGAAATGCTTAGGGTATTGTCTGTCTGCCTTCCGGGATTTTTTGTTAGCGGCGAATTCCATTTGATGTGTTTATGCATGTTTGTTTGATTAAAACGCTTTCATAGGCTTTCAATGATATCAAAGACTGGCTGTGGCACGCGACTTCGCCCGCATAACTTTTTAAAATTCTATGTTATTCGCTGATATGTAGCTTTCTACAGGTGAAAGAAATTTCAAAATCGGTCCAGTAGTTTTTGAGCTTATTCATTACAAACATACATATCTCTCTCTTTAGAATATTATATATACCTAGTATATATTGCACTAGCTGGTGCCCGCGAATTCGTATGCGTTCTCTATAGTTGAGATTAGCGCGTACAACCAAACAAACAAACTCTTCACCTTTATATATTGGTACAGATTTGCAAATGAGCAAAAGTATGTGATGGTATTTCCAATATAGTGTTGAATCACCATTATCATCTCAGCCACAGAACATCCACTTCTAGACATATGTCTCCCATAATTTCTGAAAAGGACCGGACCAAGTATGAAGCGGCCTGTCTGTCTGTCTGTGAAATCCGTACTAATATTACGCAAAAACTACTGAACCGATCACCATGAAATTTTGCATACACGTTGTCTGGGACACCAGAAAGGACATAGGGTACCTTTCATCGTTCAACGCGGACGAAGTCGCGGGCACCAGCTAGTAATATAAATACCTAAACTAGCCCAAGGAGTTTGCATGGACCTATACTTCTTCAATGTAAGATGATATACATACGCTAGGTCACTCCGGTTTCCTTGAGTAGTTTTCCTTTACATTACTTACTTATGATAAGTAAAAAAACTTATGACATGTGGTAGAAAGTGTGGCTTATTTTCTCAAAATTCAAAAGAAACAAATCTTAAAAACAAAAGAATCTTAAACTAAGTAACCAGTGTCAGAGAAATAATAAATTCACAGCGGAATGAATAGTAACAATTTGGCAGTCCATTAGGTGGCAAGTAACCACCGTAAAATAACAGCACACATGCTATAATGGTGTAGTGGATGAATAAAAGAGAATAATCCCTTATTTTACTACTTTAAGCGCCGTAAGCGTTGCTTGTGTTAATTGGTGACGGTAGCCATCTAACTACCTTCAATTGGAACTTCATCCTGTCTGCGTATCTACTAAAATAAAAAAAGTTTAATGACTTAATTGCAACCAATTATACAGACACACTGACTAACCATGAGCTTCGGTCAAGGTTGCCGGTTTTATATCAAAACATTACTTTTACTTTTTATGCGCGCGCGCAGATGCGTTGCGTGTAAAATTCAGATGGCTATCTTTAATGTGCATTCGGATATAAAACTTGCAAATTAGGATATTATATGTATGCTTTGTAGTCAACGCGAGTAAATAGCACAAGATGAGTATAGGGGAATTGGCTATTTGACAAGATTTAAAATATACTACAAATTGTGGTTATCCTATCAGAAAATAGCGTAAAAAAAACATAAAACGTCAGTTTATTTTAAGCTAAATTATGTATACTTTTTGCAAATTATATGAAAAAAAATTTGAAATTTTATCTGCGACCGAATCGCCCTGTGATTGCTTGCAACTCTGATGACGTCATACGCTAGTAAACATTGCTTCCGCGACTGATTGTAGTCTTTTACTAATTGTAGTTGTTTACTAGCGTGTGACGTCACACGTATCAAAGACTAGCGCCATAACAGAAACAGCGTTTTTGGCGCGGTTTTGGAAATTTAAACTTTAACATTGATTTTTATTAATAATACAGTAGATCTCCCGGAAATATTAATGTTCTTATTATGTAATAAAGAATAATTCAAAACGATTTTCTAAAATTAGACAAACAGCGGATTGCTCTAGCATCCCACAGGCACTCACACTAGTAAGTACAGCCTGGTGGAATTGTTTTAAAGTAGTTTTCTCTAAGAGAAGGGTTACTCTTACAGAATTTTATTCATTTCACGCATGTTAATTTTCGAAAATAATAATACGAGAAATGCAATAATATAGATGAAACCGAATTGATAGAATTTAATTTTTGATTTCGTTCAACGCTACGTCTCTATACTTCAAACACCACACGTCACCGTACTCTTGCTATATGAAAAATAGTATAGAGACTATAGAGACCGGGGGCAGAAACGATCCTCGAGTGAGTAGGATGATAGGGGATCGATCAGCATATAATTTTATTATACCTAGTATATAATAATACCAGCTATATAAGTATATAGTCGAGTCGGAATGGGGTTGCGACGAAAGCTCTTGGGGGTGGCATGGAAGCTCCGCCTCTCAAATTTATCTAATGGTGTGCGAGGGAGACGTGTATCTGTTTTAACGCGGAAGTACTACTATTACTTATTCTGTGGCAGAAAAGACGACATCACTCGTTTCATTTCTTATGACCCCTATGAGGCCTGCATAATGAGTCTGAAGACCCTCTTTTATTCTTATTGGAAGACGTGAATACATTAAAAAAATAAGTGTTGGGTACGTCATTAGAATCTGTGTTACCTTATGGGCATTCTTAATGAAAACATTTGCATAGAAATTGTCGAGTAGGTACGAGTATTTGAGGCAAGCTGAAAACTTGTCCTGTATAACTCTTCTATAATACCTACAGACTATAGACACAGAACTAAAGACCTGGCTGGGGAGTAGTGCTTCTCAAATACCTACCCGGAAATGTCTACCATCTATGGGAATTAAAGTAATTTTTCATGAATCCAATGACTGCAGTGACTATTTTCCCTTTCTCCATATAACGATACCGCGGAAATAGCAATGCAACTCCTGTCAATGTACCCCGGTAACTTTAGCAGACGGTGTGTCGCAGCTTTCACTCTCTAGGGTTACAAGTTCGATGCCTGCGATGACACGATACCGCTCACAGCTCAATCGAACACGAAACCACCTTACTAATTGAGTTGCGAACAATAAAGGTCGCAGTTTTTCGCAGTGTCGTGACGGGAAAGGGCCGTTTTCTGACGATTTGATCGATACTAAAGTACTGTTTGTTTATTTAAATTTACAAAACTATACGTATTTGCCTTTGTTTAGTGTTTATTACCAAATCCAATAATAATATTATAACAAACTATTAGTGTTAAATGTAGGCTATAATGTTGACATTTTGGGTGCAAAATAGGGTAATTCTCATTTCAATTGAATAATAATTAATCTTACTAAATAGCACTTAAGTAATTTTACATTAATTATTAAACATTAAGTTAGTAAATAATTAAAATTATTCAAAACTAGAGCTCTATCTATTTATGTTTTTAAATATAAATCAAAAATCAAAATCCCCAAGTTATAAACATACCGCTGCTTAAAAACTAAAGCGTCATAAAACAAAAAAATCCAAAAATGTTTTTATTGCAAAAATACAATCACAAAATCCTTCATATGTATGTTGCAAAAATACTTATGGTTGTTTTATTCCATATTTAGTTTATTTTGATCATTTTTTATATATTCAAAAGTAACTTATAAGCTTATATCTCTTCCAGTACTCAGTTTATTAAAAAAGTACTTAAAACATTTAATGCTACTTAAAAATACGCTTCTAACGATGTATAATATGCATATATTTGATATAAATCTAATAAGGAAAAAATAGACAAAAAAATAGTTTAATTTTTTATTAGCTCTTCTGTAAAAAGTGTATTTTTGATTTGTGGCCCTTTAGTTTTTAAGTAACGATACATAAATAAATATTTCTATAAAGAAGCATTCAAAAGTATTTCGCCTCCGTTCACGTTCTAAAGGGAACAAGATACATAATGGTCGTTACCATAGATTACGTAACCTCGGAGAGGCGTCAAATTCTAACAAGTCCGTACGTCACGTACCGCACGCCGAGGAATGCATTTTCACTGCACATTACCATGACATGGTACTTTGTGCTTCATTTTGTTGAGATAATGTGTTTCAAATATATAAGCGGAAGCAATTTTGCCATGCCAGTGTTTTTCTATACATATAAGCTTTTACTCGCGATTTAATTTATGTAATAACCGCGACTTCGTCCGCGTTCTCCTATAGCCTTCCTCGATAAATAGACTATCCAACACAAAAAGATTTTTTCAATTCCAACCAGTGGTTCCTGAGATTAGCGCGCACAAGCAAACAAACAAACAAACTCTTCAGCTTATACTCGTATTAGTATAGATTAGTTTTAGTTAATTAATTTAAATTTTATTTGTATTGTCAATAGTTATATTATACTAATATTTCTTTATTAAAATTGCATTTTGATACATCCATCCACGATGGATTTCATTTGGATTGGATTCGATTTTATTATAAAAAAAAAACAGATTGTTATAACCTAAAAAAGTGGAAATAAATAAAGTATTGGATAGTTCTTTACATTAATATGAAATAGGTCGTTTTACCCAATAAAAAGAATCTATGTAGCCCGACACATTTCTTGTTTAATTTGGTGTTACCGTTTCCTGGTCATTACAAAATGTTATGAAAAACACAATACAGAAAAATCTAGAACATCGGAAACGCTAGATCTAGAAAACGCTGTCTCTTGTGAGTTAGAACCAAACAAAAAATTGCGTCACAGACACAAGTTAACAAGGTGATTGTGCAGTTCACGTTTGTGGTTATAAGATGAACGCTTAGTTAACTGACCACTAACTAATACTTACCTACTGTTACATAACTCGGTACATGTTGAGAAATCGAAGGGATTTTTTAAGGGTTGAGGTCGTTTTTATGTTTTTTTAAGTAAAAACTACGACTCGGTCTTGGTTTTCTTATGAAAATTCGAATAGTCATCGCGTTGTGTTGGAAACTCAATTTCCATAAATTTTCAGGAGAAATTTAAAAATTTTTATTATAATATTTTTAGAGATTAAAATACTTATGAAGAAACCTAAAAACACGTTGGTATATACATACTATTTTTGCTGTTATTTTTTATAATGTAGGTACAATTTTGAACATAAAAAAATATAAGGTTTTTAATTGTCTTCTGGAGATTTTTTTGAAATGGTTTCAGCTGACTCCATTTAACGCACCGTTTATAGTTTAGGCCCGACACAGGTCTAACATATTATACTATATTCAGTAGACCATAAAATAGAGATAGCTGAGTTTGCCATTTAAGATAACGCACCGATACAAGTCAAACATTATACTTTGTTATTTTTAAGAGAATGCAATGCAGAAACGGAAATGTGGTTATCGAAAGTGAAAATAATGTAAACGACCGTTTGTAACCCTGCACGGAAATTCCGAGAAGGGCAATAGAAAGCGTAACACTGTTACTAAATAGGATTGCATTGGACATGCGCGATCACTGCACCAATAAATAATATAAGCTTTGTTTGCATAACATTCATGATAAAAGACAGGCTGACATCACGACCGTGAACTTCATTATTCAAGACTGCTCAAGCTGCAAATTAAGAATTATTTTTCGGAAGTGGAATGATTGAATCATCATCAACGTCATCACCACCA
Organism: Synanthedon formicaeformis; assembly: GCA_945859745.1. Taxonomy (NCBI): domain Eukaryota; kingdom Metazoa; phylum Arthropoda; class Insecta; order Lepidoptera; family Sesiidae; genus Synanthedon; species Synanthedon formicaeformis. The sequence continues at coordinate 11,509,688 of OX243961.1, forward strand.
CCATCACCACCACCACCATCATCATCATCATCATCACCATCATCATCACCATCATCGTCGTCGTCGCCATCATCATCATATTCTTTTTCGTCTTCGTGTTATCGTCATCGACCCTAAAAATGTTGGGTTGATTGGTCACGTGGTTAAACTTTTTCAATAACACTTTAGTTTTGTTTTTTACCTTTAGTTTAATTTACAATTACAAGTTGTTATTTCTGTTATTATTATTTTTAGTTTTAAGCCCAAAGAAAAATATTCGTGTTAGTTCCAATTCAATTGAAGTTATATGAATACTATATTAGTTACTTAACTTTGAAGTTATCTTTCGTTCAAAATTTAAAAATGATTACAGTAAATTACTTACGTAGTTACGTACGTCATTATAAAACGGAAGTGTACACAACGTAACGCGTAAAACATTATTATTATGTCACATTATTACAACATGTTACATCATACTCGTATTTTACAGACGCCATTACCAGCCACAAATATTGTTCTAACGTAATTTATTTTGGTCACTGTTCTTGATTACAACTTTTTTTTTGTAATGCAACACTTAAACTCCGAACTTTTTTATTTAAAAAAAAAAATTATTTACAATATTATAAATTGTGTATTATATAGTTAAACTGTTAAAAGTAACCCTTAATTACTCTTATTTTATTAAATAGTATAATATAAGTAAAAATTGATCGCTAATTTATGTGTTGCCAATGTTAAAGTCGACTATAATATTAATATTATAGTCGATCGATGGTTGTAATGAGTATTAATTAAGTGTAATAAATATTATTTTAATACCATTATAGTGCTGATATTTTCAATCATACACAAGCAGAGCCACGGGCCACAGCTAGTAGACAAAGCAACACTGTCACGCAATACATATGTTTATGAAATACTAGCTGTTGCACGCGACTTCGTCCGAGTAACTTTATAAAAAATAGCCTGTGTTACTCGTCGATAATGTAGCTTTCTATAGATGAAAGAATTTTTAAAATGGGCCCAGTAGTTTTTGAGTTTATTCATTGCAAAACTACAAAATCTTCTCTCTTTATAATTAACTAGTTGCTGCCCGCAACATCGCCCGCGTATCTTTGTAAATTGTATACTAAAACCTTCCTCGAGAACCACTCTATCCATTGGTGAAAACAGCATGAAAATCGATGCAGTACTTTTTGAGTTTATCGCGAACAGACAGACAGACAGTTTTATAATATGTAGTGATATTAGTATAAAATATTATGTAGGGTGATTCAGATTATTTTAATTGAGCTAAAGTAAAATTTTCATTAACCAGAAATAAAATATGAGGTTGAAAGTTTGCGTAGTGGCAGCAGTATCCGGCTCCAAACTGCTCCAATGTTTCACGTAACTAACGTTTTTGTCTACAATGAAAGCAGCTGTTACGACAGACACAATCCGTAATCCATAAATTACTTTTACAAAAAATCCGTAAAGAGTTTTTGTTGAAAAAATGCTGTAAACTTTTCGCGTGTCACTTTTTTACAGTTAACTTGGAAGATTTCTCTATCTATTCATTGTTAACCTTGCCTTTTGTTGGAGGTTAACTCGCTTATTGGTCTATTGTGAGTTTAAGTAAAATTAAGGTTAAAAAATGTGTTACTTGATTCATGCGCACGCGCATGGCGTTCGTTGCTTCTTCAAGTTCAATGGCAGTTTATATTTTTCTTTGTTTTAGAAATAATTTACTTTTATTTTTTCGCTGGAAATTAATTGTCTAAACCATTTAAATGATGGTGAGCTAAGCCTGTGTTTTTCACTGATAAAATAAGTTATGGTCATATTATAAAACAAAGTCCTCCGCCGCGTCTGTGTCTGTCTGTCTGTTCGCGATAAACTCAAAAACTAATGCACCTATTTTCATGCTGTTTTCACCAATGGATAGAGTGGTTCTCGAGGAAGGTTTTATTATATAACTAGCTGGTGCCCGCGACTTCGCCCGCGTTAAAAGTAAGGGATGTATCGCTATACAATAATGAATAAATGTGAAAAGTAATATAACGCCTCCCATCTTTGCTGTTATAAAATTTTCAGGGGTTGTATCTTTATTTTTAGTACATAGTTGGTGCCCGCGACTTAGCCCGCTTTGAAAATTATATACTAAAACCTTCCTCTTGAATCACTATCTATTAAAAAAAAACCGCAAAAAATTCCGTTGTGTAGTTTTAAAGATCTAAGCATACATAGATGGGACAGAGAGACAGCGGGAAGCGACTATTTTTATACTGTGTAGTGATTTACAGTTACGAAGGCGAAGTAGCGTGCAACATTTAATTATAAATAAAATAAATACTAAATGTAAAATATAATTAGGGTCAAACAAATAAAACATAGCCAATATTAATTTATATGTTATTTTATATGCCAATATTATTTCTGTATATGTCCGTCATAATAACCATAAATATTCAACATGAAAACAATTTCAAAACGAAAGCTTCACAATTCAACAATCGTATAATGAATCACAATTTTACGGCTGCCAAAACGATTTCACAGCGTAATGTAAGCTAATATTTATTAAAGATTATATCTCAAACCATAAATCTTATAATATTATAATATATGATGTTAGAATGTTGGAATTGTTATCACAATTGTAAGATTTTATTGCCACTTTTATTTACCATTAACTTTGACTGTGATATTTATATAACGCGAAGGCAAACGAAAACTTAGAAAAACATAAAATAAATACGTTTGCTGAAGCTTAATCTTTATATATTATAGCTAGCGAATCATTTCGATCATTTCAGCTTTCAAACTGAAAAAAACGGATTGAAATTGACACAAACAGACACACACACACACAGGTCAAACTTATAACACCCCTCTTTTGCGTCGGGCGTCCAAGGTTAAAAAGGAATATTGAATCTCTATACTGGAACTAATGTCCCATAACACCTATATGAAAATGTTGTAGCTGATTATTTCGGAAATAAAGGTAGAGTGGCCTAATTTCAGCACGATATAAATTACCATTAGGTAAGTACTATTATATCGCGCCCCGGCTTCGCCTGTGAGCTTTTGGGGAACTTAAATAGATTAGCAGAATGCTTATGTTTATCTCACATAATGTACATTTCAAAGAATAAAATAATTTTTCAAATAAAATTTCAGTGATTCCTAACACTGTATAAAATTCGTCTTCTCTCTTTGTAAGACATTACTATAGTTTGTTGAGGGCATTTTTATTTTACTATGTTGGTAAAACGTACCAAAAAAATTTAAATATATAATCAAAACATTAGTTTTTGTTTACACTCTTGCGTCACGGTTCAACGGTGGCTTTGTTATGAGGCTGTATGAAATAAAAAGTTACTTAATTATATATAAGAATATCAAAACCTTTTGAGTTACGTTAGTTGCGCAATTGAAAAGCTCTTAAGCTTAATTTAATTAGCTTAAACCCCAGCCATAAGCTTCCAAAGTATTATGCAAGCAACAACAAACAGTATTGCACCGATTTATAGTGGTTGAGGCGAGATTAGTGAAAGTGGGTACTCATTACGGCAAACGTAATATTGATGAGGTCGCTAGCATGAACCACACCACAGTGTCAATGCACAGTAAATACAAGAAAGTTATCTACACTCAGGAACATTTCTTAATATCCTTATTTGTAACTACCAACTTATATGTATGTATGTATTGTATGTATGTATATACATAAAAACAGATACTTTATAATCCTCATCCTTACATAGTTATTATAAATCTGTCCGCGATAAACTCAAAAACTAGATTCTGCTGTTTTCATGCTGTTTTCACCAATGGATAGAGTGGTTCTCGAGGAAGGTTTTAGTATATAATTTACAAAATTACGCGGGCGAAGTCGCGGGCAGCAGCTAGAGTATCTATATTTTGAAATAAAGTAGATGCAGTTGAATATTTCGTTCGAATTTTTGAATAATTTTTGATTATATTCAAAAACTAGGCGTTGCCCGTGACTTTGTTCGCCATCTCGATAAATATACTATCCAACACAAAAATATTTTTTTTTTTAATTCGAACCATTAGTTTTAACCAAACAAACAAACTCTTCAGCTTTATAATATTAGTATAGATTTATTAATTTTTGATTCATCCTAGGAGGACAAACATACATTATTTTTTTATTTATATAAATGACTAATATTTATCTTCCATTTCATCAAAGTACTCGTTATGGGCGCTGTAATATCTTCATGTTAAAAACTATATCAGCCCAATTATTTTCAAAAAATAGTCTATGGTTGTTCGCATGTCTCTTCTTAAAGTATCCGCAGATAACGGTCGGTTAATGTGAGTGATAAGATCTCGGAAGCAATTAGCTAGATAATTCGGCACTACCGTCTCGATACTATCTCCACGTTACATCTACGGCGACCTTAAAATCATTAATTTTATTTTTTTTAAATGGCGAGCTGAGTTTCTTTTGTGACTGATGGTGCCATAAAAAATGCACTTTGCTAAAGGAAATCTCACAAATATTATATATATTGCTAAAGATTATATAAATAAATTTAGAAATTGGTATTTTTAAAGCTTAACTATTATTATAATTTGTTCCTTAACTTCCTATTATTGAATGAGAGAAAAATAAGTAGATTTTGCAAAAGCTGCCAAGATAATGTAGCAAAAAATAAACGAGAGATAAAATTGTATACAAATTGAAATTACCTATATTTTGAAAATAGGAATTTTACGTAAATCCATTTCGTACAATATTAAAAGAGTATTTATACATATTCATAAGTAGTAGGTACTTACATATGGAACGTGTATGAATATGTAGGTATACACTTTTTGTATCTACTGCGTTTCGTTGTTATTTGAGCAGTCCAATTTGCGGCAGTAAGGGAGTGGCCTTACAGAAGACCACCGTGAGATAACAGCACGCGTGCTTTTGTGTTTCGGTGAGTGAGTAAGGGATGCCAGGGCTCAATTCCCAATATCTTTTGGCATTGCACTAGCAGCACCTGTAGCGTTGCTTGTGTCATAATGAACGACAGTAGAGACCACCATCAAGTGGACCTGTCTGTAGACCTTAACATTAAAATAAGTTTAGTTAATTTACTTTCTAAAATACCTACACTTACAGATTTATTATTAGTATTGATTGATAATTGATTGATGATGATGATGTCAAAAGAAGTTGAAGTTTAATCGTAGGTTATATTTTAAAGTACCTAAGTTGTAATTATATTACTTTAATGTAATGATAAAATTAATAAATAATTTTATAATTCACATATCCACTATAAATTATTATTTTTCAAATATTAAAATAATATCTATTTATCTGATGTCACAGTGTTTGTAACCAAACTCCTCCGAAATAGCTTGACCGTTTTTTTATGTTTTTTTTTTGTGTATATTCGGTAGGTCTGAGACCACTAAGATGAGACGATATTTTTTTTATATGGCTAAACAACATTTGCCAGTAATGGGCAGTAAGATGGCAGTAAGTGACGATAAGTAACGATAAGTGTACCTAATCTAGTAAAGATTAAAGTCCAGCAGCAACATAATTGTATTATAATAGAGACCGCAGAGAAATCCCTCCTCTCGCCTCAAACTCTGCTTTATTCTCAGTGAAAGCAGATTAGAGTTCATCTGATGACCTTCAACAGGCAATTGGAATAATCTGTTATGCTGTAATAACAGTGACATGAACGCGACACTCCGTCATATTATTCACTAGCTGTTGCATGCGTCTTTGTCCGCGTAACTTTATAAAATATAACTTACGTTACGCAATGATTATGTAGCCTTCTATATAGTACTTAGGGGATTTTGGGATTTACTCGAGCGCGTCAGATATTGCCAATGTATATGCCCCACGTATCTCCAATAAGCAATATGTTTAATTTGGATGGTGGGGTGGTGAGGGTTTGGGTAAAAATTTAAATACTACTAGAAATCGTCAGATATTCAGAGGGGATGTTAAGTGAACTTAAACTAAGCTCCCATTTAAAATACAGACGATTCGGAAGTAACAAGCTCGTAGCAGCTTTTTGAAAATGCAAAAAAGATTTTTGGCTATCACCATTTTGGAATACTCGAGCGCGTCAGATTTTCATACAGGCCTTGAAAAGGGAACCAAAATCCAATAGGTGCTGGTCCCCACGACGCTCAAAGAACTTCACATTTTAGCATTGTGGGCTCCCCTACCTATAGGTTAAAGAATATTTTTTTGTATCAGTCCTCTAGTTTTTGTGTTTATTCATTACATACATACAAAAATACAAATTTTCTCTCTATATAATGTTAGTTATATTATTCATATGCAGAAGCAATTTAACGAGGAAGTAAAACTTGTACTGCCGTATAATGAATTATTATATTTAACCATGTACGGCGAAAAGAAAACGACAAATTATGCGACGTAATGCCTCGTCAATTATTGAAGCGTATAATTAAATGAATATTCATTAATTTGCGCTCGATACACAAATGTGAAATACACCATGTCACCACAAACTAGTATACGAAAACTGTGAACTTAGGCACATTTTGGATGCATATTGTTTGGATGAAGTACTTGGTTTAATATTATATTTATTCATAAAATGCTGTAAAAATATGTTTCGAATACAATGAATATAATAGGTACATTTAATACAAGTTACAAGTTTGATATTTTTGAAAAAAAATTAAATTCTAAAATTTTATGTCAAATAAATTTATATTAAGAAATATTTCACCTTAACCTGGAGGGCAGCGCACCTACAGGAACTGTAGATAACCACATACCATCAAGTAAACAGTCAGTCTGTCTGTCGACCTTTGCTTAGGAAAAAAATTAATACTATTACAATACTCTGTGGCCGCGGTGGACGGTGGATTCAGGCCTATTTGAAAATTATATGGGAAGCTTATTTCCAGCAATAGACGTCATTCGGCTGAGATGATCTTGAACTTGTCGTGTTCCTGAAGAAAGAACGTTGATAATAACTTTTTGATAAAAATGTTATAAGTAGCTTAGGTCAGTCTTCAAATTATATTATTTATTAAATAAATAAATAATAAAAGTAACAAATATTTTATCAAAAGCGCTGATAGACTTTAATTAAATAAAAAGTTATATTTTATTTATAAAGACATATAAATAAAGATATATAATAATATTTAAATAAGTTATATTATATATAAATAAACAATGATTATTATTATTTGTGGCTGTGACTAATAAGTATTCAAACGTCATGACATTTTTTTAACTACAATTGGAAACGAATTTTCAAAATACATTTCTTATACATAATAGACGGAAGTTATATATATACATTAAGTTGATGATCGTATTATCCAAAGTTTATGTGTTTTTAACTGATTCGAAAGTGAAAACCGACTTTGTTCCGCATAAGTTTACTTTTTGAACTGAATAAGTGCGTGCTTAAAAACGTCTTAAAATGAGTAGGCGTCAATGTTGTCTCAACTAAATGACATGACTCCGACGAAATAACTGCCCACCGTTACATAATGAGAACTTACTTAAGTCCAGCCACACACGTACGTTTTCCGAATTCGATTTTCAAATGCGTTTTCCGCGTTCGGAGACCCGAATGCATCAAATCTATAGAAAATACATTGACTGCCGCACACGTTCGTTTTTTTTTCCGTACGGAATATATTCCGTACGTACGTTTCGAATGTGGGCTTGTGCGTTCCGAATGCAAATTCAGAACGTGTGCGCTAGCCACACGGAATTCCGAACGCGGAATACGAATTCGGAAATTGAATCCGGAAAACGTACGTATGCGGCGGGGCTAAATCATTGAAACTACTAAATCTATAAATAATATTTCTTACACAATAATGTACCTAACATTCAAAATTAAATTAAGTGTTTTACTTTAGGTTTTCTTATAATAATTTCAAAAAGTTATTGGTTAAAATTTTTCAATAATAATTAGTCAATTAATTGTGCAATAATCAGCAAAATTTAAAAATTTTTTTTACACCCCAAGAATGGATTTCTTTACATCCCAAGATACAAGGAGAGGATAATGAAACATAAAGGATAAAAGATAAGAAGAGGTTTGAGAAAATACTCTATTTACTAAGCAAAAACACAAGATTACCGAGAATATCGCGAGATACCTACCATCAGCTACTTAGTTAGTAGTATGTGATATTATGCGTGTCAAATAAGAATAGGATCGCACTTGCTGCAAACTTCACATAATCCGAATCATCATAGTACCGTCGTCAAAAAAATCCGAATAACAAAAATACTAATATGTTTTATTTATTTTTTATCTATTACTAAAATATAAGTGTAAATTATAGTACGATTTAAATCGTATTTATACGATCTTTTCGGCTTTGGTTCGATGTAGCAAAGCCGTTAAGTTTGCTAACGCGTCTCCACGAGATAAGTAATTCTTTTATGGGTCTATGTGTACGATTTTATAATAAACTACCTGAATAAATAAATCACATTACAAAAATAATAAAAATAAAAATTGTTTTTTTTTTTTGTTTTTTTTTTTGCACACCGTACACATCACTAATGAAGTTCGTGAGAAATGCGGAGCAAAATGCAGATTTCCAATCCTATTCTTATTTGACACGCATAATAGTACCTATACCAAATAATATATTAACTGATATATTAGTTAGTACTTTAGTTTAGTTACTACTTACCAAATATACAATACATCTACCTACTACTACTTCTTCCTTGCTTAGTTTTAGCTGCCTTTACTGTCTCTTCCAAGTGCCCTCCCTGTCCGTGAATTAGATGGAAACAGTATACGAGTAAAATGGTATTCTATTTTAGTTATTATAATTATTGACATCTTTTGCAGAGTGTGGAGTACCGTTACGGAGACATACAAGACAACCCCGAGAGAGGACTGCCGGTCAGCTCCGCATCATCAAGGGTAGAGAGTCGAAACGAGGGGCATGGCCTTGGCAGGTACGATACCTTTTATCGTAACTAGTCGTAACTACAAGAAAATACCCCATAGGGTATCAAAAATTTACCTATAAAAGTACTATGCTATATAAATAAACCTATTACATTATATTGTACTAATTTCCTTAGGGAACTCTAATTTTTTTTTTTAAATAATATATTACCTATGTTATTCGCTGATAATAATATATCTTTCTGTAGATGAAATATTTTTTAAGATCAGTTAAGTAGTTTTTGAGTTTATCCATTACAAACATACAAAAAAAACTTAATAATATTAGTATAGACTAGACCAAAACAGTGTAACTATTAAAAAATGAAAGAATTTTTGAAATATTATAGATTTGTTCGTCGTTTTTTACAGGTATCGCTTCAACTCCTGCATCCGAACTACGGCCTCATCGGTCACTGGTGCGGCGGAGTCTTGGTCCACCCGCTCTGGTTGTTAACGACAGCACACTGCATACATAAGTACTGTACAACAACAATTTACTTTCTAAATTTCTTTTAAGGAACTGTCTCTAGCGTAGCCTTATTTAAATAAAAAAAAATATCTTCACACATTCCACAAAGCACCATCTACTTAGTTCCACACTAAGCCAAGTAATGCTAGTATTATGGATACCAGACAATTGATATACTACATAGATTACTTTTTTTTTTGTAAATACATACAAAGGTAAAATTTTGAAACATAAACATTTGCCCCTAGCGTAATTCGAACCCGCTAATAAATAAATATTTTTGTGTCAAATATTAAAATCTATCAGACAAATTTAAAATCATCTCTTGGGAATGTTGATTCTGAAGGTAAAGAACCGGAATAAAGCCTAAATTGCTATTTTCAAACGAACCTACAAAATTTGTTTATAGTTACAAATATTTTACATTTATGGAGAAAAATAATGTAGATATATATAGGAGTTGCTGGACTTAGACTTCTCCTCCGTATGTTAGTCACCTGCTGATGCAGTGCAGCATTTCACATGTTTTCGATAGTTGCCATTCTTCTAGGTCACGTAGGTCAGAAACCTATATGACCTATAGTTAACTAGTCTTTCCTTCGCTGTTAGAGTAAGTGAAGTTTATTTCTAATACACACATGAAGTTAAAAGAAGGGCAATGCCGATATAGATTCAAACCTGTACACCAACATTTACTGAACCTGCGTTATTACGTTATTTATTGAACTTATAATGTGGAAAACTTTTTATTTATTTATTAGCTGTGCTTATTTAAAATTATCAGTACTAAGTAGGTATATTGATATTCATTTCTATGTAAAATAAAAATAAATAAAATATATTTTTTCTTGAGGGAGTCTTGAGGATACTGCAGACAAACGATGTTCAAGTTCCTTTTTGTGAAACATTTATGCTTTTTAAAAAAATTCAATTATAATTTTTTTGTCTTTAAATCACACTGTCTTCACAGATTGGTTATTTATTATTTAATGATTTCATATTAAAATAGAAAATATTATTGTGATTGCAGTGAGCTCTTCAATTTACCAGTGCCAGCACTTTGGACAGCTGTTCTCGGCGAGTGGGATAGAGCAGAGCAAAAGGGATCTTACGTTCCTATCGAGAGAATTGTGCTACATCATCGATTTCATAATTATCAACACGATATAGGTATGTCGTGGCATTCATACTCAGATAATGCACATTATTCATTGAAAAAAAAAATTATTGTATTATTTACAATAATAATTAGAATATCTTTGGAGCTTACAAGACTTATCAAGGTAGCGATTAAAAATGAAAATGAAAAATTATATCAAAAATAAGATTTTTATTGTCATCACATTAAGCTTTAAAGGTTGAAATTTATATTTCTTTATATTCTATAAATTTATACAAATTTATATTCCTACTAAGTTGAGCCTTTATATTTTGATGTCTTGAAGGTTGAAACATTTTATAACGGGAACATAAAGCTTCATTATTATTATTACTTTCAAGAAAAAGTCTCTCCTCATTATAAAGATGACATCTTCATATTAAGATATTTCATAGTGATCCTCATAAGGAATATAAAGACATTCCTCAATTCTTAGCATATTTCTAAGAGTAAAAACCCTTTTCTCCACTTGCAAAATTGTATTCGTGAATAAGTGATACTATAGCTAAACATTTATAATTTTCAGCTTTAATGAAAATGACTAGAGCAGCAGACGTGAGTCCTGGCAGTAGAATCAGAACAATTTGCTTGCCTCCATTCGAGCCACCAATAACTAATTTTAATACTGAAAGAAGCACCTCCTTCTACATGCGACCTGATTCCAATACAGATCCAGCCAGGAGAAAAGCTAAACCACCAAAACCCCACCCAGACACTGCATCAAAATATTTAGAAAAGCTAAACAACTTAACGAAATCAATATTCACTGGATTTACTAAGAAACACAAGAACATGAGATACAACGTAAGGGTCGCTAACGATTCGAGCAAACAGACAGACAAAAAAATTAACGAAGATATACGTAAAACAGAGAACGAAAAGAGAAATAGTGACATAGTGTATGATAGTGCCACTTTAGATAGTGTAGTTAAGTTAATTAAAACTAAAATAGGTAAAGATAGACCCAGAGTGAATACTAATAGTAGAAGCGATAAAAAATTGATGTTCGGTGAAGAAATAGATCCTTTCATTGATGACTACAATGGCATAGACTTCAAAGACGAATGTTACGCGACTGGTTGGGGCAGAGAACAAACTAACGGAACTTTGACAGACGTATTGCTAGAAGCGGAAGTTCCTGTCTTACCCTTGCAGCTTTGTAGAGATAGATATTCTTTAACATTGCCACTGAACGATGGACATTTGTGCGCTGGCAGCACTGATGGAAGTACAGGAGCGTGTGTGGTGAGATTTATTTTTTGATCTACTTTTTTGAGATTTTTAAATGGATTGAAAAAGTTAAATTATTAAAAAAAATATTATTACGAATAGAAAAATAGAATTCCTTGTAAAATCTCAGCAGCGAAAGTTTCGACGGCGATGCGATGAAACTTTCAAAATGTGTAAAAAAAACCACAACAAATAAATGCAATTAAAAACTTACAAGTCAACAACTGACTTATCTCGATCTGATATGATTGACTGAATTAAGACAGATCTGTGATAAGGAGTACATTGAATTTGACGAAGCAATTAATCTGATATGTAACATTGACATGAATAAGATTATAGAAAATGATAAACTTTTGCTGACAGTTGCAAAAATATAACGTACTTCATTTTTATTTTAGAATACGATCTAATAATTTCATAGTAGGTTTTACTATAGTAATCTTAAGAAATAAAGATAAACTCGTCATTGCTAGTTTAAATAAGTTTAAAAATTATAATTTACTAGCTGTCGCGCGCGACTTCGTAGGCGTAACTTTATAAAATGTAGCCTATGTTACTCGCTGATAATTAGATTCCCAACAGGGAAAGAATTTTTCAAATCGGTCCAGTAGTTCGGAGCCTATTCAATGCAAACAAACAAACAAAGAAACCTTTCCTCTTTATAATATTATTAGTATAGATTAGTACTACAATAAATACCACAGTAGTGCCAGGGCACATTGCGTTTCGTAGTCATTTCGATACCTTAATTCGCAAACTAAATAACTCCTCTGAGGCAAACTTTACAGGGGAGACTAAAAACGTTATATTTTTTTTTTGTATGATACGAGAAAAGAAAAAAAGACAATTTTACATTGGAAATTATGGCTCGTATTAACCGATAGACCTTTTAAAAATTAAATTCTAATTGCATTTAAGTTTCTCCCGTATCAAAAAGTCATTTTCAACCAAAAATCCAAAAGTGGAGTTATTCGTTTTGCGAATTAAGGTATCGATTTGGGCAGCCCACCCCTTACAGAAGACCACCGTGAAATAAAGTATGTGTACTGTTATGTTTCGGTGAGTAAGGGAGTCCCTATCCCTTCTTTAAACCTATGGCTTTTGTTATAGGCGACGGTAGCCATCTATCATCAAGTAGACTATCAGCCTGTATGATGACCTTTACATAAAAAAGAAGTGATTTCAATATACAAATTGTTTCATCAGGGCGACAGTGGCGGTCCTCTCCAATGCCGATCTGGAGGTCGTTGGGAGCTTCGCGGTCTCACGTCTTTCGGTTCAGGCTGTGCTAGAAGAGGAGTGCCTGATGTCTACACGAATGTCGGCCACTATGTCTCCTGGATTTATGCTCATGTTTATGCCAGTTAAAATGTACTTCACACCTGGTCAGACCAGTGTACCACACTATATTACTCGTATTTAGTTAGATGTTTCGAAAATTTGTGATGATTTTTTCGTCAGTCATTGAAAATGTTAGTTTAACTAAATTGTAGTTAAATTAAAATCAGAATTCATTATTATTCAAACAATAATAATTAACCTACTGTTGTAGAGACAATATGGTCAAAAATTATGTGACAGTGTTTTGCCATTAAATGTTTCGAGACATTTTACCTATTTTTTCTGATAGCTATTAATGGTTAGATAACAGAATAAAAAATGTTTTATAAATTATTTATGGATTTGAGTTGGATATTATTACAAGAACAAAAACAACTGTAATTAGTAGTAAGAAGATTAATAATTGAAATAATAATCTTCATCCAGGTCTCAATTTTCTTAATTTTCAGTTTAGAATTGTCAGTCTAACTTAGAATAGACACTGTATTATTTGATTACCATTTACTGTAAATATAACTTCTAGTCTTTATTTATTGTAAACAATTTTAGTATGATAGTCATTATTTATATCCATTTTACCATACTTATTTAATTTAAATTAATTAGGATACATTTATAAGTTAATATTTTTGTATATACGATTTCATTACATTTTAAGGTTCTTAATGAGATTTTTTTTTAAATATTTAAGTCTACCTTTGTAACATTGTCTAGATCATATACCTTATACACATATATACCTTATACACACCTCAGATAAATTCAAATTCAACAGTCTTCCAAACGTAAATTTTCTTTAAATTTTATTATTTGAAAATATTTTAAACAATATTTTGAAATTTAATAATTAAAATGATCTTTTATCTTCATACATTTCACATAATTATCATTTCTTACTTTCTAGAACTTTTATTAAAAAACACAAGAATCGTAATAAAATTGTGTTTTTATATATATTTCTAATTTCTTTGTAAATTGTAGACAGCAAATTTTTAGTCCGCGTTAGTTTAAAGTAAATTTTACTTAATTTACTTAGAACTTTTAAATTAATTATTTTTATTTAAATTCGGAGATAACTTAGTCACTGCAGATAACTAAACAGTTTACTTGATCATAAACTATATAAATATGATAAAGATGTTTGAAAAAATATTCCTTTATACAGACAGACAAGTATATCTTCTTTAATTTTTATACAGTTTTGGGCTGAAATTAAAATTACTCGTAAATAATAAAACTTTATGTTACCACTGTTTAGACAAAATACGTATATAATTAATATATATTTTAAATTATATCTTATCTCCTTTATTATAATTATGTTCTATAATTAAAGAAGACCCAATGCCCGATTTACCTATGACTATACTTATGGGACAATGTACTTTGTACTTTCTACGTCAATAAAATTATAACCTCTTAGATAACCTCCAATTAAAGAAAATAAATAATAATAATAATAAAAGGTGGCGCGTATTACTCGGCGATTACTGACAAAGTTCAAAGGGATATTTTTGTTTATTGTTTTTATTTTTATTTTTAAATTTCGTTTACTGTCAAAGTTCAAAAATTTTTTTTTTGTTTTTTTATTTTTATTATTTTTAAAATGTGCAAATGCAGTAGGTTGTACTTTTTTTTCAACATATAAGATTTACTTATCTGTGTGCAAGATACTTAGATAATGTGCAATTGTTTGTTTTCCCAAATTAAATAAAATAAATATGATATAATAAAATAATATGATATTTAAGAATGAGAACTTTGTTGAGAATTTTTATAAATGCTTAAAAAATTAAGAATGCTCTCAACGCATTGCACATATTAATTATAATTTTTTTTATTAATTTTTATATAAATTTTTCAAAATTGAATTTTGTTAAATTTATTACTCGTATATTGTTATTGTATTAACTTTTGAATTTTTCTCTTAAAATATGTACTCCAGATATAAACAGATAATCGGGCATTGAAATGTCACATTAATTAAGTTACCTAGCTATTTAAGTTATAAGTTTCGTTAGTGTAAGTATAAACTACTTATTTGTTGACCACTCAAAATAACTGTGATTAAATTTTACTTTTAAAAATAATACCTTTGCTTATAAATGTTAATGTATTGAAATTTATGTAAATTTTTTTTATAATAAAGACATTGAAAAAAAAATGTAATATAGATGTAACTTGTACATAAATAAAGTAATTTTTTAATTATTAATTTTCAATTATTACGAGAACGTGTTAGCTACAAAAAAAAGTAACATAGGTTATAATTTATAAAGTAATTATAATTTATAATTATGTTACTCCCTGATTTGAAGTAGCTTTGAAAGAATTTTAAAATTCGGTCCTGTATTTTTTAAGTTTATTCATTACAAACTAAAAATACAAATATTTTCTCTTTATAATACTAGTAACAATAATAATGCAAATAATTCTCTCCACAAAAGTTATTCTTTCTTCAAATACTTATTAAACTACATAATTTTCACAGTAAACTTATTTGGTTCCAATCTATACGATATTAATTATTTTTAATCACTGGTCAATAACCTACAAATTATTGAGCGACTAGTGACCCGCTTCCGGCTTTGCCCGGGATGCAATTTTTATATACACAAACCTTTCTCGTTTATCCATCTTTCCATAAATGAAAACCGAATTAAATTGATGGAGCGGAGTCCATAGAAGACTACTTACATTGATTTTTATATGAATAAAGCTATTTTTAACCACAAATGTTTAAGTTATCGTATATTTCAAGTAAATGTGGTAAATAAAAAAATGTCAAATTTTAAATTTTAAAAAATACATTTATTATTACAATTATTTTACATTACATCAAATAACTGTTATCTATTGCTTAATAAATGACTGTCTTCTAAACTAACATTATCAAATCCTCTTTCGATAGAATCCTTAGCTTTCGTCTTAAGACTTACACTTTCCGCATAGAGAACACTCCGTTCTGACCTGAACATTCGATAAAATCCATTGATACCCAAAGTTAGGCCAAAAACAAATAGGAGCACTTCAATAATGATAAACAATATTGGTGCGATGATCAAGCGCAGTCTTAGGAGTAATATTATTTTTGGTGGCGGCATTTTGCAGTACTGAAAAAAAAATTTAGAACATCAAAAATCAGTAGAAAATCCATATACAGGGCGTCCCAAAACTATGCGACATGAAGGGAAAGTACCTTAAAGAAGACTTTGTTATTTTTAAAAGTTAATATACTCAAAGATTTCCTAAAAATTACAATAAATAATATTCTTGAAATTTGAATCAAACATTTTACGTTATTCCTTTCTTTTAAGATACTATATTACTTAAGAAGAATTATTTTTTGTCCATTCTTTCAATTGGCATCATAAAAATACGGGTGATTTTTTTCCACATATGTCGGTTCGATTCCCAAACGAATTAGAAAATCTTTGAATGCAGTATTACTAACTTTTAAAAATAACATAAAGTCTTCTTTCAGCAAAATATCATATCTAAGATATTTAAGGTACTTTCCCTTCATGTCGCATAGTCTTGGGACGTCCGGTATACCTATATAAAAATTTCGTGTCATGTTGTTTGACGCCAATGAACTCCTAAACTACAGAACAGATTTTGATAAAACTTCGCAACTATGTGTAATTTGATCCAAGTTAAAAGATGGGATAGTTTTTATTTTGATCCCGGACGAAGCTGGGAGCGTGTAGCTAGTATGATTATAATTTTTTTTTAACAAAATATATGTTTATTATGTGAGCAATATTTTGGCGACACAGGTCTTTTATTTTCTGTACAGAAAATACCTTTGTTAATTAACACCAAACATTCTAAATAAGGATAAATAAGGATCAAAAGAATACTAATATTTAACGTGTTTAAATAAGGAATACCAATGGTCTTTCCATCTACCTTTCCATCCTATTCATACTCTTTTGTGCTGCTGAAATTCCTAAGCTACTGGTAGCTAACTGACTGCCGCAAGTTTTAAAACATTAAGCGCTTCTTTCACAAACGTCAAGTAGGCCAAACTGTCATTTAAAGTCACCGGTAACCGGGGATAATGGAGCTGATATACCTTTGTTTGTACGGTAAACGTCCCAAACATTTAATAAAAAATAATAATAAAAAATCGGCTATCGAATGATGCAGTAAACCGAGTGCATAATTCAATATAACAGAAAATGATTTCTAAAAGTAACTAATCAACACTTCACATGTAGTTTGTGAAAGAGGCCCTTAAACTTACCATTGAAACCCAAACGAGTGGTAATATCTTGTTTCGCACAGGTTTAGTGACAGGATTAGCTGATGACATCCTTACTACAAGGTTAACTTGGATGTTGCATTCTAACTTGATTGGAACTCCTATTGTCTGTAAAAAATATTAAGTATTTTATAAATTTTTTACTTTTATGGAACAGCGAAGGCTCCTGGCACAGACTCCCGCTTAAAAGGAGTCTTCAATCACAGATTTATATTGTAAAAGGGTTTTCTGTCCAGTAAATAAACATTTTTTTAATATTTTTATTTCTCACACTGTCTAAGAAGACTCAGAAATAACGAAAATCTTGGATTTCTGAATTAGAATCAGCGAACGCAAATTATTTGCGTTCACTGATTCTGAACCAGAATTGCATTAAAATAAGTTATTAAGAGCAGGCATAAAGAGAAATAGCCAATCCTAGATTTGAATTTTATCTAAGTAAACAAAGTCTAATTTAATTAATTTTTTTAAATAGATAAATACATTATAAATGAAAGTGACGTCTGTAACAGAAAACATAATATAATGAAATTTTCTCGATAGAAAAAAATCACCAAGTGAGCTCTTATTTCCATCGATTTTAGTTTTATTTTCAAAATGACACACATTACAAAGCTAAAAGTGTATCAGTAATTTCACTTGACATATTATCTAAGGCTGTATGTAACAATTTTTCATTTGACATTGTAGTTTACGAATAATTAATATTTAATACTTTTGGCACTTTTTATTGAGCAAGTTGCGCTATCTTCCGTCGCATGTTGTGCGTAGTTCTACGTATTTTGTGTCACTGTCATGTCCAAGGGGCCACGCGGGTGAAATTACAAATTTTATTTGCTTTATACCCATTCTTAAGTGAATGACTACTCACCGGCTCTATATCAAATATGGAACTGAATTTATTCGGATCTGGTGTTAGACCTTCGAAGTCGGCTAGATATTTTGGATCAGCGTCTTGGAAGTGTGGCTTGGATAACGCTATCGGGAAACCTGAACACAGATGAACTATTAATAATTATAAGATGGCGAAGCATTATCTCAAGTTTTATGGAAATATATGTGTGAGAAAGACGGCCTGTGGTAGTTAAAAATCCAGAAACACATCAGATAGTGATTATTCATTCGACAAATTACCCACGCAACTATTAAAGTAAAAAGTAGCCTATCCTGTGTCCCGTACGTCTAAATGTTTATTTACCAAGTTTCATGAAAATCGGTTAATTCGTTTAAGAGTTATAGAGGAACATACATACTTACATACATACAGAAAAAAATTCTAAAAATGGTCAATTTAGTTTCAGTATCATGTATAGAGCCTATAAACACGATATCTCTGAAAACAAAGTAACTTACTCCATGACTTTCCCTTACAGATTTATTATTAGTATTGATTTAAAAAATTTTCTTCTGAATATCGCCTCAGTCTAGTATTTTTCTCGGAAGTCCTCCACAGTTGTTGAGTTAACCTAGGTTGTTTTATTTCTTTATTGTATAAAATCACAAATCTGATTTTTTAATACAAAAATAATTCTAATTTTATGTAATGATTTTATAAATAATTACTTCACATTCCAAATTGTTTTTAATATTTAAATAATTACAAAAATAAACTAAAAATTATATAATTTCGAATAGGATTGCCAATTTTTGTGTATTTATTGACGAGAAAGTAATGTATAATCTTTTTTATATGTAAATTGTGTAGTAAATTAATTACAACAGTCTGAAATTTTGGTTACTCACCATAGTAACAGTTACTAACATCGACGAACCCTTCAGGGAGACAGTTCCGGTTACATTCGCAAGCGTACGGAGACGATTTACTGAATGCCGATTTTTCCATTGCGTATCTGTTTAATTAATATTTAGTATTGGCATATAAATATATGAAGTTAAAAAATATGTTAAAAACTTAAATATGTAATAAATATGTATTAAATGTTACGAATTGAATTCTGATCTGGATATTCATCCAGATCAGAATTCAATTCGTAACATTTTAAATTTGAAGAACAATAACATAAAATAGGTTAAATATTGTTTATCGGATTTTATTATTATTTTTCGGTCAACTATGGCTATTAGCCGCTGCTTAGTTCACGAGAATATTTCCATAGTGTCTAAAAAGTAGCCTACATTAGTAAAAAAATAAACAAAACAGTGGATAAGTCATTATATAATTACTTTTTCATTTTCTTGACTAAGTATCTGATCAAAAATCTTTAAAAATATTTTTCAGGTCTACTTAAAATATTATGTAAATACATCATTACATTGCTATGACAACTACAATAAAACGAGGACAGAGAAATGAGATGCCAGACAACATTCCCCTATTCCATGGCTTTAATGGTAGGTATATCCCATGTCCCTCTAAAAGGATAGGCAGTTTTTCCCTAGAAATGCCTGTCTGCCACCATTTTTCATAAAATAAACGGTAAAGCATACAATGAATAATGATCCACACAAGTTACATACATAATATGTTAACATATCTGTTAACCTAAATCAGTATATTTGCTTAGCAGTAGTTAAAATTGATTGTTATAGGATTTACCTGTAATACTTGAATCCATAATCAGTTAACTCATGCTGGAAGGTAAAAGGATATACTCTGCACGCTTGTTTCTTGAATACAGGTATCATCCGTTCTTTGCTGAAGTTGGGCGGTAGCATTAGGCCTTCGTATGTTCCTTTGATTCGGTTACAGAGGTTGCTGCAGTACATACTCGTATATTTTAAGACAATTTCTTTTATAAAAAAATTTCATTGAATACTGTGAGTTAGTCGAAAAGCAGTGAAATAAAAAGAAACAATTAAAATATCGAAGTACGCGGACTCAGGTCTCAGGGGACAGTTAATGACAATATTATAAATGTTTCGTAAAACCTAATAATTTTACTCACGATTTTGTACTTTTGTATGAATAAGACGGCTCTAACTACATAATCACTTGATGATGAAAATATTATGTGGCTCTGTCGCCCATATAAAAACACAATTACTGACAGAGAGGATAGAGGTACACAGCCGTCTCAGGTTTATGTATCCCTACTTACCCACCGAAACAGAACAGCGCCTCAAAATATTTATTATCACTACACTTTATGAGGTATAATAGATAATTATTATTTGTAGATTTTCACAATATCGCTGTTTGTGGTTTGGTAAAATTTAAAAATACCTGGTGTTGTAGTCCGTAAAGCCTTGCTCTTTAAAACCTTCGGAATTGGCCCATTTTTTTATAGAAAATCTCGTCCGACGGTCTTTCAATTCAACTACTGCTTCTACTGTTTTTGCTGCATAAAACTGTAAACATAAAATAAAAAATTAAGTATATATATTTTTTTTAAGTTAATTGCGAGCATCATATTTCGTCGAATTCAAAGATATACCAACTCTGTCTAAAATTCCGATTCTCTCAAAATCAACCCAGCCTGGGAGGATCTTATTGGCGAGTGTGACAAGTGGATCGTCATAGCCCCAGAAATAATCTTCAGCGGAGAGATTGAGGAACAGCTTTGAACCAAAAACTATTGTTGAATAATAGATTCCACCGTTACCAATGAAGTTTAGTCTGTCTGCAGCTACAGTGCTGAGGGCCTAAAAATAAATGTAACACAAATTTGAGTTTAATGAGTTGTTTTCTTAATGATAATTCTTTATTCCTTATCGTATGTCTGTCCATTGCCCTTTATTCTATCAATGTCAAAGCCAAGGAGACAGATTTAAACTCTGTCTTAGCTTTGATTGTGTATAAAAGCAACGCTGAGGCCAATATTTATTAATACCTACTACTTAAGTCATGACTGATTAGAAGACTAGGTACGATAGCTTTGAGATGGAGACCTAAACCTGAAAGGTCTAAAATTAATTACAACACGTTTGGTTTAGTGGCTAGTAACCTCAGCTGTTAATTAAACGGTCGCGGGTTCGAATCCCGCTATTATGTAGCGTACCCTTTGTACCTGAGCCATGTATGTATTTACAACAAAAAAAAAAGTAATCTATGTAGTATATCAACTGTCTGGTATCCATAATACAAACATATTAGTTGATTACTGTGAAACTAGATGGTGCTGTGTGGAATGTGTGAAGATATTTAAAAAAAAATACTACTGGATTTCCTATTATCGTGTGAGCATTAACCTAACCTAAACACATAATTTAGGCAAGTTTTATTTAACTTTTTAAGGTTATTTAGGTCTAATGTGTAATAATTTCTAAATTTCAAATGAGCTGTTGATTCTTTGACCGTACTTTAAACGGTTAGTGATTTAACAGTTCGTGTTAGAGTTAATTAAAGATTTCGAACGTTTAAATCACTGATTTGTCCTTCAACTTCCCCAAACCGATGAAAACCTTCTACTTAACTAACAAACTGTAAAAATATCCCGCTTACCTTGCAACTCGCCTAACGAATGGTAAGTTCTGATTTCAACACACTACGAGTAACATTGAACTTAAGAGAACTAAAATTAATTATTTTCACTAGTACCCAGGTAATTAGTAAGTTATTTATTTTAGTTTACTTTTTATTACAATCACAGCTATGGTAATATTAATTCTTCTTAAGATTTCTTTCAAAACCCCAAAAGATATCGCATTTATTAACACACTAACATATATAAACATATAATAACAAATATAAACAAAGTTGACCTTGTATAGTTTTGATTGTCAACTTTTGAACTTGGTGTCATCATCAGTTCCGGAATAAAAAACATTGAAATCAAAACAGTACATTTTATTTAGATAACCATAATTAATTAGATAAACAATTTGTTTGCGTTATAGATTATTTCACGACTACCAGTTTAATGAAAAGCTTTTTAGTTTCGGTTTTTTTTATTTATTATGACTTAAATTAGTTAACATCAAAACTATTGGTCCGAACTTATTGTTGAACTTATGCATAGGTAAATATAATAATAATATTAAAAACTAGTGACCACTCCCAGCTTCGCCCGGGGTGCATTTTTTTACGTAAAAACCTTCCCTGATTATCGCTCTATCCATGAGTGAAGACAGAATTAAAATCGGTCCAGCCGTTCTCGAGTTTTGCGCTGAATAACACATTCATTTTTATTTATATAGATATAATACAACATAAAAATAAAAATACAGTAAAATTAATTAATTAATTAAATTAAAACAATAAAGTAAATATTTTTAAAGATCTATTTTTCATACATCATTTGTAAATATTCTATACAAACGTGTATAAAACAGTAAGAAAGTAAAAAAAAAAAACACAATAAATTTTAATTTAATAAATTAAATTTGATGATAAATTAAATTAATCTAAAATGATGACAATTTTTAAATATGTAATATCAAGAGGTTCAGAAATAGATAAACTGGCATCGAATTCAGTAACCAATGTTGATCGCTCAACAAATTAACATTTAAATCGATATTACGAAAAAGTATCCATTCAATATGACTTTAGCCGTTTCAAAAAAGCCGAAAACATATTGAAACTTACCAGTAACGCTATATTTGGTACATACAGTTTGACTTCTTTGGTATCCGCTATTGACTGCTCTCGATCAAAGGACAACGTTATTTTTGGAATAATAGTCATTGTGCCATTTTCTTTGTTTATTGTTATATTTCTGTTTACCCTTGTCTCTCTGGAATGTTCATTACACCAGTTAAAAACACTGTCTCTATATAAGCATAATTTAAATACCTTCCAAATTTCATTTATGTTCTATTCTTCATCTATGAAAAAAGATACTTCTCTTCTCTCTCTATTTAGATATCTGTCTGAATCTATACCGATAAATGTGAGTAAAATTGAAGAGTGGAAAAGGCAACCGCGGATTGATATACTTACACGTTAAAAGAAAATAGTTTAAAACATAAAATTAATGCTTGTTCTAATTCGGTCACGTGAAAATGTAAAAAAGTAGACCTCCTATCAGCTAGGAGACCTTTTCGGTGGCTGGTGATACTATAAGAGAAACTTCGAAATCTCGTTCTTTGGAGGACTACTTTTGATATTTGAAAAAGTCTTTTTGCATTCGATAGCTCAATTCTAGAGGAAGATTGAGACGATTTAACATTACATCGTGTTCTTTAGGAGACAAGTGAAAAGAAAAAATAAATTAAAAACCAACGATAAAGCGAAGAGAAGAAGAATCCGATTTATTATAAATGTGTTGGAAGTATTTAGTTGAATTTAATACTGTCCAGTTAAAAAGAAAAGAAAATAGTTTAAATACGAAAAGGAATGTTAATTGTCAGATAGATAGATGAAAAAAATATGGATTTGAAGTTTTTGTGAGGTGAAAATATAGAAAAGAATGTTTTTTTATAAATATAGTATAGTATTTATAAATATAGTATATAGTATGGTGAATAAATTATGAGAAGAAGATATAATAAAATAGTATTTTATTTTAAAGAAATGAAGTTGATCACGCGAATTGAAAGTAAAACCAACAAGAAAATGAACAGGGGCAGGTGAAACCAATAGTATATAAAAAGCAAACATTACTTGAAAACAAATGGGCCGACTTGTTCAAGCTTCAAAACTGTGTCTTCCTTCCGAAGATATTGCGGGACATTTGTGTAGTTAAATATCCACACCTCGGAGTATATGTCGTAGGTCGGTCGTTCCCACATGTTGTACACGAACGAGCCTTCCTCCATCTCCATGAACTAGAGCAAATTATACCAGAACTTTATTGGTTAAATCATTAAAGCAAACATTTTTCTATGAAGTGGCCTTACTATTCATTATATTATACTTTCCATGAACTAGAGCAAATTATACCAGAACTTTATTGGTTAAATCATTAAAGCAAACATTTTTCTATGAAGTGGCCTTACTATTCATTATATTATACTATTATATTATACTTTCCATGAACTAGAGCAAATTATACCAGAACTTTATTGGTTAAATCATTCAAGCAAACATTTTTCTATGAAGTGGCCTTTCTTGGATTTCAACAAATATTTAAAAAAAAAATAGCTAAAAGTTAGTTTTAAACAAATAAAAAAAATAAAAAAAGTAAATGTAGGATATTATTTAGTTTCAGTAAGAACAATGTGTGTATTAATATTTTTCAATATAACAATGGGATTGGAAGTCTCTCTATGTTGATGACATATTGAACTGCACCCCTGTGTGCCAAAGGTTACAATGAATGAAGAAGAACAAGCTATGTTTATATTTTTTACGCTTGTAACTTCCTGCACTGATAAACATTGGATACAAAAAAAAATAGTAATGACATTAACAATTATACAAGCGTGAACGTAACATTGATATATTAGCGTGTGTGAATATATGGTAAAATACGAGGATACTAAATTATTAAATAAAAGAGAAAAACATAGTCACTTAGCATTATACTTCAAATTTAACACTTCTCAAGAACGTAGCGCTAATAGGTTAGGTAAAAAAGTAGAAAAAAAACTACAAGGATAAACATGGAAAAGAAATAGGTCTTGAATCATACTCTGTAACCACAAATCTTTATAATATGTATATACTACACACACACACACACACACACACACACACACACACACACACACACACACATACGTATTTATATTGTATACTAGCTGGTGCCCGCGACTTCGTCAGCGTTGAAAAATAAAGAAAAATGAGCAATATAACGCTTGACAACTTGTGCTATAACACTGGCCAGGCGTTAGTTTTTTATTTTATTTTAGTTAGATGATCCCTTGGATTCCCAATAATAACATTCCTAAAAATAGTCCTTTTTTCTGGATGAAAGGTACCTATGTCCTTTCTGGTGTCCCAGACAACGTGTATGCAAAATTTCGTATCAGTAGTTTTTGCGTGAAGGCGTAACATACAAACAATCTCACATTCACATCAATACTAATAATAAATCTGTAAGGGTACTTTGTTTTCAGAGATATCGTGTTTATAGGCTCTATACATGATACTGAAACTAAATTGACCATTTTTAGAATTTTTTTCTGTATGTATGTATGTGTGTATGTATGTATGTATGTATGTATGTTCCTCCATAACTCTTAGGGCCTCTTTCACAAACTACAAGTAAAGTGTTGATTAGTTACTTTTAGAAATCATTTTCTGTTATATTGAATTATGCACTCGATTTACTGCATCATTCGATAACCGATTTTTTATTATTATTTTCTATTTAATGTTTGGGATGTTTACAACAAACAAAGGTATATCAGCTCCATTATCCCCGGTTACCGCTTACTTTAAATGACAGTTTGGCCTACTTGACGTTTGTGAAACAGGCGCTTAAACGAATTAACTGATTTTCATGAAACTTGGTAGATAAACATTTAGACGTACGGGACATAGGATAGGTTACTTTTTTCTCTTTCAACGTGGATAAAATCACGGGCACCAGCTAATTATAATATAAAGCTTCGGTCCTCTAAGCAGGGTCCCAAGCATGCTGGCTGCATTACCTCATTGTATGGCACAGTAGGCGCCAGTAGGCTATTCAAATTTTGCCGCCCCTACAATTCGATACCCTAGTTCACAATCATAATAATATGAAGAAAAAAAACTAATGTAATAAGCTACTCCAATTTAGCCACAGTATCGGCTCCCGAGAGGAATGCGAGCAATTTCTGGGTCACTTGTATAATAATATTTTTATATTATTTCTGTAAAACAAAAATAATTTTTTGACCAAATTTGCCGCCCCCTAAAATCTGCCGCCCTAGGCTCCAGCCTACTAAGCCTTCTGGTAAATCCGCCACTGGTATGGCAATGTACTTAAATCTGTTGATCGAGGTAACAGCCAGCTCTATAATCGCCGGTTTTATCGACAAAACGTTTTGACAAGATGTTAAAAAAATTAAACGCGTATTATTGGTTAAATATTAAAATTAATTAACTTACCCAGTTCGTAAATAAATCCACAGGATCCACAACGACTGTAAGGATACCCAGAAGCAATAGCACACTACCATAAATGACGCTTGTCACTGGTCCTGCAACAATAAGCATATCTGCTGTTCACGAGTTCATAAGACAATATGAAACACTTGCTTTTTAGTAACTTATTATATATTTGAATACACTTAGATATGTGTCTTCTATGTGCTAATTAACTTTACTAGGAATGAAAAAAATATACAACTATTGTCTGTCATGTGCATCATTAGTTAAAAATAGAAGGTTAAAGATGAAAGATAGCAAAAAAAGTGTTCATTGGCTTTGCAAATTATTCCAGACGTCTGTAAAAGCAATGTAAAAAACGAATACCTCCACCAAACTTATTTAATATAATGAAAGAAAATAATGAGCGGAAAACACGTCATCTGATTGTTATCCTTGTGTAGAAATTTGACGTGATTTATAACAAAAATTATAATAAATGACTTTTGTACATAGTGGTAATAATATTTTATGTATATTAAAATGTAGATAAAGATACTTGCAGGAAATAATTTTGTTGGAGATTGTGCCTGTGGTTACTTCGAAATTATTAATAAATCTAAAAGGTGTATAATATGTAATTATCTACACGTATTTTACGTATTTTTTTTTTTCAGGGCAGAATTGAAATCAATATTTAAATATTTGTGAAACTTTTTATATAATTAATTATACAGTAAAGTTTATAATTTCCGATTAAAATAATCAGTTTTACGATTCCGACACTTTACGGGGACTAATAAAATATTACAAACTTTAATGTACCTACTATGTAAGTTCTCATCTCATTTAGATATAATTTTAAAAAATGACTCACTTTGATAGTGCGATAGTAATTAATCGAATTTTATGTTATTAAGGGTGGCAGACAGGCTGATATTTCTCTTTACGTTACCCACCATAAAATTTTGGGTCCTTAGGCGACGGTAGCCACCGTAGCCACCTGACTGTCGCCTAAGGACCCAAGCAACACAAATCTGGGCAGAACAAGTTAACCGGATTTTTTTTATCGCACGCTTGAAGAAGCCTATGTATATCGTAGCTATAGGTGGGTAACATAAAGCTATAGGTGGGTAAACAATAATAATTTTATATCCTTAACTGAAAGCGTAATTTATAAATTATATTAAAAAAAAAACTTACGTCGTAATTGTGCAGTGCAGTGTCTTACTTTATAAACGGACACTTGTGTTTTTCTCGGCATTTGTGTCACTGTCATCTTAATAATTAGGTGCTTCGGAACTGTTTTTCATGTCTGTCTCGCAAGTGAATTGTTTTGCACCTGCTTTAAAAAAAAGAAATAGATTAATATTTTTAATTGCACAAAAAAAAAAATTGCGCCACACTACATGTAGTCTGGTGGTAGTAACAATCTTTTTACAGAAGACTACCATAGACTAACAACATTTGTTTAATAGGGCACAATGCGTTTTGCATTCGTAATTTGACAGTGTGCCCTTTTGCTAATATAATAAACCTATAAAATATAATACTTATGTAGACTAACTCACCAAGGAGTCTTTACTGGGACATTTGAAAAAGCACGTCTTATATAAAAATTCATAGTTTTCATTACTACTCGTATTATGCTGACTCGTCGATCTTCGAACTGTCTTAGTATCGAAAGAATCGCTCAATAGCATTATATACAAAAAGCATAATGAATAAAACGCAAATTTGTACAAAACTCAAAATGAACACAACAAGTAAAAGGAAATCTGTTGGATGGTTTATAAAAAATTGGGGGATAAACAAACTGAAGCAGACAGCGCCTTTATTATATAACTATTGATCCGCTCCATCCATCCAACGGATTTCCTTTTGCTTGTTGTGTTCATTTTGAGTTTTGTACATTTTGCGTTTTGTTCATTATGCTTTTTGTATATAATGCTACTGAGCGGAAAGAATGGAGGCAAGAAACTATATTATATGACTAAATACTTATCCCTACAACTACAATTCAAATATCGAACAAGTGTAATAATAGATCACGCAATAATACATTTTTTAATGCATAACATGTAAACACAGTTTCTTCGGCTAAAAAAATTTCCTAAACGATCCATGTTTTGTTAGACAAAACTTGGATCGAATACAAATTACGTAATTATAAACGTAAATTTACGTAAAGTTTACGAGTTTATAAATTAATTTGTTCTAATTTACATAAGAGATTTATATTAAAATATAATGACTAACACAATTTATTTGATAACTTGACAACTTAAGGCTAAACAAAATTGTATTTAAGTTCATAAGAGATGAACTTAAATATAATATTTGTGATAACGCGTCATACATTAAAATAGGTTTTGGACTAGAAGGTTATCTTTTAATCGTCAAAATTAACAGGCTCCATTGACATAATATTATGTCAACAACGATCCATTTTTCTATTATAATCTCTATATAATTAATAAGTGTTTTTTATTTATTTATTATTTAAGAAAACAAACAATTACACCATATAGTAAATTTGAAAATAAACAAAACAACACCATAAAACCAAATCAATTTAACAATATTATTTTTATATTCGCGTCTGTCTGTCTGTTCGCGATAAACTCAAAAACTACTGCACCTATTTTCATGCTATTTTCACCAATGGATAGAGGGTTTTAGTATATAATTTACAAAGTTACGCGGGCGAAGTCGGGGGCAGCAGCGAGTGACAAATATTGTACAAGAACATAGTATCCAGTTTTTATTATTATTTTTGAATATTTTTTAAATTAATGGTTTTCTTTAATTTTATCTTTTGTTAAATTTGTTAACATAAGTACAGTGTTGTTGAATTTACTATAAAAATACCATTTATAGTAGGTACCTTAAAGTATGTACTATCAAATAAATTAAAAACGAAAAAATTTAGACTTTATTTAAAAAAAATAACAGAACACGTAGACAGTAAATTATTAATAATACAAAATTTTCCTGTAAAGGACATTGGGGGCATTCCATAGTGACGGGTGGGACATTGGGACTCATTTTTGCTTCTAAAAGTAGTAATTTATCGTTTATTGTTAACAATATGATTATTCAAAATGACCACATATGTAACCAGATAGTTTATGAACATAAAACTTACAAAATAAAAAAATAAAATTAATTACTTAATGCCAAAAATTTGCATTTTCCAAAAGTGACGGGTGGGACAGCAAAGTCACCCGTCAAGACAAACTAGAAACATTTTGTTAAGAGGATTTTTTGTATGTGTTGCTTGTAGAATGCCTTAATACAATTTAGAACTTTATTAGTATTATTATTGTGAACAGAATTTATAAAATATATTTTTAAGTTGTGACGGGTGGGACAAGTCACAATTGTATGTGAATAAAATACATATTATGCATATTTATTACATACTTTTCATTAAAATATATTTAAAAAAATGTAATTAAAGAATATTTGAAGCAATAAAATGTAAATACAGACTATTTTTCTATAACAAGTCTTCATGACAGGATCGGGCAGAATATTCAAAATTTGTAAGACACATCATCTTCATCAATTCTTTTTTTCTGTTTACCAGCACACATGAAAAAGCGCGCAAAAAAGTGTTGCCAACATGAAGAAAAAATATCATAACATACACAGCCCCGATGCGGCTGTGTTCAAAAACACGAAAAAAATAAAATCTTGTAAAAAAAAAAAAAAAAAAAACTGTTGCTGTTTTATGATAAATCAGTACATTGGCTTTACGAGTATTGTACTGAAAAATACAATAACAAATTATACATTTTACTTTTTTTGCCTGAGGTGACATCTTCGCTGGAATGCCCCATTGTTCAAAACTAGGCCATTGTTTTTTTTTTAACTTACACTGTGGAGAATTTGTTAATAAAAGTCTTTGCAAATGGGGATAACATTTGAAAATTAAAAATATATTACTGATTTCATGGTGGATATGTCATCTTTTTATAGGGTAGTGCGTATTAATGATATTAATATTATATCATCGTCTCGATTAATTATTATCTGTTTATTCTGTTGTCTCCTTATCGCAACTCAAGAACTCGTAGGTATCCAAAAGTAACCACTTAGGTACTTAATGATTTAAAATTAAATATCTATGAAACCCCATTACCAACTTACACGATATTTTTTCCAATAATAAAATCTTACCTAATTATACAAGTTTCAACAAAACTGCAAAGTTATTGATATCCTTCATTTAAATTCAAAGTCAAATTTTTTATTTACAACTAACATGGGTCAATGTGAACCACTTCTTATTAGTTTGAGATATGCATCCTAAGTTACTGCCACGTCTGGCGTGTAAAATAATCAAAATTATAATTAAGATGTTACTTACAAGTAACTGTAAGTTGCTGAGGAGTTGGTTATTCCGCAGTAACCTTGATCTGGTGCTGCAGCAACTACTTGTTGCTGCGGCACCAGATCAAGGTTACGACCGAAGTAACAGTATACCAAAATTCATATTAAGTAAACTTGTCGCTGCTTAAAAACTAAAGGGCCACAAATCAAAATTACACTTTTTACAGGAGAGCTAATCGAAAAAAAAAAATTATTTTTGTCTATTTTTTTCTTATTAGATATATATCAAATATATGAATATTATACATCGTTAGAAGCGTATTTTTAAGTAGCATTGAATGTTTTAAGTACTTTTATAATAAACTGGATACTAGAAGAGATATAAGCATATAAGTTACTTTTGAATATATAAAAAATGATCAAAGTATACTAAATATGGAATAAAAGAACCATAAGTCTTTTTGCAACATACACTATGAAGGATTGTGATTGTATTTTTGCAATAAAAACCTTTTTGGATTTTTTTTTGTTTTACGGCCCTTTAGTTTTTAAGCAGCTATGTGGAATTCAGTGAAATTCCTTGGTGAACGAGGAAATAGGCTGATGGTCCCCAAACGCCTAAACAGATCTTCATAAGTAAAACTAACTAATAAAGAACAACCCCGATCACGTCAGATTTCAATTTAAAAAAAACGGATCAAAATTGGTTTGAGAAATACGATTTCTCAGACAGATATAAAAACACACACGTCAAATTAATACCAGACCGTTTTTGCATCGGGCGTCGGGGGTAAATACAAAAAACATTAGTCTAATTTAGAATCATTGGTCATTTACTAATTTAAAAATTGAATATGAATGCTAAGAAGGCAGAAAAAATGCATACAAAAAAGGATCTGTTAATAAACATGGTGTGAATATTAAGGAATTTAAATTTACTTAAACCAGTTTAATGGTAACTTTTTTATACATACGAGCAAAGATTTAAATCTTTGCATACGAGTATATTATTAATAGATCTACATTCGGGTATTTTTCTTAATGCGATAAATAAACTATTGGAATGCATCTCGGTTATTAGAGATTTTCATGGATTGGGGGTTAAATTACGTGATTCAAATGATGGGCGATTGAAACACCAATTGAAGGTATATCATTCGCGCATGCCTCAGTCGTTTTGAATTGTGTTGAGAAAAAGTCGCGTAATTACTCAAATTGATTGTTACGCGGACGCCTTAAAGCTTGGGCTTCTCAAAGCGAGCTGTAAATAAAATATTGCAGGGTCGGCAATCTTCTTGGTTGTTTGTGTCCTTATCCAAGTAATACAATACATTTGGATAAGAAAAGAACAAACAACTGGGACGCAGTCCGGGTAAAAATTGCATTCCGCAGAATCGCGACTTTTAATACAATCTCACTTCTGGGCCCCTAGCCATGAGCAACCAGTGCAAACGGGAGCGTTGTGTATTTGCGAAACGATAGAAAATAAAGCCCAGTGATTGGTCAAAATTTTATGTGGGCGTTACAACAACCAATCACCGGGCTTTATTTTCTATCGTTACGTAAATACACAACGCTCCCGTTTGCACTGGTTGCTCATGGCTAGGGGCCCTGGGCCCATGAGCAACCAGTGCAAACGGGAGCATTGTGTATTTACGAAACGATAGAAAATAAAGCCCAGTGATTGGTCAAAATTTTACGTGGGCGTTACAACAACCAATCACCGGGCTTTATTTTCTATCGTTACGTAAATACACAACGCTCCCGTTTGCACTGGTTGCTCATGGCTAGGGGCCCTGGGCCCATGAGCAACCAGTGCAAACGGGAGCATTGTGTATTTACGAAACGATAGAAAATAAAGCCCAGTGATTGGTCAAAATTTTACGTGGGCGTTACAACAACCAATCACCGGGCTTTATTTTCTATCGTTACGTAAATACACAACGCTCCCGTTTGCACTGGTTGCTCATGGCTAGGGGCCCTGGGCCCATGAGCAACCAGTGCAAACGGGAGCATTGTGTATTTACGAAACGATAGAAAATAAAGCCCAGTGATTGGTCAAAATTTTACGTGGGCGTTACAACAACCAATCACCGGGCTTTATTTTCTATCGTTACGTAAATACACAACGCTCCCGTTTGCACTGGTTGCTCATGGCTAGGGGCCCAGAGGTGTTTGCGCCTCGCTGCAATATGGGCTTCTTCAAACGGTGTTGTTTTTGAGATTAGGCGACCAAAGCCACTTACCCCAAAGAGACGGCCAGACAACCGCACTTCCTTATCCTTACATATTATAAAACAATATCTTCCGCCGCGTCTGTCTGTCTGTCTGTCTGTCTGTTCGCGATAAACTCAAAAACTACTGCACCGTTTTACATGATGTTTTCACCAATTGATAGAGGGGTTCTCGAGGAAGGTTTTAGTATATAATTTACAAAGTTACGCGGGCGAAGTCGCGGGCAGCAACTCGTTTTATATATATACTAGCTGGCGCCCGCGACTTCGTCCGCGTTGAAAAAAAAGTAGCCTATCCTGTGTCCCGTACGTCTAAATGTTTATCTACCAAGTTTCATAAAAATCAGTTGATTCGTTTAAGAGTTATGGAGGAACATACATACTTACATTCATACAGAAAAAAATTCTAAAAATAGTCAATTTAGTTTCAGTATCATGTATAGAGCCTATAAACACGATATCTCTGAAAACAAAGTAACTTACTCCATGACCAACCCTTACAGATTTATTATTAGACAAACCTTTCTAAAGGAATTATTTGTTTTTGGGAAAAGCGCATCAAAATATTTTGTATTTATTCATTTAGAAAAAAAATATATTAAAAAATATGGTTTAAAGTTTAATTTTAAAAATAGGTTCGGAGCGTGTAGTGAGGTTGGTACCTCATTGCAATACCAAAATAAGATATGAATAACTAAGTAGGTATATAAAATACAAAAATTAAAATAACCAACCACCCAATCCATCCAAAATGTGGGCACAGGATTCGCACACTTATGTCTGTCAGACTGTCACGGGATTATGTAGATCCCAAAATATATTTTGAAAAACGCACCGACAATTTTGTCGAATGAATATCACTAAAACATGACCATAATGGTCGGCATGCGCAAGCGCAGATAGTTAACAAACTGGGCAGCATTCGGCTAAGTAATATCTATTTAAGCCTAGAAGTACACGACCGTCCTTCGATTGATTTTGAGTAAACAAATT
Organism: Synanthedon formicaeformis; assembly: GCA_945859745.1. Lineage (NCBI taxonomy): Eukaryota > Metazoa > Arthropoda > Insecta > Lepidoptera > Sesiidae > Synanthedon > Synanthedon formicaeformis. The sequence continues at coordinate 11,543,509 of OX243961.1, forward strand.
ATTCTTATCTATTACAAATATTTATTGTAAATAAATTTAAAACAAATTAATTGTATAACTACAGTGTAGGTACTTATCTAATTTGATCTTGTTTTTTAACTTAATTCTAAAATTAATCCATTGTTTTTTGTATGAACTTTCGAAACTACAAGAGGACAAATCTATCCTTACATATTATAAAACAAAGTCCTCTGCCGCGTCTGTCTGTCTGTTCGCGATAAACTCAAAAACTACTGCACCCATTTTCATGCTGTTTTCACCAATGGATAGAGTGGTTCTCGAGGAGTATTTAATAAAATATTGTTCTAAGCGAAATTGTGTGGTACATTGACGAGTTGATTAAGAGCTAAAAGCAGTACTGAATATATGATGCCGAGCTAAAAGAATACAGAATATAATATATTAACAAGAAAAAAGGTCTAAATTAAAGACAGTTAAGCCTATAAAGTTTGGCGTTATTTTTTATACTGATGCATCTCATAATTATGTTATCAACTTATAATTATGATCTAGTCACCTCAAAAATTCACAAACGCAATTATTAACGGACACTCAAGAGGGAAAGTGCCTACGAAAAACTTACAAGCAAATGCTTATAACCGAAAAACTTTTGCTTTAAGTTCGTACTCAGGAGATTTTTCTCATTTCTAAAATATAGCAAATAATTATGTACTTGTTAGAATATTGAATGTTCTAAATAGATGCTTTTATCCAAAACTTTAAACTTTTCTATTAAAATAATATAAAAATAATTTCATTAGGTAATTGAAAATTTCCTTTACTATATACTTTACTCCTATATTACTATATACTCTACTCCTATACTATATACTATAAGAGGTAAATTACTTCAGATAAACTTATTCAACTCTTCCAATTGTAACCAGGCGAAGCCGGACACTTTGGTCTGAAAGTTCATAAAGCTATGTTTAAATTCTGAATCCTTATTATACCTTCAAGGTTGGAACTTAACTTGACTGAAGGTACAGTAACATCACTTTACTGATAGAATTGAAATACCTAACGATTTTTTATGGTATGTAATGATGTAACCACTAATCTAAAGTAAGCCGTCAAGGGTCCAACTTGTTTGTATTAAATACTAGCGAACCGCTTCCGGCTTCGCACGAGTACATTTTTTATATATATAAACCTTCCTTTTTTAACGCTGTTTCCAGTGAAAATCGCATTAAAATCCGTTGCATAGTTTAAAAGATCTAAGTGTACCTACATCCAGATGGCGGGAAGCAACTTTGTTGTATGTAGATAACATGTTGCTATTTTTTAATAAATTTGTAAGTGTGTATGTATGTATGTATGTATGTATGTATGTATGTATGTATGTATGTATGTATGTATGTATGTACGTATGTATGTATGTATGTATGTATGTATGTATGTATGTATGTATGTATGTATGTATGTATGTATGTATGTATGTATGTATGTATGTATGTATGTGTGTGTATGTGTGTATGTGTGTATGTGTGTATGTGTGTGTGTGTGTGTGTGTGTGTATGTATGCATGTATGTATGTTAATAGTAGATATAATAAATTTAACATATTTAAGTTTAAAATGTTATTAGTTTAAGGTTACGAATTAAGGATTAAGGTCAAAAAAGTACGTCTATACATGCCACAGGCAAATACTTGTTTGCTGGGTGAAAGGATTCTTCCTTGACCTCGCTGATCAATAACCAGGTACAGACGGCATAGTATAATGTCTTCTTTGGGTAAATACACTATAAAAAATAATATACTTACTATAGAACAATATACTGTTTATAAAAATGTATATAACCAGCCTAACTGTCGAACTTAACATAACCTAATCTACATATACATATCTACATATTATAAAATATTGTGACTGTCCGTTCCTGTCTGTTTCTCGGCTAATGTCTTCTATGAGATTTTGATAAGGTTTTCACTATGGAAAGAGAGATCCAACGAGGAAAGGTTTGTGGATAATTTGCAGGAAAAAAATGTGGACGTGTGAAGCCGAAAGGGGGTTGTATCTTATATATATATGGCCATCGGACGACATATATATGTATAAAATTCTCGTGTCACAGTGTTTGCAAACTCATCAAACTCCTCCGAAACAGCTTGACCAATTTTTATGAATTTTTTGTGTATATTCAGTAGGTCTGATATATTTTTTACCTATTCATTGATAGTTTACGATAAATCGTAAACTATTTTTTATACCCCCAAGTGATAAGGGTTACGCCCCAAATTTTTTTTTGGCACAACATCGTTTGCAGTGAAGCTAGTATCTTGTATAAAATAGAATTACATTCCTATAATTTATATGATTTATCATGCATCGCGTCCAAATGTTATAGTCTGTGAGCAACGTTTAAACGAAAAAAAAACCAAGGCTGCACGAGAATGTTTCTGATAAAAAAAACCGGCACATGCAGAGCTATTCCGGGAGAATCGTGTATTTTATAAGCTGTCATTAACTTATTGCTATGGAAATAGAGTTGAAAACAGTATTGCAAATAGTTTTATCATTACATTTGTCGCGTATCAAGTCAGACAAGACAGACAACAAACGCTTATAGTTTAGTCACTCGAGCGATTTCTTAGCCGGCGCATGTATGTTAAAAACTATTTCAAAGTTGCCATTTCAAATAAATATTTCCACGATGAACGCGATCTCTTTGGCGGTTTGGACTCTTGAAAATAATTGTCTTATAGTATACAGTGTACTTATTGGTTCGTTCGTTTTATTCACAATTTTTCATAAAAAAAAGTTAGAACGACAGAACAGGATTGCCGCAAATATAAAAAAGTTAGCGCGAAACGGGAGTAGCGGCAAAGGTTAGTACTTACCTAATGGAAGATTTTATTTTTTTAATCGTGCATCGGACAAGGATATTTTATTCTATAAAGCTTTTTTAGTTTTTTAATACATATCTCATTCGTTGTCTGTGGATTTTTTTGCGTTCCTTTTTCAAACGGTGCTTCCTAAACGCGGTCAATGACCCATTCGTATGAGTTAAATTTTTTCCTTATATTATACAAGCTGGTGCCCTCGACTTCGTCCGCGTTCTCTATAGCCTATAGCCTCTATAAATGGACTATCGAACACAAAAAGAATTTTTCAATTTGAACCAGTAGTTCCTGAGATTAGCGCGTACAACTAAACAAACTCTTCAACTTTATTTTTGTATAGATTAATGAAAAACAACAATGTCAAGTTATATGAGGTTATATTCATTGTTGCAAACAAATAATAATAGGGAAATGTTATCCTACTCTATCAAGCATTTATTGTAATTTTTTCACGGATGTTTGAGAATCGTAATGATATAAATTATGATGTAAGTATAATGTTCATGTTTACGCTCGTCGCTGGCATTTGAAACATAAAATTATTTAAGTAAGACTATATTTACCTATTATACGTCGTATAGTATGTAAACTAAAAACCATCGCCAAAGGCCACTGACCTAATATATTATTATTTATTAATAACATTTCTTTTACCCTCTATAAAATAATTTAAAAAAAAGTTAAATTTTAACCTTAAACAAAATATATACTTAGGTGTTAATTAAAAACAGGTAAAAAAACACAATGACCTGGGCATTAGGTCATTAGGTTTCTTACAGAAGACTATTGATCAAGTTAATAATACTAAAATAGACCTAGGTCTTGTCTAGGTATCAAATATTATATATAAAAAATTATATTTCACCCCTAACTTTAGGGCACTTTTGATTTGATTTGATTTGATTTGAGCACCTTTGGCGTTGGAAACTTACAATCAGCACCTACCATCAGGTAGACCATCAGCCTACCTGCCGGCTTTTAGATAAAAAAGCTAATACGAGTATATATTTACAGTACTGTTTTAAGGCGCATACACTTTGAAAAGTTGTGTAGTCAATTTGGCATAAGCTCAGTAATATAGAAGAACTGAAGCCAAATGGGTCATACAACGTGTGTAGGCAGTAGAATAGATTTTTAGAATTTTTTTTAATAGACCATCTTTACGATTAACATTAATTATCTATTCCTTTAAAATGACTACATGCTTTGCTATAATTGAATAAGATAATTGAATATTATAAGAATTTATCAGCAAACCTTAACAGTCAATTATTTTGTATATTTTCAAGCTAAAATATATTTTTTTCCTGGTATTGCTATCATAAAATCTTCCCCATAGTTATGAGTGAAGAATGTGTACTATTTAAATGACATTTTATTGTTACTGTATTCATTTATTTTCTTATTATTTTTTTACAATATAATTATACAAAAACAATAAATATTATCCGCAGGTCCAAACCGGTGTTTAGGACTGCAGAGTGAAGAACTTCCTGATAATACGTGCCGTCTTGATTGTTATTATTTTATTGTGTTATTATCCTTATTGTTACTATTATTATGCATCGAAATACTCGTACGTTTACTTGTTTTTGCATAAAAGGGTAACAAAACTTTCGTCTTTGCAATGTTAGTAGGAATCTAGTTTAAATTTCGAACTCTATTTTAACTCTAAATAAGAATGGCAAGGTTAAAAAGGACCGTTCAATTCAAATGAATGTGATATGGCGTTTGTTACGTATGCAGTGGCATAATAATGACCACCTGACTATTTCTATGCTAAACGTGTCTGTTTCAAGCTTTCTTATTCGACCCATTTAAGGGGGTTAACCCGGCCATTTACCGTAAGCGAAATATTAACAGACTTATTTACACCTGAATGAAGACTAAGAGAACCTAAATATCGTAGTTTTATGCAATAAATCAATACTAATAATAAATCTGTAAGGGTTGGTCATGGAGTAAGTTACTTTGTTTTCAGAGATATCTTGTTTATAGGCTCTATAAATGATACTGAAACTAAATTGACCATTTTTAGATTTTTTTTCTGTATGTATCTATGTTCCTCCATAACTCTTAAACGAATTAATTTTAATGATTTTCATGAAACATATTATTGTTGGTAGATAAACATTTAGACGTACGGGACACAGGATAGGCTACTTTTTTCTTTTTCAACGCGGACAAAGTAATTTTATAAAGAGAGAAGATTTGTATGTTTGTAATTAATAAACTCAAAAATTACTGAATCGATTTTAAAAAATCTTTCACCTATAGAAATCTCCATTATCAGCGAATAACAGGCGATGTATAATATTATAAAGTTACGCGAACGAAGTCGCGTGCAGCGACTAGTAATATATAAATATAGAGTTTACAATTTTGTACTCTATACATATAGGTATAATATACATCCGCGTCGGTTGTTATTGTATGAGATCTAGATTACAGTAATGTGTCAAGGATGATCGATTTATTGGGCGATTCCACTGTTTTTGTAATTCGTTGCCTTTATTGACTGACCACTTACCAATTTATTTCCTTACTAGCTGGCGCCCGCGACTTCGTCCGCGTTGAAAAAGAAAAAAGTAGCCTATCCTGTGTCCAGTACGTCTAAATGTTTCTACCAAGTTTCATGAAAATAAGTTAATTCATTTAAGAGTTATGGATGAACATACATACTCGTACATACAATACCTACACTTACAGATTTATTATTACATAGTATTGATTGATGATTTAAATTCGGTGAGAAATCAATTATAATAACTGCATGATTTATTTTAGGTATATGCGTGAAATAAATGATTATTTTTTATTAAAAAACCACTATAGGCAGAGATGAAATAGATAAAACACAACGCAAAGACACGTGGCCTGGTAAAAGCAATATTGAATCAAAAATATTTTTCGTTGTATTATCTATACATTTGGCTGAAGTCAAAATTATATTTAGATTGAATTAATACTCTTGCCCTCTTTAGGAGTGTGTTCCATTTAAAAAATGTACACCAATATATGAAAATTAACAAGCGTGATAAGCAATGTCGTTATCATGTCAACTTACTTCCACATTATCAAAGGTCGCATGAAGAAGTCAAAACATACGAATCTCCGACGCGTACTTATCATGATTATTTTCATGCGTAGGTATACTTTTGTTAAATCTGGTGTTATTTAATTACTTAGCTTGGTAGAAAACCGCCACAATTCTATGAAACGAATATCTCTTGTGAGCTTTTAAATTAATATCATCAATGATTCTACGAGTATATGTATACGAGTAAATAATCCTTAAACTATGAGTAGATTTTTTTTATTAGATGTAAAACTGTTATCATGTAATAATACCTGTAAGTTTCCCTATTTTTTTTATTTATAAAAAAATAAAATAAAATAAATTGCTAAAAGTGTTGCTTAATTCGAGACCGGCTGGACCAATTCAGCCATTTTTTTAAATAGGTATGTTTGATGACAGAGATAACTCATTTTTCTAAGTGGAAAAAGCAGTTGGCAATCCTAACTAATATTATAAATGCGAAAATGAGTTTGTTTGTATGTTACGCTTTCACGCCTTAACTACATTACTGTTTGTCGTGAAATTTTGCATACACGTTGTCAGATATAAAAAGGACATAGAGTAAAAGTACTGTTGTATATAAAATTAAACTCCTGACAAAAATATAAATTAAATAAATGTTTTTTACCTAAACAAAAGGGGGCGGACGAAGTCGTGAATTGTTATACATATTTATAACTAGCTGGCGCCCGCGACTTCGTCCGCGTTGAAAAAGAAAAAAGTAGCCTATCCTGTGTCCCGTACGTCTGTTTATCTACCAAGTTTCATGAAAATCAGTTAATTCGTTTAAGAGTTATGGAGGGACATACATACTTACATACATACATATAGAAAAAAAAATCTAAAAATGGTCAATTTAGTTTCAGTATCATATATAGAGCCTATAAACACGATATCTGAAAACAAAGTAACTTACTCCATGACCAACCCTTACAGATTTATTATTACTATATTGATGAAATAATTATACTTTCTTTCAGAACGTGATTTTCCTGATGATGTTGACGAAGATCCTGATCAGCTTATGCCAGCCATACCTGAGGACACACCGCACATTCCTTACAAACCCCTACGAAGGTCAGACGAAGAGATACTGCGGAGGTCTCGGGAATATTACGAACTAATGGCTCAGAGGAGAACTGTTAGACGGTTCAGCCAAGATCCTATACCACAGGAGGTGTTTGATAACATCATTAAAACTGCTGGTGAGTGAAACTGGCCACTTTTGCTAGCATTTCTTAACTCTTTAAGTTTAGGATTTGATATGACAGAAAGAAAAAAATGTTGCTATAGTTAATTAGCCACAACTTGAAGATTTATTTATTTATTTAAATACTAGCTGACCTGACGACAGACATTCGTTCTAATGAATTTTTCTCTTCATAAACCGAAGGCGTATTTCTCTTCATAAAACTCGAACTTCGGCGAATATTTGAAAAAAAAAATGCCGAATTGGTCTAGCCGTTCTTGAGTTTTTCGTTTGGCAACACATTTAAGTAACAATCCATTTTTATTTTTACATTATTTTTACATTAAAGATAAGTTTCCTAATGTTAAATAAAATACGTTCCTTTAGGTAGTGATGGCCTGTTTAAAACTTGGCTAATAGAAGAATAATTTTAAGAAAAAAATATTATTATTCTTAATGACTGTCTTTTTTACAAAACTCTAGTAAACGGTGGTTTTCGTACAACAACTTTTATTTTTATAATACAAAAAACACAAGACAAACATGTATATGGTTCATATGTCTTAACTTCAACTTGATTTACAAGATTTTTAATAGTTATTCTTACTGCCTTACCTATATTGGAAAAACAACTCTACGTCTATTACTGTTAAGAGACGTTGTGACGTCTGTTACAATTCCAGGCACATCCCCTTCCGGAGCTCACACAGAACCATGGACATTCGTCGTCGTCCAGGATCCAGATACAAAGGCAGCCATCAGAGATATCGTCGAAGAAGAGGAGGATTTGAATTATAAGCAAAGGATGTCTAGGCAATGGGTGACGGACTTGAAGCCTTTCGCTACGAAAGCGGTCAAGCCTTACTTGTCTGACGCGCCAGCGCTACTTCTGGTCTTTCGGCAAACTTACTCAAGGAGAGCGGATGGAAAGAAGAGAATGCATTACTATAACGAAATAAGTGCGGCCATTGCAGCTGGCTTTCTGATTGCAGCTATACAGGTAATATTATAAAATAATTAAAGTCGAATAACCCAAACAAAGTTCGAGTGTTAGCTTCTGGGTGAGCTCGCAAGATGAGGCCATCATAGGCCTCATCTTCACTACACAGCTGGCTAAGAGAAAACCCATCTGTAATAAAAAAAAAATTAAAAAAATCTATTCCGAATGTTTAAGCATTGACTTGATCAATTTTTCCTAGCTTTTCCCGACAAACAACTTGCCCAGTAAGAAATGGATAAATTTTGAATCAAAGCTAGAGGTTTAGTCATGACCTAACTGTAACCAGATGAATAGAATCGCATTACTTACAAAATGCATCTAACGTTTTTATTTTAATAATCCGTTAGCTTCTTAACAATAATAATAGAAATGTTTTTGTTTTGGAAAAAAAAATGCCAAGTATTGTACTAAGTAAGTAAAGTAGTACACATTTTTTAGCTGACGGTCACTTTTCAAGGCAAATAATAAAAAATTATATATCTTTTTTAATTTTTAATATGAGTTATTTTAAAATAAAGTTAAAACGAAACAATATAAAATCTTCTTTCAGTACTGCGGACTAGTCGCCCTGACTTCAACTCCTCTGAACTGTAACGCTCGTCTCCGAGACTTGCTTTGCAGGCCATCTAACGAAAAACTAGAACTACTCCTGCCAGTAGGAAGACCACACGAAGATGCAACTGTCCCTGACCTTCAGAGGAAAAGCTTAGATGAAATTATGGTTAAAATATGAATACTCTATATGCCCGGGGTATGAAAATTTATGGGAACAAAATCAAAATTTGTCACACGGTATGCGTTAGTTTTAATATTAGAATATCTCTGAAGTTTCAGAGGTATTGCGCCATCTAACAATATCTCTGAAATTAGAATATTTTACGTAATAATATATCCTTGCGAAAACTAGATGGCACCGGTAATCATGTATTATAATTCGAACAGAGATGGCGCTGATATTAATTCGTTATGATAAATGTTTTTATTGTTTATTTTATAATCGTTCGTAAGGAGTAAAATCCAGTCGTGCATCAGAGCTGACACACACACACACTTTTTTATCGATAGGTGACGATAAGCTAACATTTGATAAAGAACTTGTAATAATTCTTATAGGAGACTACTACAATGTGTTTTTCCTCAAACAAAAATATAAGTGGAAAAATGAATACAAAAACAAAAGTATGTAAGTATAAATCAATATTAATGTATGCTCAAAAGAGACTTTGCTCATTGTTTTTATCATTTAGAATGAATTTATGTAAATAAAAGGCTGAATAATTATAATTATATTAATATTTTATTCTTTTATTTTAACACCTTGAATTTAAATTACGTTAGGTACTTATTAGTCAACCATAAAAATCTAGGAATTACAACATTTTTTAAATAATTTGATTTGTGTTAAAAAATTTTTTTATCAAATTGCACAGGTAAATTGTATGTATATTTGTCTCTTACTCGCTCACCGAAACACTACAGCACATAAATGCTGATATTTCACGGTGGTCTACTGTAACTGCAAAGGACTGTGAAACGCAATATGGTTCCACTACTTCCAAAGGGTTCGAATCTGGCACCCCTGAGACAGAGAGCTCAGCTAATTAGCTCGTCTGATGTATTTTTTTAAAACTCATTATTACTTAATTCTTCAGAAAATAGTTTTAAATGATGTAGGGCCTCTTTTACCAACTACAAGTAAAGTTTCGATTAGTTACTTTTCAAGTAAAGCTAATTAGCGAGTAAATGTTACGAGTATCTTGTTTCAATTTTATTGAAATTACCCATTGAGTAACGCTACTTGAATATGGTGAAACTTGTACGCTTTCTTACCGGTGAGTTTAAATGGCGGTTAGCCTACTTGACACTTTACTCAAAGATGGTGCAAGAGGCATTAACAATTAAAGATTGGGTTTCAAGCAAATAAATACAAGTTGTTAAAGATATTTATTTTTATTCAAAAATATGTAATCTATACTAATACTGATATTATAAAGCTGAAGAGTTTGTTTGGTTGAACGCGTAAATCTCAGGAACTACTGGTTTGAATTGAAAAAATATTTTTGTGTTGGATAGTCCATTTATCGAGAAAGGCTTGACGCTAGATAACATTTTGAACGCGGACGAAGTCGCGGGCAACAGCTAGTATTTAAATAGGAGTGCAAGAAATTATTTTCCAAAGTTAAAACGAAACAATTTTTAATTCCTTTTAAAAATGGGTTAATGGGATCTGTGTTCGGAAGCTACGAATGCATTAAGAAAGTGAGGCAGACGCAACATTATCGTGTACACCAGGTTTGACTTCTATTGCGTTCGGTTAAGAACCATTTTTGTCTAATTTAATATTCATAAAGTTTACATTTAGGCTAAAAATATGCGTTCGGAAATATTCGTAAGCTTCCGCCCAGCGTCGGAGAAGATCAGTCCGCGGCCGCCCGCCCAACTCTCGAGATGCGTTAGGGCATCGGGGCGGAACTCAATTACATGAATTCAGTACTGAAACATACTTTAATTAAATAATTTATATTTAGTGTAGCGATTATATATTATTCGTAAACCCAAGTTGTAAACAGTGCCAATTATAATAATCTATTTAAGATAATATAATCTTTTTAATTTATAGTGATTTACATGATACGAAACATATGTTCGATATTCAAAATAGCGTGAAATTGGTGCCAGTTAATATGTTATTGTGAAATGTGATAGTGAGATTGCATTTGACGTGCGTTGATACAGATTTAAACGGATTTTCATAGCATTTATCAATAAAATAAAATTTAAGTGTGATAAAACATAATAATAAGAGTATGCATTCCCTTACAAACTCTCTGAACAGCTCGGCGCTCATAAGAAGTGCACGTGCGTTTATTTTTATGTATAAATAGCGCAGACACGAAAACCACTTTGCAGCTGCATGATGACGTCACTTAAGGAAAGTGGTGACGTCACCGACCCAAGAGAAGATAAAATGGAAACCAAAGAAGCTTCCAGAGAGTTAACAGAATTGCCACCGAGCGGCACATCTTTACATAAAAGAAGAAGAGGTGAGCCACCAGCTTCTCTTTCGGTGAGGACTCCGAATTCACCTTCAGATGTTGAAGGATCATCGCCGTGTACGGCCGGCCCCACTCCGGACAGCTGGTCTCCAAATGACACGGAGGCTAGGAATCCTAGAGCATTATGCGACAGTATGATCCAACGCCTTAAAGATCGCCAAGATCTGGCCTCGAAGCGTGGAGTGGAAGTAGCTTTACAGACCAAGGACACTTTGGATGCTTTTGATCAATTGGAAAGGTTACTGGATCTTCTCGATCAGTTTGTTACACTGAAAGAACACAATGAACATCTACTGAGGAAACTTAAAGACGTAAACCATTTGAGGAGGCTTCATGAGGCACATAAGGCTGTAAATAGAGAGAACGAAAGATTAAAAGCAGAGAAGATAGATGTACAGCAGTTTTTGAATGAGGCTCTTGATGCTGAGTTCGAAAGTGAACAGGGTCAGGCAATATTCGACTCTATGTATACTGGGGGTAGAGGAATGAAGAGATCAGGTTCTAAATGGAGAGGACATTCAAAATTTGGTGGTTCACTGTTAAGGAAACAAAGATCCAGGTCGGCTGGCGGTGATGACAGCGATGTTACTCCGGACACTCCCTTGAGACGTAGATCTGAAGGCATCTTTTCGAAAGAAGTTGATAAATCCAAAGTTTCAAAATGGACACGAGTAAAGGCAGCTTTTAGGTAAATATAATGTTTGTGTGTTCAGATTTTTAAATGCGATTTCGTCCGCGTACTATAGATATTAATTAAGACCTATGTGTTATTCTGACGTATAAAACTATTAATCTAAATTCTCATCAAAACCCTTTCAGTAGTTTTTGCGTGAAAACATCCAATCTTCCATCACAAAACCTTCCCATCTTTCCATATTGGAATGATTAGTTCAATGTCGTATAATAAGTAGTTTTAGAAAATTATTAGTAGGTGCCTAATTTTGAAAAAGTACCTGTAATCAATTTATAAGCTAAATTTTCAAATCTTTTTTAATTATAAAAATTATCTATTATATTTAGATTGTGAACTAAGTATACCTAACAGAAATTTCCACGATTCATATGTAATTCAATAATAGTAATGGAAATATTTAAAATTCTTGTATTTTTCGTAAAATATCGGATCAAAATTTAATTATTTTTGTTCAGATGGGAAAAAGCCCAGTGGCCACAAGCAGCCATAGGCGTTGCAGCTGGACCTGTGGCTGTCGGTGCCATGGCTGGCGCTGTCGCCTTAGCGGGGTCTACTCCAGTATCAGGATTAGTCAGTCTGGAAACAAAAGACTCCGCCAGCTTAACACCTGGTAGCGCTATCTCTTTAACGCCTAATTCATCCTGTGAAGAATTAAGAATGGAAACAGGTAATGGTTGATCAGTTCCCTTGTTGTTAGTATATTTTATACTTTACAACAAACCGCCAGACAAGCCATTGTTTTTCACAGTCACAAATTGGACATCCGATTTGGCAGCAGTAGCCATCCCTTTACACAGTGATATAATAGGCCACTGTAGTCACTTACCATCAATTATACCGTCCGCCTGCTTACCCACATTCATATATATAAAAAGGAAAAACTGCAGAAATTACAATAAATACCTAAGTGTAGCCGACTATCTAGCTGAAAATAACGTTTTTTTTTTTTTAATGTTTTGTAAGGATTTCTAGTAGTTTTCTTCCCCGGAGAATCAACATTCCGAACCCAATTAAGAACATATTTTTTTAATATTTATAATTGCTTTTGGAAGCTTATAGATTACGTAAATTGATTTGTAAATGATATTTATTTATTGTTTTATTGTCTTAATCTTAAATAAAATATAATAAACAACTTAAATTTACAGTTTACTATTCGAATACAATGGAAAATCGTAAAATATTTCAACAGAAATAGAAAATAGAAGGTTAGTATAACACGAATCTGAAAATATGCCAGATATGTAAGTATTACAATAATTTCAGGGAAGCCCGCGCTGCGCTGTGACGATAATGACAACACATTCCTTCATGCGCCCACGCAGGTAATCTAACAACTATTTATGTACTTCGCTCTGAACGGTTTCCATTGACTGGTAGCGTCGTCGAGTGCCAATTTTAAATAAATTAATAGCAATCCACCGAAATTATACTCTTAATTTTGTAAATTTGTATTTAACAAAATTTGTGATTCATAATTTAATTTATTGCATTTAAATGCCCTTAAATTTATATGTAATGTATCTCTTTAATCTTAAATATTTTCTATCAGGATGACAGCTCCACTTCCCCGTCTCCAAACAAGCTGCATAAGAGTCCTTGGGGTAAAATGCGAGACATCATCACACACGGTTCAGTTAGAAAGAAATCAAGTAGAGCGGTGAAAAACTCGCCAGACGTAGTCCCAATACGAAGACGTTCTCTCAGTGATGGTGGGGACAGCGATGCCCCACCAGCTCTAACCCTCACCATACCATCTTCTGAAGAGCTTGGTAAGTAAGCTGTTGCCCGCGACTTTGTCCGCGTTCAAAAATGTTATATATATAGCCTAAAGCCTTTCTCGATAAATGGACTATCCAACACAAAAAGAAATTTTCACAGGTAGTCAGGGTTTCAGAAAAGAATATACTTACTTAGGGAACTGAACGCGGACGATGTCGCGGGCAAAAGGAAATATAAAAAGTTTGTTAATTTGTAGAGAATTTTTTTTATTATCTAATTTAAAAAAAATATCTCTGCGAACCAGGGGTCGGCGCGCTAGAGATTAATATATGCATAGTTGTAGAGTTAGAAGATTGACTTTTAAAACTAGTGTAATTCTAGATTTGGATTAATTGATTTGGATGTAGACTTTCTTATTTTACGGTGATTAGAGTACATTCTTTTTTCTGCTTAGCAATGAGGTCTTCTAGTAACAGTGTATCTGTCTATACAGAATCAGATCCAGCTCATCCTGTACTTCGTAAACAACGTTCACTGGAGCTTGGAGCTCGACTTCCTCAGCACCGACCACCTCGTGCCTCCAAATGGACGAAGGTCAAGAGAGCATTCCTAACTTCTGCTTCTGCATCAGTGCCATCAAGTCCGAATCGACATTCGGCATTTTTCACTGATGCTGGTATGTAAATTTGGTGTTTTTTTTTCTATAACTATAAACTCTTAGAATGTTTCTTACAAAAACATTCCAAGTTTAAATCCCAAAACATTCCAATGATCCATAGCCTTGAAAAGTCGCGCATGTTTGAAGCTGTAAACTGAACGCTGAACGGCAATAACACTCTTTGTTCTTAAAAATGTTTATGTGATACTTCACTGAGAGATGATAATGATTATGGGGTTTACAATATACGTCACTATGAACCTCAATCTGTCAAAATTTATGAAATCTTTGACGTGCCATATCTGTCCGAATAGTTTTGTAAATTTTTGCTATCCTCTGATTTTCGTCGATCATTTTGCGCTCGCATTTTAAATTAAATAATTTATAACTTTTGACAATTTTACCTATACTTACTATGGCAAATTGGGGTATTTTATTTCAAAATGTTTTTGGGGTATTTTATGCTCACATGGATTATTGCGCTCACCAACATCGAATCCATCGCTCGGTCCGGATTGGTGGAAACTTTGGAACAACCTCCCTTCAAAAGTGTTATCGTCTCGCTGCAATATGGGCTTCTTCAAGACAGCTGTTTTAAATCCGGCAGTGTCGGTGGAACGCCTAAATCTCCCTTGATGAGCCTATCTTTGTGTCTTTAGACACCTATCGTCAATTGGTGTTTTAATAAAAAATGAGCCTCTTTAATTAAAAAAAGAAAAATTATATATTTTATATTAAAATTTATAAGATTTTTAATTTTTTGTATGTTAGTATTAACTAATTAATCCTGAAAGAGGAGCAAGAAAGGTAGCAAGGAAGATTTTCGCTGCTTGATTTGAAACTTACTCAAATTATATTACTTTTTTTGGGCGTATTGCGGTGGAAAATTCATATCAGGAAACAGTGTTGTTTTTTTAAAGGATAACATTGATTTAAGCTCATTCCTTTGTAGCTTTTCGCGAATTTTTCTTCGAAAACACAATATATCCAATGAAATTCCGCGAAATCAACTATGACTCACTCGCCCATTGCACTGTTGTACAGGATGCAAAACTACTAAATATGTTAAAATTTAATAAACTAGCATTTTGTTTACAAAGTAACATTAAGTGTTACATTGCACTAAATTTAAAAGCTTTTGCTTTAGAAGTTGTAAACATTTGATTTATTTACAGTAAATATTAACGATTTGTATAATAAATTTATGCTATAAAATTTTGGTCAATTCGTTCATTCGATTCGTCGGAAAAGTTAGTTGCGAATATAATATGTAAGTAATTGGTATGACATTAAACCATTTATCTCCCATAGTTTAACCGCCTAGACACTAAATACTAATGTAATAGGACATTTTTCCCGATATTATATTTCCATGTGGTCTACTCTACAAGGTCATGTACTTCTCGTCAAAATAGATTGATATTTTTTTTGGATGATGTTACACATACAGATAACCTACATTTTATTCATTTGCAAAGATTATTTATTTTTCTATCATCTTATTACTTTCTTTTCTTTCTTTATGACTATTGCCCCAATATAGAAACACATTTCAAAAAGAGATACGTGCGAAACTTCATTTTTTTAAACTGTGTGTATATGTCATGTCAAGTAAAAAATTTTAATTACCTTGAGGGCAAAAAGTAATAAGTTACAAAAAATTTAAAAAAAAACCGTATTACATACTTAATGATTCTATTAAAACGATCATTTAGGTATTCCCTTTTTTTAAACGGTAAGTGGCTAAGTGAATTTGCATTAGCAACAACCTATATACCCACAAACACAAATAAAACTAAGCCTCAAAGTGCTGACATCCGTCTGTTTGTCCGGCGTATGATCGTACATTAAAACTTGGCCGCTCGCCAGAGGCAAAAAAGAATAATTAGAAATATGAGGTAAACGGGCGTTAACCTTTCAATTGTATGAGATTTAACCTTTCAATATATTCTACTAATATGTAAGATCATATATCAGTACTTAAGACGAGACTTGGTGGTAGAAAACTTTCAGTTAAACATTCTGTCTGCGAAAGAACAACTGCATCTTAAACCTTAATATGAAGATTAACCTTATTACCTTAGCATGAGATCGGAAAAACTATGATAAAAGTCTATGAATAACTTAGCGAGCATTTTTCCGACAGACGAAACGTAAACAGAAATTTTCAAACATATCGACAGACTAGATGAAAGCCTAAACTAAGTGTGGACATAAAACAAGTACCCTTACCTAATGTTCGCTACTGTATTGTATCACTCTATAACATATTTTATAGTTTACTAGCTGGCGCCCGCGACTTCGTCCGCGTTGAAAAAGAAAAAAGTAGCCTATCCTGTGTCCTGTACGTCTAAATGTTTATCTACCAAATTTCATGAAAATCAGTTGATTCATTTAAGAGTTATGGAGGAACATACATACTTACATACATACAGAAAAAAATTCTAAAAATGGTCAATTTAGTTTCAGTATCTTGTATTGAGCCTATAAACACGATATCTCTGAAAACAAAGTAACTTACTCCATGAATAACCCTTACAGATTTATTATTAGTATTGATTACTATAAAATAGTTACTTATAGGATAGTTTTGGACGCAGAAGTACGGGATAGTTCACTATGTGACGACAAAGTAAGCCAATTTAACCTGCAATGAATAAATTCGGGGGCGAATAGAAAAATGCAATTTTTTATTATATATTATTTCGTACCTATATATATTTTAAATGTAATTGTTTAGCTTATTAGTGTATTTATATACTTTGTTTCAACCGGACTCTGTTTTGTAGTAATAGCAGTATACATTGTGTAACTGAATCATAAACTGGGATATGATAAATCGTAGTCTGGTAGTAATCACCCTCTACAGATTTATTTAATTTTTACAACGCTTGAAAAAATAAATGTAAAAAGTTGACGACTCCTGGTTATTTATAATAGCCTATATCGTTCTAGAAATGAGTACGTTTGTTTATGTTAAAAATGAAAGAGGGCATTAAGACTACACTGATCAAACGTATCTGATGTCTAACGAAGATTCACCTCGCCTTCTTTCGATCTCACTATGTTTACAACTGAATTCGTTATTTCAATACATCTCTCTTAACGTAAACAATTATCGCTGACCTATTAACTATTTGTAATTTGGATTAAGAGCGGGTATAAAGAGAAATAGCCAATCCTAGATTTGAATTTTATCTAAGTAAACAAAGTCTAATTTAATTAATTTTTTTAAATAGATAAATACATTATAAATGAAAGTGACGACTGTAACAGAAAACATAATATAATGAAACTTTCTCGATAGAAAAAAATCACCAAGTGAGCTCTCAATTCCATCGATTTTAGTTTTATTTTCAAAATGACACACATTACAAAGCTAAAAATGTATCAGTATTTTCACATCACATATTATCTAAGGCAGTATGTAACAATTTTTCATTTGACATTGTAGTTTACGAATAATTAATATTTAATACTTTTGGCACTTATAACATTTTTATTGAGCGAGTTGCGCTATCTTCCGTCGCATGTTGTGCGTAGTTCTACGTATTTTGTGTCACTGTCATGTCCAAGGGGCCACGCGGGTGAAATTACTAATTTTGTTTGCTTTATACGCACTCTTAATAAAACACGTTAATATACTTACATATACGGAACACGTGTGAGGATTTCTCATGATTTGTAATCGAATTATTTCTTCTGCCGTTCTGATATGTGCCCATTGTAGAACGGTATACTATAGCTATTAAACTTTTAAAGTAACAAACCTCTTTGCTATGTAAGTATTGGAAAGGTAGAAGCTATAATTAACCTTACATCTTATATTAATCTTTCATCGTTTTTATTCTTTTAAAACTTATTTAAGCAATTTACACCTCTTTAAGAAAACACAACAACGCTATCAACAAAGGCGACTAATTAAAGTATATATTTGTTATGAAAATCTTTCAAAAAGCAATAAATCTTTTATGTTCCTCGTAAACTTATTATCAGTTTTAAACATTAACGGGTTATCCGCACAATGAATTACGTAAACACGATTAATAATAACAGCATGTGCTATTTCGATTCTTCAAAAACGCTTCGTTTAATATTTTATTATATTCCAAAATATTGTTTTAAACAACACTAAAGGTTGATGGTGCGATGTATCCTATTTTATATTTATAAACCCTCCTCAATTTTGTGTTGTTCTATATGTATTAAAATAATCATGAATGTATTTTCGATTTTTGTTAAAATCGTACCTATGTCGAAAAATATAAATTGCTAATTCATGTAGGGTCAGAGCATATTCATAGGTAGTATTGCAGTCATAACCTATGGCAACAGTAATTGCGCCCTCACAGAATTAGGTCTAGGTATTTATAGAAGATCCCCGTGAAAAAAAAAAGCATTTATGAATTTTGGTTTCTGTAAGTGAGTAAGAAATTACAAATCCCATTCCCATATTCTTCTTACTTAAATATTGCTTCCAAAAATGCAACAAATTGTAATAAAAACGATATAACTAAATTCTTGCATAGTGTAACTTTATTTTTAAAAAAATTATTCAAGTTTCATCTCTCTTCTTTATCCTCCGTTATCATATCATTATCAGAGAGTGTCTTTTCAAGTTTCTTCAACTTCTTGCGTAATTTTTTATCAACTTTATTATTTTTATTGTCTAACATTCTCCTGAGCACATCCTTCACATCGGTTATGGCGTTGTCACTTTTTTCATCTTCCATTACATCTGCTTTAAGATTATCGTCAATTGTGTCTTCATATTTATCTATATCTCCTTTTTCATCCATATCTCTTTCCATATCAAGAACCGTAGCATTGTTGGTGGAAACATTAAAGTTTCCATTGGCACACCTTTTTATATCTTCTATGACACCAAACGATTGATCTTCGATCGTCTTTATGACCTCTATGAGACATGCTTCATGCATTGCACCGTGAGCCATCAATTTAGTTATTTTCATTGTGCCGTCTATAAGTTTCTCGGTGACGCCTATCATTGATGTTTTTATTACTGGTGACTGAAATTTCAAATTAATATTAATGGCATTCGTAACATTATCAACTGTTTATCAAGAAATACATAGCTTTATATAATAATACTAAAAAAAGCAATTACATAAATTATACTCTCATTAAATTAGGCAATGAAATTGGTTTTATTTTTAAGTTGTATGAGATTTTCATTTTGGATCTTCTATCAATTTTCTAAGTGATATTTTTTTCTCCAAATAATAATTAAAAATCAAAATTATTATTATTATTGCGGTTAATTTGTAGTGTTTCAACAAAATTCAGTCCTTAAATTATTATTTATTTTATTCATTATTATTATTTTATTTTATTCAGTTAAAAAATAAAATGTTTTATGGGAATTCAAGATGTGTTGGATTTGAAAAAATCAATAAAATTTTGCTATTTCTTACTTCATAAAAGTGGGATATACTTATAAGTATAATAATAGTGGTTGCAGTATTCTTTTAAGCAATGAAAGGTTGAAGTTTCTTAACCATTAAGTATATCATTAATTTCTTGCTTATAAGTGATTGTCAGAAAAAAACTAGTTGATTTAAAAATTATTTTAAAGCAGCCTGTCAACCCAATGCCCTGTTAAGACAGAGTTTACGTATATCAAGGCAAAGTATTACTCAGCCACTCGATACAGCTTCCAAGGAAATTATGTTTAGTTGTATTTTAACTGTTTGTAACTGTTCAGGATTGAGGTCATCGACTACCAATCTCTACTCAAATATATGAGAATCTATATTTATATCACGTCTATAGGTGTATACGCTTTATAAATATCTATGCTCATCTATACTAATATTATAATTAT
This sequence comes from Synanthedon formicaeformis, assembly GCA_945859745.1. Taxonomy (NCBI): domain Eukaryota; kingdom Metazoa; phylum Arthropoda; class Insecta; order Lepidoptera; family Sesiidae; genus Synanthedon; species Synanthedon formicaeformis. Next base: position 11,563,597 of record OX243961.1, read on the forward strand.
TTCACTGTTGTGAAACTATATTATCAGCGAGTAACATATTTTGTTGTCTAGATAATATGTATACTAGCTCTTGTATATACACATAGGCATACATAGATTAAGTATTTACATTCAGCTTGCTCAAATTTATACAGGAATATTATGCTTTATTTGAAAAACCAATAATATGTTATTAATATTTTAATTTATCATTTTATCGGTTGGTATCAATAAGTATTAAGTGTATTCTTAGCGCCTCTTTCACCAACGTCAAGTAGGCTAAACCGTCACTTAAAGTCACCTGTCACCGGGAATAATTTAGCTGATATACCTTTGTTTGTACGGTAAACGTACCAAACATTAAATAGAAAATAATAAAAAAAAATCGCCTATCGAATGATGCAGCAAACCGAGTGCATAATTCAATAAAACAGAAAATGATTTCTAAAAGTAACTAATCAACACTTTACTTGTAGTTGGTGAAAGAGGCGCTAAGTAGTATACATAATAATATTAATCACATAATTGATCACATACTAAAATTACAGTATAAACATAGTGACTCACTTTCGCTATAACACATTTAATAACCTTCTTCAAAGTGTCGTGGTCATGACCGCACACTTTTAACAAATCATAAACCTCGATTTCATTTTCGCGAATCTGTAAATTAACATTATTAAACTGTAAATGCCTCATATTAAATTTGTGACGTATCTATTCCGTTAAATCTATACTATCTATATAATACTATAACATATATACCTAATACCGTTTCTATGATTCAAATAATAACAAAAAATTAATTTAAAAGATTTTACTATGTAAATAACCTCTTAAAAGCCGTCTTATATTTTACTTAATCCTGGGCATAATCGCTTTGATCATTATTATGATCATCTGATCAGGAATCATCAGATTGATGAACACTACTTAATATTAGTGACATTAGTGACTTTGTTTATTCTAATCATTATTTAATACATAATCTCTTTGGATTTTGGAACTCCCTGCCAGCGTCTGTATTTTCGAGCTCATATAGCCCAAATCTTTTCAAAGTTCGCTTGAATAGGCATCTTCTGGGTGAGCTCGCTCCATCATAGGCCTCATCTTCGCTACACAGCTGGATGTTGGCCAAGAGCAAACCTATCTCTAATAAATAAAAACTTTTTAAAAAAAAAATTAAACCGCCGAAAAAACTGAAAAGCAAAAAATAATTTTATTTAACCTTAATAACTAAGTTCTTAAACTAATGTAAGTACACCTAAGTAATTTTGAGTCGGCGCGTGAATGCGCTGCCGCCGGACATCACGTAATTAATTAATTTGCTTATTTAGCGCCAACTCAAAATTACTTAGGTGTACTTAAGTACATTAGTTTAAGAACTTAGTTATTAAGGTTAAATAAAATTATTTTTTGCTTTTCAGTTTCTTTGGCGGTTTAATTTTTTGTTAAAAAGTTTTTATTTTATAATATTTTGTGGCTATAATCTACTTTACTACATGCTTAATTTTTGATTACTTTTTTTAAATTGTAATACACAACTCCGCATTTAAATCTATGAGTAAACAATAAATCACCCCTATTTTCCCACCCTTAGGGTAGGATTTTTTCCAAATTTATAAGGGATGTACTAATAAAAAAAGAAATATCATTATGCGTGGTCATACATTACAATCAGTGAGTGAACAATCAATCATCCCCTGTTTTCCTACCCTTTGGGTTGGAATTTATTTTCCAAATTTATATGGAACCACTCTCGGGGTATACCCTTTCCTATAAAAAAGGAATCATTAAAATAGGTTCATAAACGACGAAGTTATCCACGAACACACATAAAAATATATGTATATACGATCGAATTGAGAACCTCCTACGTTTTTCGTTTTCGTCGGTTTAATAATTTTGTCAGTGAAAAACATACCGGCTTCAAACCCTCTCTGATCATCTCTTTAAGTTGTACGACTATTCTTATCGCATTGGCTGGATCGTGACCGATCAGAGCGTACCCACATATCACCATCTGATGGAGACCCTTTTCGATTATATCTGTTGTGAAGCTCTTGCGTTCCGCGAGACATTTGTCTGCCTGTAGCAAAGTTGTTTCATGTTCAAATAGTTGCAGAGTATTTATACTCTGACGCAATCACATGACAGTAGGCTGAGCTAAACAGCCCAGCGATGGTAGCAATCTGTTACTCAGGATTTTAAAGATCCTTTACTAAAATAGTAGACAGTAAGTTTGTGTCTTCAGTTTTTATAATAAAAATCTGTAGCCAAGCTGAGCGTCTACTTGTTTGTAGATGGCTATACCTTCGCATAAAAACAATAGCAGTAGCAAGGAATAATGCAAACTCACTGTCGTCTCGAAAGGATGTTTTTTTCTCGTTTCTTTGGTAAGCTTCGCCACTATAATTTGCGGCGCTTACAAAACAATAGTTATTTATTAAGACTAAGGGGACATAATATGATTACAGATATGCACCATCACCCACGAGAAAGGTAGCTAGGGTCATAAGGGCTTTTTATATTACGAAAAGATATTTAAATTACTTTTCTTAATTTAAAGACAAGTTCGAGGACATTTGCATAGAAAACAAATATTATTTAAAAAAAATCCTTTGTACATGCCTCTGTACCGGAGCTGTTCCTAATATGTTCGAGACGATCATGCAGCTCAGATACTCTTTCGTAGATATGAGTAGTACCGTTTTGTAATAGAAGTCTTATCTTCGCTGTCACCAACTCAACAGATCTATTAAAAGGAAAACAATTTTTATTTTGATACCATTTTAACATTATTCTGTTATTTTGATATTAATTCAGTTCAGTATACAAGATTACACTCCGTAAATATATGAAATGCATACTTAGCAAGATCTGCAATAAACTTCTTCTCGATACTCTGCACCAGATCTTCCGCTAGCTTCTTCGTTATAACATCCTCTATCACGCCATCTAACTCTTCTTTAACAGGTTTCGATGCTTCTGTCAACTTTGAAAATCGGTTGTAGGGAAGGAAACTTTTAAAAAAATCATTAAATTAAAAAATATATATATTATACTTCAAATGACTTTAAGGGATCGATGTTGTATCAAAATAACAGTCTTATGCAAAGTAAGTCTACTCGTACACTTATACAATTCAACGCCTTTGTACTTTAATTTTATTATACTAGCTTCAGCTTCGAACGCATGTAATTTTTTTCTGAAAGTGATATATATACACCTTTCTCGTTTATCGCTCTTTTCATTGGTGAAAACTGTATCAAAATCCGTTGGGTGGTTTAGAAGAAGTTAGTGAATAAACAGACAGGTGAGCAGCAAAATATAGCAAACTACTAAGTTTAAAAAAAAAATTCAACACCACATCGCCCGTTTCACCAATAAACAAAATACGTAGAGGGTGTCACATTTATGCATTTTTAAAAAGATAAAAATATAAGTATTTCAATACTTAATGTTACTAATCTCACAAGTACCCTCAAATCTATTATCCAGGTAATAAAATAACTCACCAGGAACATAAAAAACAAGACATGAAAGCAATTTGTTAAATATACTTTGACGTCCCTCATATTTAACTGGTGAAATTCATCCGATATTACAACAACGTGTAAAAATAGACTCGTCAGAAATAAACCATTGCGAAATTCTTCGAATAAAATCACATACGCGAAGGTTTACGATATGGGATGCCATAAAAAATTCAATTTATTACTGTTACATTTTGTGTAATATTTTATAGTAATAGTATTTGTAAAGTGTAGTTTTCTTATAAGCTACATCTAAAAAAGTTACAGCTTACTATATAATTTTTGGATAGCATAATAACGACATATAGGCCAGCGTTTTTAATGTTCACAAGATTGGCTATGGTTCACTCATTGGTAGGTGGCTAATTAAGATAGCAATCTCTAATAAATAAATAAAAAGTTTCACGGTAAAGTGAATTAGGATGGGATAGAGAAATAGGCTCTGACATCCCTTACTCACTCATCGAAACGCAATAACATAAACTTATTATTATATCAAGCTGGTCTTGCCGTCAAACCGTCAAACTGGTTGTTTCTGTATTCGACAGATTCTTAATTGGTCAGATTCTTAATTAGTCAGATTCTTAATTGGTCAGATTCTTAATTAGTCAGATTCTTAATTGGTAAGATTCTTAATTGGTCAGATTCTTAATTAGTCAGATTCTTAATTTGCCAGATTCTTAATTTTCCGGAAAAGTACAGTCGACTGGTTGCCCAATATTTGAAACTCAATGTGCCTTGCCACTAATAAAATCATTAATTCGATAATGTACAATGGCCTAAAATCAGAACTGCCTCAGAAGGGAATTGACTAAAATTGACTCAATCAAACGACTTTTCTAGTTGGTTCTTGACAGGACAGGTTCAGGAAGTTGACGAACAAACTTCAGTTTTGGGAGATAGAGAAATTCAATTTTTTTTTAAATAAAGCATCAGGAAAATTAGTTTATTACATTACATTTACATTAAATTAATCACATAAAATATAGAACATCGTAAAAAACAAATGTTTTGTGTCACTGATAACAATTTTTACTTTTACTGCATTTACACTTTTTCACGGGGTTTCTCTGTACCACATTCGAAACTCTCTGGAACGTAAAGTAACAAATTATTTAATTAAGTAATATAATTTTTAAAAGAAAAGTTATTTTAATAATGAAATCCATAAATATTTTTCATTAGATATTGGAATTGGTAAACGCACATTTTGACTGCAAACAGACTGGCACAAGTCTTGACCGTCAATTTTTTCTAGTATATGATAAAACTGAAATTATAATAAAACATTTAAATATCTACAAATAGGTATGTATGTACTTATAAATGTCTATTAATTGTTTTCACAAATATAAAAATTATGTTGTCTTACATATACATACCTACATGTCTTACATATTTTGGACGTGTCTATTAAATTAAAATGCTATTATAATTTTAACTATTACTATAACCTTCTAAAGCGACGGCATCCAACTACAAAATTATCAATCAAAATATATTTAAAGACGAATAGTTTTTGACAGAACGTCTATCGGGTGAGTTAAGCCCGTCACACATGTAGCCAGGCATATTACGATATAATATTTTCTATGTAAATATTGGAGGGACCGCACACGCAGCTACAATATAAATCTCTATGACCAACGTATATCGTAATTTATATTATTGCATATTATGGTAAAGCAAGACATATTACGACCAAATGAAATGAAGGCAAAATATATATTATAGCAACCTTTCCGTGTGTGGTACTTTGCTATAATACTCGTATATCGCTGCTTCAAAACTAAAGGGGCATAAAACAAAAAAATCCAAAAATGTTTTTATTGCAAAAATACAATCACAATCCTTCATGTTGTATGTTGCAAAAAGAGTTATGGTTGTTTTATTCCATATTTAGTCCATCATTTTTTATATATTGAAAAGTATCTTATATGCTTATATCTCTTGTAGTATTCAGTTTATTATAAAAGTACATAAAACATTAACATTAACGATGTATAATATGCAAATATTTGATATAATATATCTAATAAGAAAAAATAAACAAACAATTTTTTTTTTTTCGATTAGCTCTCCTGTAAAAAGTGTGATTTTGATTTGTGGCCCTTTAGTTTTTAAGGAGCGATATATTATAGCATATAGCTACGTTTGTGACGGGCTTTATAGTGTATACAAAGATTTGAAGATTCTAACTATGTATAAATAATAATGTCAATGAATTTACGTGAACCTATTACCAATGGCTTCATGTTACCTAAACTAATTGACGAATGTGACTAAACAAATAAGTAAATAATTTATCACTAGTATAAACATCGTACCATAATTTTAACTTCACGGAGACGTTCTAGTACAGTGTGCGCTATTAACTCGATTGCGGCGAAAGTGGTGTTAAAAAAGCTGTTAAAACATAATATGTTATATTATTACGTCATCACTTTTACAAATTTATATTATTAAAAGTAAAAATTTAATTAATTATTATAATCATGAGAAGATTAAGTTCCCCTTCCAGTCTAATTGTATTGAAAATGATCAATTAATTAAGACCGTCACTGTATCTACCTAATTAGTGAACGGATTTAGATAAAACTCTACAGTAATATTGTTTATACGTCAAAATCACACATGCTATAATAATATTACAGATTTCAAAAAGAAGACGTGGGCAAAAGCCAGTAGTTTTAGATTTAGCGTACACACTTCCAATACAATTCGATTTTTTTTTCATCAGCTTGCCAATAAAATGCCCATCTCTCCTATAAAAATTTTTGAGGGTTTATGCAAGGTTACCTTGAATATAAAAAAAATTATTCTAATTTCGAGTAATTTCGTTTTAAAACGATAAAACAGTATCTCAAGAAAAAAATACGTCTTCTGCTGAAGCGCGAATATTAAAATAAAAAGTTATACGTGATTAGATATTGTTGCTGATGATATTATGTACTTATTAATTACCACCTTGAGATTTCATTGTAATGAAACTTTTTGAAATGTTGTATTTTTAGATTATTTAAATACATGTTTGCTATTTATAATTTAGTTTAAAATATACTCGCCTTAATTTAACAATTTTATAATAATACAAAAGCTATATTTACTGGGATAAAGTAAAATAAATGTCACACAAAGCACAGCAATCCCATCTTCTCGTCGCTTCTTCACGCAGTACGGTTGGATTTAGGGGTATAACCTTAAACAATACAAGTTATATAACATAAATTTGGTGTTTAATGAAAAAATGATCAGTGTTAAAAACAACATTCTTTACCATCACGGCGGCTAGAATGACTGCAAAAGACGTCAATTGTAAGACACACATCGGAAAACTATTCTATAAAATTAATACTGCAATAATTTCTCAAAAAATGTAATTGATTTTCAGCAGAATTAATTATAGGTACTTCCAGGCTGTGGCATTTTTCATACATTGAAATCCCCCTAAATAGGCATTTCATTACTTATTTTTCCAAACTTAGTGGGTACGAATGAATCATCATAATGAATAACATGTAAACCTACTTAATTATGTATGTACTTGTAAAATAAAGCATGTGAAAATTAATAATTTAGATTAAGCTGAATGAATATTTTGCTTTATTTTTCTGCCATAAAATGAAAATGTCATATTGGCTTTTATGTCAGTTTTCTATAAAGACTCAATTATAGATTATAGATTTAATGTTGTTCTATGTATTTCAAAGCAGTGTTGAAATCTCAGTTGAAATAGATTTTCAACGCCTCTCCCTCCAATTGGCTTTGGCTCCCATGTCTAGGATCCCATGGGATTCTAGGATAATTGCGTAGATTTATTCCAGAAAGTTCAACTAGTTGAACTAATTGGAAAATAAAAATATTACACTGATTTTAACTTTTTTAATGTTCCGTGAAAGTTGAACTAAACTAAATAAATCTACTAATATTCAAAACTTTAAAGGAATGTAATATCATTGTTAAAAACCAAAATAGAATATTATTAGTTTCTATTTTTTGTCTACCGACTTATGTGGCGAATATTATTAAAGCGAGTTTGTGGATGCATTTGTGTGTTTGTCGCTTAATCAAACGGAAACAGCTGAATCAATTTGAATGCAACTTGAGACACCAATGAACCATGTTAATTGACGCAAAATAAAAACATAATATACCTTCTCGTTATCGACCCAAGTGCAATATCAATTCAATTTCAAGAAATAATTTCATATATTTTAGTACCCATTCAATGGTCATCATCATATCGGCATGTATTCACCGTCGACCCGCGAACCTTATCACCGATCAGATCATCTGTCCGCCTTGTGGGTAGCTACCGTCCCCTAGTTTATGATGGAACTCTGACATTTTGAAACTGACGATTTGGAACTCTGACGTTTTGAAACTGACATTATGATACCAAATCATTAAAGGACAAAATACACGATCAATCCATCGCGTCAAATTGACTGACGTGAAGCCAAAATTTGATCGTGAATGGTAAAAACTGATGGCTTGGTGGATTTCAAATCGCGCCGTTGCGTCACGTCAGTTCATTGCGCCAACTGATCGTGAGTAGAAACCAAGGAGGATAGAATACATTTTCTATCCTCCATGGTAGAAAAACTACGCCGTGGCATCTTGCCGCGCTTCCGAATCAGAACTCATGTAAACGTCACTCGACCCGCTCAAAAGCATAAATGACAAAAAACTGACCGTGTTGGCACAATTTTTGGCGTGGCTCCATTTGATTTGTCGTTTGGAGCGACGTCAAATGATTGATCGTGTATTTCGTCCATAAGTGCTCTGCCGATTAATCAATACAAAAGTAAGGGGTTAGTCCAAGTAGTTCTACGATAGAAAGATTGGACAAAAAAAATCCAAGTAGTTTTGAAGTAGTTTTACTGCAGAGTATGACAGATTGGACTCGGAATAATTTTAATGAAGCATGTCCAAATTGTTATACTATTTTGAGCTTGTGAATCTCTAGTATGGATTAATTCTTTATTTATTATAGAATAATATCTGTACTTTATTTATTCCAAATGTTTAGGTATAAAAAACAGGCTGAATTTTCAATTACAAACAAAGTATTTATTTATGCTTTGAAAATGCTAAAAAATCTAACGACGGAAAATTTGGCTTCTAATGGCAGAAATTTTGGCGATCGCTCAAGCACAATCAACGCACCGCTTTTTTAGCACAAGAATTTGAAGCACCATTTTACATAAATGTAGTAAGGAATATGTAAAAGTGAATCAAAAAGAACTGTGATGGATGTGAGGTTAAATAAATATTTTTATTTCTTTGGTGTATCAAATATTATTTTTTTCGGATCTTTGGATTTGTTTGCATTTGGACAAGTTTTCACGCAAATTTGCCCTTTCTCTGAGCATCTTGAGCAGCCACCAGTCGAACTGGAAGGTGTCGTTTTCTTTTCATCCTTTTTGTCCGACTTCGATGTGGAAGCCGCATCTTTGCTGCTCAGTGGCGATGCTGCTTTTGTCTTCTTGTAGTTGAAATTCGTTGTCGAATCAAACTCTTTTGCAGTAGTTATCTGAAATAGAAACGTATGAAATATTAACAGAATTAATCTTAATATATTTGATGAATAGTCTATTAACAGCTTACCCTTTGGTCAAGTTCTTATGAGGTGGTTCTAGCTACAATCAAGGGCTTCTTCAAGCGAGGTGAAAACAAATTCCTACAGGTTAGCAAATCCCTCCTGGGTTGCTTGTATCCTTGAGCAACGGTACCTACCATCAAGTGGACCGTCTGCCTGTCTGTCACATTTTATTATAATTAAAAAAAAAACTTATAGTTCAATCCATCAAATAGACAATTCTGCCGAATTTCATCACAAAAAATATGAAGCTGTTTGAATGAATATAGTTCGGTAAATTGTAACTTACCAGTGATCTATCTACTTGTAGAATGTTACATAATACCTATATTTACGACAGTAACTCTTATTTAATCTGAGCCTATACCTATATACCTTATACATTATACAATACCTGCGCTTGTCGACCTGTGTCCGCTCCTGGCTGCAGCGTCTCGTTCAAGGACGCCTGCATATCTGAAATCTAAATATTAATGTGTGTAAATATTAACGAAATCAACTTAATATCAATTATGTGAAACGGATTTTCGACGTACAATTTCCAGCAAGTTGTAATAGTATGTCGAGAAGGCACCCACTAGTTGCGAATACAAGTTTGTAACTGGGCTGAACGCTCTAGAAAAAATATAAAAGTATTATTATGTCACCCTAAATCATAAACTGGCTAAAAAAATTCAAAAAATACAAAAAAACCAAAAAATTAAAGTTAGGACCTAAGAATAAAGTTAGGACCTAAGAAACAACTTACATAAGTATACTAAATCCACATTTTTTTTACTTAATTTTTTTGGGAGATTTAAATCAATTCTTACATCTAAACTAGGCCGAGCCTGTATTTTAAATGCAAGCGACTTCCAATAAATATTGTCTAATCAACCGACTTCTCAATTCGACTGTATTTTTTTTATGTTTGTTAAATCAGAACTTTCTACTGGGTGCCGTGTGGTCTCATTTCAATTTGGTCCAGTTCTGACAATGGCATCCATGAGACGGTTGGAAGTCGGTTTATTTTTTGTTAAATAGAGTTATTAGTACAAGGACCTTAAATTGTTTTGACACATACAAATGTAAAACTTTGTGAGTGCCTTTTTTGCGATGAGTCCGACAAACTTTTCTAATGCGAAAAGTTTCGGCGCTGCTGCGTTTTCGAATGCTCGATTCCTGGAATTGTCGATATGACGTCACTATGACTCTCCGTATATACAACTTTGATTTTTAGAATTTTTTTTAATAAAATTAATTTAAAAATTGTGGTCAACTTGTCCGACAAAAATCATGCTGCGTATGGAGAGTGTCCACCACCCCAAAAATGTCGATATGACGTCGATGATATATACAAAGTTTTACATTTGTATGTGTCAAAACAATTTAAGGTCCTTGTACTGGGGACTATATTATATCAAAAGAAAGTGCGAACTGACCTTAGAACTTTTTCTACCATTCCGCAAGGACATTGATTGACACCAGCGTTGACTGCGTCTGCGGTACAGACACAGTCCATGCTGGGACCGAGTCCATTGGACGTGATGGTGGTCCGACTATTGATTCGGCTGTTGGGAGTGCCAGGTCGACTGCGACGGCTGGTCTCTTCCAGCCGATCGTAGCCATTCGTAGCGCAGCACACAGTCGTAGCGCTGTACTGATGGTAACCGTTTTGGCGGCATGACAGTCGGCAATTGCCGGACCAGATTTGCTGAAGGGCCGATGTCGTTGCTGACCATTCACATTGATTATAGGTCTAAAATACGAAATTGTTTATCTATACTATCTATACTTAAATCATAAAGAGGAAAGATTTTGTTTGTTTGCATTGAAACTACTGGACCGATCTGAAAAATTCTTTCACCTGTAGAAAGCTACTTTATCAGCGAGTAACATAGGCTATATTTAAAAAAAATACGCGGACGAAGTCGCGTACAACAGCTAGTTTTTAATAAAATCCGCTTTATGCAGCAGCGATGCTGATTTTTATTTACAGTTTCGTTATCGTCACAATGACAGAAGTCATCTTGAAATTTTGATTTGTCTGATATATAAAAATTAGCTGGTGCCCGCGACTTCGCCCGCGTTAAAAGTAAGGGATGTGTAGTTGCTGTTATAAAATTTTCAGGGGTTGTATCTTTATTTTTAGTATATAGCTGGTGCCCGCGACTTCGCCCGCGTTGAAAATTATATAGTACTAAAACCTTCCTCTTGAATCACTCTATCTATTAAAAAAAAACCGCATCAAAACCCGTTGCGTTAAAATGTATGTATGAAATGAATAAACTCCAACACCATTTGATGGATAACTATAAAAAATTAAAAATGTTCTTAGTAACTCCTGAAAAGTGGATACAAGAGCCTATTCTCCTATGCTCTCACCTGGCACCTTGGCCACTTTTAATCCTGTAAGGATAAAGGCGCAAAAAATTGTCGTGGACGAAGTTGCAGGCACCCACTAGTTAAATAATAAAATTAATGATAATCAATGATAAAAAAGCTCACGTATGAATAACAAATTGCGGCGAATATTAAAAATAGTATGATGTAGCCGATGTTCATTTGTAGTAAACTTGTTTATCCACCTGCAAACATAACACTCCATTTTATTTCAAAACAGCAAACCATGAAGGCGTTTTAAAGATTAAATCTTTCTTTCCCCATAATAATGTTCTTCCCCCACATCATAATGTACATCATAATGTACACCATAAGCGCCTACTGCAATCATAAGGCCCATCACATACGTATTACGATATACTTCATATACGATATGCATATTACGATATATTTGTATACAAATATTGGAGTGACCAGACACGCAGCTATAATATATATTATTTCTATTACGTCACCAACGTATACCGTAATATATATTATTGCATATTATGTAATAGCAAGAGCTATTACGACTATCAATGAAATAAAGGCAAAATATATAATATAGCATCGTCTCTGTGTGTGGTACTCATAGCTTGCTATAATATATATAGTATAGTATATTAATCTATATTATAGCTATATGTGTGACGGGCTTAATAGTGTAGGTTCCTTCATTGTCATCACTTGATTCCAGTTAGGTCCTGTGAACTTCAGAGAGGATTGGAATATTTAAAACCATTTTATCTCACTTTGGAAAGTAATACTTACATGTTTACTCTTCATTATCATTTGCCTATTTATCATTGGAGTGCAGTTTACATGGTAATTTAAAATTTCCACCTTTTAATATTTTCCTGACATGTGCACATCTGCTGTCACATATTTTCTAATGACACGTATAGTTCTAAATTAAAACATCATAGAGTAATAGACATAACAATGTTGGTAATGATTACTCTTCTATGTATTGTCTCAACATTTTAATTATTGGATTTTACTTACTCCTTAAGAATCGATTTGCATATAAGAGCGGGGTATGAAAATTTGTGGGAGTAAAATCAAAATTGTCACACGGAATGCGTTACGTTCTTTTTTCGAATATTTAAGAATATTCCTGAAGTTTCAGAGATCTACACAATATCACTAACTAGAATATATTACGTAATTCGTTTTCCAACAGAAACTGAAGGCCTTAGCAGCGGATGTGAGGCAAGCGTTGGGGTACATGAAGAGATTGCTCGGAACTACGCTGCTTTACAATGCAGACTTGGCCGGGAAATTTCTGATAGACGCGGGAAACTAGGTAGTTACTTTAACAATAATCTTACAATGTTAAACATATATAGAAAACTTCGCATATTACGAAGACTTAAACAAATTTATTAACCAAATTGTTTCCCTACAATAAATAAGCTGTAGTTTAATAAGTTCAAATGAAAATTAAAACTAAAATTTCATTTCGTATTAGCATCTCCGGTGGCAACGGAAGAACAGCTTTCCGCAGATTTCCGTAAGAAGTTGGCTGAATGGCAACGCATGAAAGGCGTAAGACAGCCACCGCCCGCGCCAGCAAGACAAGATCTTAGTGAAGACTTCCTTAAGAAGTGGGGTGCGTATCACAATAATTAACTATTATATTATCAGTCTTATTTTGTTATGAGTACTTGTGTGGCCATCAATTTTCCCTTGCCATACCATACCATACGTAAGTCCACACAAATCCACTAATCTGACCCATTCTTTTGTTTTGTAGATGAATGGAAACGCATGAAAGAAACCAACTCTGTACCAGCGTGGGAAGAAGAGGCAAAGCCTGACGAAGTCCTGGTACAAACTTCGACGGGTTTATTCAAATTCCAAGGTAACAAAACACCTAACCTTTATAACTACACATAGATGATGAGTTAATTGTTGCGATACATAATTTCAGGAATCTCTCGTTCCTTCACCCGGAAGCTTCATGAATGGGAAAAGTCTCGTGGAATAGCTCCTGAAGCTTCTACGTCTGCATTACTGCGAGCTGCCAAAGCGAGAAACAAAGCTCCTGCAGCACCACTCACTCGAACTCAATCTGATGGTAGTGTAGCTCCGTCAACAGCTGGTTCTGGACGGCTGCATGCTTCCAGTTTGAGCGTTAATGATGCCGATGAATTCGATTCAGAATACGAGAGGGATCACTCTGTAAGTTATTTACTTTTTATATGAGAAATCATCAGTTCTATTTATATTTATTTGTGTAATGTTTTATAATCGTTTTGTTTAGCCCGAAGGTATAGACGATGTCGACAGTGAAAACACAAGAGGTGCTGTTTTAGTGGAAGTAGAAGCTGAAGAAGTATGTACGGCCGCACCCCTAATGGCGGTTTCACCACGACACACACCGCAAAAACCGGTATATACATATGGACAAGCTGAAGCCAGACTACTATGTGAAACTACATCGGCAGTCACAGGAACTGCTGTTTTACAAAATGGCGCTGGTTAGTGATGAACAATGATGAAATAAAAATAAATAAACAAACCTCAAACCTAAATCACAATAATTTTTTTATAATAAATGTCATATCAAACAATAGTTGATACAATTTTTTTAACATTTCAATAGTTGTCTTTTCAGACACTCGTGGTGTGAAGTCTAAGAGTCAATCCGGAGTCAAAGAAAAACCTTCTCGTGAACAGGTGACACAGTGCGTTCTTAATAAACTAACCTTAATTTATATAGAAACGACATAAAATATTTAAAAGCTTTTTTTACGCTTTAACTGTGAAACTATATTTTCAGGTAAAATCGTCAAGAAAAATGATCACGCTTGGCCGACAGCCTAGTATAGAAGAAGATGCCAAGTTTATCAGAAAAACAATTAAAGAAATCGAAAGAGGCTGTTCCAGCCGCTTTGGTGAAGATGAAGATATGCAACGAGAAGATGAAATTACAGATTTCATGGAAGCTTCAACAAGTAAAAGTCCAGATAATAAAAGTGACAGTTCTAAGGAACTAAGGAACAGAGGTTGTAATGACGATCAAGTTGATGGTAAACGTAAAGACGATAAATCTAATGGGAAGAAAAAATCTAAATCCAGGGCAAGGTTAGAGAGAGAACAGTCTAAACCTTCAGAAAGTGATTCTGAACCAGAAGTTGATACCGTTACTGTAGAAATACCTAGGAGGAGAAAGAGACCTCGGCGAGCATCAGAAAGACCTAGAACTCCTCCAACTTCTCTACAATCAGATTATGAAGGAGAGGTAAACGATACATTCTTCTGTTGACTTTGCATATTACAATATTACACTATCGTTATTTTGTCTTCTACACAAACTTTTACTAAAATATATCGTATTTTAAGATTTGCTTAGATATGTTTTGGGCCTTTGGGCCAATCACTTTCCCATTATATTGATTTACACAGCAATTATTATTTCGTAGGTATATGTACTGAAATTGAGAGCTCCACAATCACCAGAGGCAACCCCTGAAGTTATTGTCAAGACGACACGTAAAATTTTCTCTCCTGTAGTACGTAGTGGTGAATCGGTACCTAGAGCTGTGATACCAGTTGATGTTGAAGACCTAGTTGAAGCAAGTCCTTCCAGAGAGAAGTTTAGTGCAGACAAAATAAAAGGAATTGCGGAAAAAGAAATGTTGCATTCACACTCTAAGGGTTCTGGTGATCTTCAGGAAGAAGAACAGAAACCTAGAAGCCGACCACCGTTGCCTTCATCGCCATCATCACAGAGGAAACCTCAATCAAAGGAAACTGCACCATCCATACGTATAATGATACAACGTTATAACAAAAAAATAAATGAAGAAGGTTTGTTTGACATGACAATTCCAATAAAAAAAACTATAATTACTATAATGTTGTTTAAATATTATACACTCATTTATATTTATTTAGGCCATACATCTGGAGCTAGCAGTGGTGCTTCTTCACCAGCGTGGCGATCACCTACAGCTGAAAGGCGACGACCTCCCGACATGCCTGTTGGAGTAAATATTAGGTAATATAAATTTTATACTTTATAAAAGCAATTAAGAGAAATCTTATTTAATGTTTTTTTAATAACAATATAGTCATAGTGGTATTCGGTTTGCAGAAATAATCCGTTCCTCGAGAGGGAAGTCCAGAAATCAGCCAGTGCATGCCAGCTCTCACGGCGCGATCAAACATCGGCCGAGAAACGCCTTGTACCTACAACGACATCTGGAGATGGAGTTCTGAAATCACATAGCGCTAATGCTTTACATCCAGAACAAAATATGCTGCCGAAAAAGACTGAAAGTAGCCAGGAGACGATTAGATATGCCACCGCAAGCACTGATACCATCGTTCCGGACTTGTCCACAAATTTCCCTAACACTAATTTGAATAAAACTGATACGCAATCCGTGCCGGTAATGAGACAGTTATCAGAGACGAACGTGCCCTTGTCGAGTTATATGGCAGAGAATCCAACGTTTTTTGGAAGGTCTATATCAACGGTAGAGCCAACCACTTCCTTGAAGGACGCTGACGCGGCAGCAACGAGTCTTTCGGAGAGAGCGGCCAAAATCAGAGCAGCTAGGGAGAGATTTCTTGCTTCTGCTGTGCCTTTGCGAAGGGAAACTAGTTCCGCAAATGATTTGAGGCCTGGAGATAGGTATTTACATATTTAGGACTTGATCAATATTACCTACTTAAAAGGATGGGCTACGAAATGGCAAGCTATGAAAAGGAGAAAAAACTATACCATAGCACTCATTCTTGGTTGTTGATAAGTTTTAAAAAAATATAGAAAATATATTTTTTTATATTTTAGTTTGTTAACATTAAACTTTTTTATAACTTTTACGTTTTTATAGATAACCTTTTCTTTTACAATATTCAATAAGTCCCGTATAAAATTTAAAATATTTTCTAGATTTTTTTAAAACAAATTATTATAAATAAATAATCGGAGATTAGGTACACACAGTCATTTCTGTCTAATGGTATTCAGAACCTGAAATTATTTTGTACAGTTGTGATTAACTGTAAAAAACTACCAAGAACGAGAGATAGGTACATATAGTATAGTTTTCCTGCTTGACTAGCTTCAGTTTTATTCCTTTAAATTAAAATAAAATATAAAATAAATGTGGTTTTAATTTAAATTAAACTTTATTTCAAAGGTCAAGCCGCATAAGCTGCGAGAGTGACGTCACGGAGAGCCAAGGGCCTGTACAAGAGTCAGTGTTGGGCCGCAGTGCCTCTACGGGCATGGTCAACGTAGATAGGGAGGCGTGGCAGAGAGTTGCTGAAGGTAAAATTTACTTATACCTAATTAATCTAATGTAACCTACATTTAACACTAAAAACCTACATGTACCTACACTATAAACCTACATGTAACACTAAAAAAATCAATGCAATCAATAAGCGTTCTGCATGTTCAATATAATTAATAATAATATGGATCATTGTAATCTGGTTAAATAAATTTTATTATTATAAATAAAATTAACAAATAAAAAATTAATAATAAATAAGAGGCCTTATCTTTATTCAAAAGCCAAAAGTCAGTTTAAAATGAAATAATATACGAGTACTTATCTAACAAAATCCTTTTCTCGATTTATCCTAAATTACTTGTCTCTAAGTACGAGAGTTGATCCTAAATAGGATTGGCGCTGAAACATGAATTTATGTATACCTACCTCCTCTTGTGTTTGCGATGGCATCCTAATTGTTTGGATTTGATTAGTACAAATGTGGTTTCCTGCCTGCTACATTTCTTATAAAAAAATCATTCCTACGAGTACCACTAACTTAACTTGTCATGTGCCGGATCGTTAAAAATGTAGATCCGCGGATACGGATCTTAACTTTCTTACTCAATCAGTGTCGGTGCACGTGACCTTGAAAGGACCTTATAAAGGTGCCAAAACTGCCAAATGTTTGATTTTAAGAAATAAAAAATAATCTGAATGGAATTTAATAGTTTTTCAATGCTACCTAATGTAGAATTTCAGCTATGAATTAAAAATTAATAAGGTAAAAGATCCGCCAAAATCCGGCACTGATATCCGGCACATCACTAAACTTCACCTATAATGTTACACAGCACGTAATGAATTTCAGGTGGTCGCCGCGACGGTCGAACCAGGTCCCGCTTCAGCCTGGCTCGGCTTGCAGCCAAATTGCGTCGCAAGGACGAAGGAGCCGTCTCGAGACTGTGTAGACAAAGTTTGTTGGTACACTTAAGAAACAAACAATGAATAAATACCTACGTATTATATGAATTTTGGATTTTTCATCTCCTTGCTTCGTTCTGTTCCTCCATTTCAAAAAGGACTCATATGCACTGTGTCGAAAAGGTCGATAATAATAAATATCTTCACAAATTCCACACAGAACGATCTCGTTCCTCAGTAAGCAACTAAGAACATAATCGTGTTTCAAATCACCCGCGCACCGGTGACCGATGCTACTCGCGTCACACAACGGAGGGCCTAATACAGTAACCAGACAGTTGATATACTACATAAATTACTTTTTTTTGGAAAGACATATAATTATTATAAATACAAAACATACATGACTCAGGAACAAAGGTAAAATGTTAACAAAAACATTTTTGCCCCTAGCGGGATTCGAACCCGCGACCGTTTGGTCGCGCGTACTAGCCACTACACTGCAGTGCCTTTGTAAGCTAGACTTACTAGCCACTACACTGCAGTGCCTTTGTAAGCTAGACTTACTAGCCACTACACTGCAGTGCCTTTGTAAGCTAGACTTACTAGCCACTACACTGCAGTGCCTTTGTAAGCTAGACTTACTAGCCACTACACTGCAGTGCCTTTGTAAGCTAGACTTACTAGCCACTACACTGCAGTGCCTTTGTAAGCTAGACTTACTAGCCACTACACCAAACGTGTCGATGGGTGCGCAATTGGACCGTCACCGCACCAGATATTATATTTTACCTCGCAAGAAGCATGTTAAAAAGACTTCAGAAAAAGAGAGGTTATTGAAATAAAAATGCACATTAGGCTTTATTTTCAAATTTATTTTCGTTTCAAAGTTGACACGACCACTTCGTGGCAACGTCCGTTCGTCATTCAATACTGTTGGTAACAATAATTACCGTATCAAAAGAGAAAAGTTGGAACTAATTCATTACATTATTATTATCAATTGAAACGATTCAAATTAGAAATAAACACTACGTTTTTAATTTATTAATATTAGTAATAATAATAATAAGACTCAAAAACACATAACATTATAGTCATTATACGGTAATTTTGGTTGAGGTAGATTTTCTTCATAGTAACTAAATTACCTATTAGAGACATGTAGACAAAAAATACCCAATAGGTTGTGCGAGGCCTAGATAGTTGTAATTTTCCACCGGAAGGGTCGTTCGTTTCAATTCATAATTCATCTATCATGTCTTCAAATAGATATAACTTACACTTTAAAAATATTGAAACTGGAATATTTTAACAGCTATAAAAGTCAAAAATTTAAGAAAAAATAAGTTTGAGAACATTAAGTTGCTATAACTGATGAGGACCTACGAGTTGTAATGGTTGTATAAAAATTTATGACCATTATAAAATTTAAAAAAAAATGGACACTATCAAAAATTCCAGTTCCAGCAAACGTTACAAGTAAGGTACCTAAGTTCTCCTAGCATTATTCGTGGCTAATTTTTATAACCTTACATCATTAATTGAGCCACCAAACGAATTTTCTATATTTAAGTTACACAACAACTTACTTAACTCTTTTAAAAATATTACACTTTGCAACGAAATAAAAAAAAATTAACGATATATTTTATATTCAGATTTAACAGGTGTAACCTGTACTAATTTTGATTTTTTGAAAGATTTAGGACATGTTTGTAAGTTTGTCTTAGTCACGCCATCGAACATACCTTGCCTGGGGAAACAAATATATTTCTATTATATTTAACTACATGTTTTAATTGTTTTTTTAGTATTTTTTAGGCATTAGGTAATTATCAGCCAAAGAATCCATGTTAAAAAATAAATAAAATAATTCCTAATTTAAAAAATATGCCGTCTGTGTTATCAGTACCAATAAAAATTCGTAAAATTTCAATATTTTTAGGGTAACTTTGTAGTGTAATAACTTCTTATTTTTATACTGATGTTACTAAAAAAACAAACAAATATTTGTCGTTAATCATCAACAAATACTATATTTAAAAGTTTTGACAGTATTTTTTTATATTATTTTTACTTACAAGCCATTTAAGGTAACGTAATAAAACTTTTACATCGATTTCATTCGTTCTCATTTATTTTTCTAATTATTTGCTTTTTTTCTTAATTTACGTCTCGAACTTTAAGTAAAATCACAACTTACATAGTCGGTCAAAATGACAATTATCAAACAATAAAATTATCGTTGCAAAGCGTATTAATTAATATCAGTAACATGAATCCATACCAAAAAAAAGTGCGAAAAAACTTAATAAACGGAATTCTTAATAATAAAAGGGTGAAAACAAAAATATTTAAAATTGCCAACACTTGTGTCACAGTATACATTTACGTATGTTCATATATTATATTAATGTTACATAATATTATGCTCTATACGCTGGACGCTCTCGTAATAAGTACCAAAAAATAACCATTAAAATGATCTATGGCAATACGTTGGTTTACCAAATTGTGACCAATTCAGAAATCTCACTTACTAAGTTATAACTTATTAAGTAATAGTTAACCATTGGTAACGTTTAAATATTAAATTAAATTGATTTCAAAAATTAAATACATTAAATTATACACAGATTTTGAAATTATATTCCCACATATTAGAAAATTCTTCAAGCAATATCTAAACAGTTAATTTTTTCGCTAACATGACCAGTTAGTCCTTTAGTTTTTAATATTCAAAAGATGTAAAATAGGATAAAAATGTAAAATATAAAATAACGGTTCACTTGGTGGTAAGTGGCTACCGTCGCCTACCAAATAAAACTCAAGAGCATTCACGATTACATGAAAAATATTATCAATATAAAATATTATTAAATGATCACAAAATGGCAGACAAAACAACAACAATGAACATTCATATTACAATTTGTAAATTAAAATACAGGTAGATATACCTAACGTGTATCTAGGTACAATATTGCTTAGCGAATATCATTGGATTAACTGTATAATAAAATGAAATATAAATTAACTGTCGTATATAAAATATATATATCAGGTAT
The DNA here is from genome assembly GCA_945859745.1 of Synanthedon formicaeformis. Taxonomy (NCBI): domain Eukaryota; kingdom Metazoa; phylum Arthropoda; class Insecta; order Lepidoptera; family Sesiidae; genus Synanthedon; species Synanthedon formicaeformis. Next base: position 11,584,304 of record OX243961.1, read on the forward strand.
GTATGGAAAAACTATTGCAGCAAGTTATGGAATGTGTGGTTTGTTATAAATAAATAAATAATGATTTACTATTGAACAACAAAAGATTTGAACGTTGAGTGGAATTCCTAAAATGGAATGGATCAAAGTTACAGTTGTGGGGATTGGTGACATTGGCCTTATCCCAATCCCAATCCGCTTAGAAATGGGACTCAAAATTGTTCTCCAGGAGGCACGAATTCAGGCTTATTATAACTTTTCATTAAGGACGGAGAAGCCAATGTCTAAAAGTAATCGATATATTCGTGTAAAAAATTTACGTCAATCGAACTTGTCATCTAGCTTAACTCTAATCGTATGGTACATTTTGTCTCAGATAAAATAAGAACTAAAGACAGAGCCCTGTGAACGGCAAAGTGAAGCCGTAATAACTACACTGTACATAAACGGTTACATGCACGCAAATGAACAAACGTCTCACCTTATTACAATACTAGCCGGTGTCCGCGACTTCGTCCGCGTTGGAAAATGAAAAATATAAGACCTGAGAAAATATATGAGTACTAGTAAAAATGACCCGCTCCCGGATTTGCATGAGTTCAAAATAAAAACTATCTTGGACAAAATTAAACATACATACGAAATTTTATCAAAATCGGTTCAGTAATTTAGGAGTCCATCGCGCACAAACACGTGACACGAAATTTTTATATTAGATTTACTAGTGAAAATGTGAAAAATGAAATCTTTAAAAAAATATAAAGCAGATGGAATCACATTTCACTCGTAACTAAGTAGCGCTGTCTGTCTGTCTGTTACCTTTTCACGCCTTAACTACTCAACCGATCATCATGAAATTTTAAATACACGTTGTCAGGGATACGGGAAAGAACATAGGGTAACTTTAATCCAGAAAAAGAGGATTGTTCCCGAGGGATCATATAAAATAAAATTGTAAATTAAAAGTGTTGTAGCAGCAAGAGATCAAGTGTTATGTCGCTTATATACATTTTTATATTTTTCAACGCGGACGAAGTCGCGGGCACCAACTAGCGTTTTCTATAAAAACAATGAGGTTAAAATCTTGGAACACAAAATCTCAAAGCAGTAGGTATACATGTTTATAAAACCAGCTTCACTGTGTTGGTCCTCAAAATTCTGTCTATAGTTTTTACTTGGTCTGAGCATTTTGTATGATCCATATTATTTTGGTATAAACCATGTTCGATGTTTAAAAATGTTACAAGCACCTCACACCTGTACAAATGCCAACCGTTAGAAGCGGTTACTTAGCGCTTTAACTTAGTTTACTATATTGTAGGCCTCTTTCACCAACTACAAGTAAAGTGTTGATTAGTTACTTTTTAAGTAACGCTAACTGGCGAGTAAATGTTACTACTAATCTTGTGTCAATTTCATTGAAATTACCCATTGAGTAATGCTATTTGAAGATGGTGAAACTCGTACGCTTTCTTACCGGTGACCGGTTTAAATGGCGGTTAGCCTACTTGACACTTTACTCAAAGGTGGTGAAAGAGGCCCACTGTCTTATAAGTTACGGTTAAATTTGGTAGCGAAAAAAAAATAACATAGGTAAACAATATCATGTCAATTTGTAATAAATGTTTCAAGTTTGCAGGGTAGGTACCTAATTAAAAATCAAAAATGCCTTTTCAAGATAATCACAATTATTAAAATGACAATAAGGAATGAAAAATTAACGTTTGGCTATTATTTAATCAATACTATGGTTAACTATTAGTTTATATACAATCGTTACTTATGTTATGTCTAACTATTAGTTAACAATCAATAATCATGGTTAACTGTTTGTTAATTTTCGCTACCAATTTTAGGCGTTTTTAGTACAAAATTGTTAACTGAAGATATTTTATTGGAAAAAAAATAATTGTAAATTAATAATTTGTTAAACTTATTTCCATATGTCAATAACAAGTTTTAACCAACAAATGAATCATAAATAATAATATTAAAAAAGGTACAGCAAGTTAAATATGTATCAATAAAAATAATTTATAAAAACCATTGTACAACTTTCAGGTATCTGTTATTGCGATGACAATATTCTTTATAGACATTTTTTTATTTTTTTTACATTTATTTATATTATAATATTATAAAGGAAACGTATAAAAAATTGGTAAAATTGAATACGAAACACAACCCTGAATTATATTTTTCATATTCTCAAATACTCTAGGGAGTGCGAGGCAGTACTGCCTATAATCCAATATATATATAAAAATTCATAGTACCTATATTTACAGAATAATCAAAATATATAGATACAAATTAATAGATCAAAGTATTTAAAGAAAAAAAAATCTCAAAAAATAAAACAACAAGTGTCTACGCAACCAAATTACATACAAATAATCTTGAAAAAAAAAGTTTTAATGTTAAATAATGTTATAAAACTAATTAAAATATATTCAAAATTTAGTTTTTCGCAAATAATTAATAATATAAAATATATGCAGTAACAGTGATGGTCCTTGATAACAATTTCAAAGTAGAAGAGACAACAGCATTGTGAAAAACCTCGACACATATCCGACGGGATACGAACACTACACCGGATATGTGCCAAACCCTTAAATATACAGGTGTTATGAAAAATCAAAAATACTGCACTTGAAATGATAAATTAGGCTATTCATTATCCAATTTCAACAACGAGCCAAATAGAAGCTTAGACCCTGTTATAAAAACCTAGCGTCAATGTTAAAATTCTAGATATTTAAAAGACCTAACCTACGCCTATGTCTAGTTTAACTTAGTTTAATTGAAGAATCAGGTACATAGTCGGCGTTTTTTTATTACAATTTTAAAGTTAAATCTGAGTTGTAAATTTTTATATTACTTTTATTATTATTTACACTTTATAGCCATTTACGTGTTTTATAAAGTCAAAAAATTATTTTTTTTACCACTTAATTATTATTTAAGATAATTTCAGCGAAATAAAATATTTTTTATTTTCTTATAAAAAAAATCAGAATTATGATTATTTGTAAGGACACAAAGGTCACGCAGTCTATAGGGAATTCGTAGCCAAAAAATTCGATATTTTTTTAAATATTTTTTTGTGTTTTAACTTTTTATTTTAGTGTTATGTACTAAAGCAAAAATTATATTTTTTTATATTCTTCAAAGAGGAAAATATGAAATTTTTGAAATTATTCCCATAGATATAATAGGTAAATGTTTGTATGTGGTTAGTCCATACATAAAATTATAAATAAAATACATTATCTGCTTATTAAATTTACTTTTGACTCGATAAAACGCAAATGGCTAATCCGATTATTGATTATAATTACATTAATTTTATTGTACCTAGGGTGCTTTAAAAGTATATTTTCAATGTACAAAATGTATATATGTATATCTATTTAGCTCGAATTTGTACGCGCCTTCAGTAAAACTAGTCGAAATTTTAGTTAAGTAATTTGGAAAAAAAAACAATTTTAATTTGGTATGGACATGCAAATGATAATATTTTAATTATAAAATACAATTATTAATTAGTTTATGAAACCGCAATAAAAAAGAACTATTAAAATCCTATAACCTATAAAAAAATTAGCGACTGGGCAGCGTTTGCTTTTGTGGTTTACGACTCTATTTTAAAAAATGGAGGAATTTAAGGTTTCTATACTAAGGGTCCTTAAAATAAATATTTTATAAATTATGTGTCAAATAACCATGGGGTAAATGTATAGCAGGTCGATGGGTATTTACCAGGCGTATATATAAGTATATTATGTAAAAAAAAAAAACTTAAAATGTAAAACACCATAGTCTAGTATCTAATAAAAGTTTATAACGAAGTAAATGAGGTAGATTTTTAAAATTGTGATATGGGATGATCTATAACGAGATTGCGAGGGAAGGAGAGACCCGAGACTGTTGATAGTTTCACTAATAAGCAAGAAGAGTTGCCTTTTTTTCACCAAGATAATGCAAAAAAGGCTTTTGATCAATAGAAAAGGTGTTATGATCCATCAAGATAATGCAAAAAAGGCTTTTGACCAATAGAAAAGGTGCCTTTTTTCCACCAAGATAATGCAAAAAAGGCTTTTGATCAATAGAAAAGGTGTAATGATCCATCAAGATAATGCAAAAAAGGCTTTTGACCAATAGAAACCATGTTGTTGCACGCGACTTAGCCTATGTTATTCGCTGATAACGTAGCTTTCTAAGGAAGCTTTCTAATGTGAAGGAATTTCCAAAATCGGATGAGTAGTTTGTGATTTTATTCATTACAGTTAATTTTATATTTACTTTTTTATTAGTGAAACGTCAACAGCTTGTTTCGCGAAAAAAGTTTGAAGAATTATTAAAAGAATCGACTCTTTTTGCAACAATTATTACCTATACTCTATTCTTTCTAATTAAAAAAAACATACTCACAGCTAATCTATTTAAAAAGGTGCATTTAACTATTCAGTAACTTCAACGTCTATAAACTATTTTAATATCTTATTCAATATCCTTAGTTTCGTTGTATTTTGTTTATAACCGTATTATAAAATGTATTTTTACACTTTATAGAACTATCTAATGTAAGGCCAACGGGACGAGATAAAAAATGCGAGACGGAATTTAAATAAAAATTTTGCAAAAATATTTCTTAATGAATGACTCTACTTGCTAATAATTTCTAATAAGGGTGATTTCGGGGTCAGGTGACTATATATATAGGGTCATTCCATCGTGTTTTTATTTCACAAAATAAAATAAGTTGACAACGGTAGTAAGTAACTCTGCTAGCTATGTCAGAGGTCGCGGGTTCGATCCCCACTCATTACAAAAAAAAATGTCTATGTTTGTCTTGGACTGTCTTCGTGTTTTTTATGTAGATATATATTTATATTACAAAAAAGAGTATATTTATCAGTACAAGCTCTTTTTAGTTTTTTAGTATGCATAGTCCAAACATTATTATATTTATTTTTGCAGACTTCGCAGATGAAGTTTTTTGTTTTTTTGTTTTTTTTTTTATTTTAACTTCATAAGAAACTTGCTTGGACTGAAACTAATAAATATTTTTAAAAAATTAGCGCAATTAGTCCATCTGTTTTCGAGTTTTATTTTTATTTACGTGGATATTGTTATCAACTTTTATTAACAAAATATGGATTTAAATATTTCATCTCGTCCCCTAATTCGCTCTATTGTCTAAAAAATCTAAGTAGAGGTTTAAAGGAAAGATAACGGTAACATTGTAAAAAAAGTTATTTCATAAAAGGTACATTATATATTAATAATATAATAATATATAATGATTGGTTATGTGCGAAATATATTATTAATTTGTGTCCTAATGGAATGTTTTTATAAAAAGGTAACGGATAGCTTCTTGGGCTTTCACTAAACAACCTTATTTTTGTATGATGCAAATACACTGGGATCATTTGAAAAAAAATTTTTATTTTGTAGTATTTGAGGAAATAAGAATATTTTGGAATAATTTTTCTTAGAAAATTAGCGAAAAAATAAAAACTTAAAAAATTTTTGGTTTGTAATATCTTCGTTACTAATGCATAAAAAGTTCAGAGATACTTAGTCATATTTTTTTTTAATTAAAATTTATAAAAAAATTTATTGTAAATTGTTGAAGCTAATACAAAAATACAAAGTAAAAAGTCTTATTAATTCTTTATAGATTATTCCTATCGACAACCTAATTTTTAATTTATATTATAGTTAAGACGTTTTTATGCAAAAACTTTATTGAGTTTTGTAGTCAGCAATTAAAAATAATAATTTAGTGAAAAAAAATCAAAATTAAAAAATATATATTATAACCGGTGAAAATAAATATTTTAGAAATTAATTGCACTAGATATGAAATTAAATTAAATTTTTTATTTTGCTTCAAAAAATTTACGTCTTGTTTTTTTTTAAATGTATTCTATGACCAATGTAATTGCATCACAAGGAAGGTTAACTTAGCAACGGTCCAAAGAAGGAAAAAATCTTGATATACACAACTTTTTTTTAACATCCATAAAATACATTCACTTTATATACAAGTTCAGTGTATTAGGTACTATGTATGTATATACGGGGTGTTTGGATTTCATTTTGGTCTATATTTTGTACGATTACGTTGCACTAACGGTGAAATACTATTTGTAACATGCTGTGTTCAGGTGTTTACTATAAAAGGAGGCACTCGATTTACTCAACACACGCTCAATACTCAATCAATATATATAAAACTCTCAACGAACCTGTCATTTGTTTATTGTCCCTCACTAATCTCAGGCCGATTTCAACCAATAGGGATATTGACTGTATTCAAATGAAACGTTATTTTCAATAATAGAATACCCAAAACTATATTTTACTTTATTTTTAAGGAATTTAATTGTTATTTAACAATCTAAATGTAAATAAAATGACTCAAGTGACAACGAACACCAATCGTCATGACGTCACACATGTTCGCAAACATCACCGCTGTTGGGAACAAGTGACGTCACAACGGTCACGTGACAAATGTTGGTTCTAACAAAAAAAAATTATTAAATATTTTAGACTATATTACGCTTGATTTTAAACACTGTAAAAAAAAATAGTCAACGTCCCTATTTTATTGTTAACGCTATATACAAATGTGCATTTAGCATTCGTGTAAATGTATTATGTATATGTACAGAAATAGTGATGACGACTGCTCAAAATAGTGAGCGATCGTCGCATTCAATACGGCGGTCTTAACGAGAATACCTTCACGTGCTTTTTACATTCGCCTTCGCCTACGTCCAGTACCAGCAACGCAAGCGAAACTAGTCTCTATCGCCTAAAGCATTAGTCTCACATTTGTTTGTACATTCACCAGCGCTGGGGGTCTAGTGATGTGGGGACGCCATTTAAAAATACCGGAGGGACACTAATTTTTTAGCTATTTAAAAATGAATAGGATCTGAATGACTTTTGAGTTTAAAAAGAAATTCTTTAAGAAGCGTTTAACAAATAAATTCGTATAAACAAGTATAGTTTACTATACTTATATAATAGGAAGTCTCTATTGGAACTCAGATTAATATTGATTTACTTAATATAGAATCTCATTTAACGAATTTCCCTTCGTCCTTTTTTTTTTAAACGCCGCGCACACACATCACCACTGGAGGCGAATTCGAATTATTTTTAATTATTTTATTTATCAACTATATACAAAAAAAGTGTACCCGTAATTTACCAAAAAAAAAAAAAAAAAATCAGCCTTTAAATAATAAAGTTTTAGGAACAAAACACGCCAAGCTATCCTCGCGGAGAATACGAGCCTCATCGGTACAAATGATCACCATCGGAGAACGCGAAGTGTTAATGGGCCGCCAGCCCCCGTGTAGTGGACACCCTGACCGATGGACATTCAACCGTTGGGCTGCAGGGTCGGGTGGCCAATGCTGTTGTCCCTATCGAAACTACCCCTCAGCTCCGAGTTCATATTATCGTCGGGTAGTTTACCGAACGAGTCTTCGGACCTGCACAGGTCGTAGTCCGGTCTTCGCGAGGTGTCCAGCAGGTGGAAGGTGGTCGACGCTGAGGTGTCAGGGTCCAGGACTGTCTCCATGGTGGCGTCGGCCTCCTCGTACCGCGACACGTCGAAGGTCGCGTCGTAGTTGCGATTTTTCCTCATTTTGCCGTTCGGCGTTTTTGACTGCTGAAAAACAATGCGAGCGGTCAACTATTTAATAATGAAAGCGGCATTACACTGAAGGCCTCTTTCATCATCTCTGAGTAAAGTGTCAAGTAGACTAACCGCCATTTAAAGTCATCGGTAAGAAAGCGTAGGAATTTCACCATCTTCGAGTAGCATTACTCAATGTGATTTCAATGAAATTGAAACAAGATACTTGTAACATTTACTCGCCAATTAGCGTAACTTGAAAAGAAACTAATCAACACTACACTTCACTTGTAGTTGGTGAAAGAGGCCCTAATTGTAGTAATTAAAGCGTTTTTTTATGCTAAAAAGTGTCGGGTAAGCTGAATTTGTTGTCTACGGCCGCTATAATTTCATCCCCCTACTTCCATTAGCCCAGATAGCTGAAGGACAAACAAAAAATTTAATACTACAAACGAAAACACGAATTAAACATATTGAAAGTTTGTAAACATGCTACAGGATCACTAAACTCTTAAATAAATAAGAAATGAGTAAGGCCAATTCAATAGATCACACTTGACACCGACAAAACTTGGTAACGGAGGGCACACAATATTATTAATTTTTTCAAAGGAACTACACAATAGCTTAACTTTTTTCAGTTAAAAATACATATTATAATAATTTAAATAAGGCAATTTTTAAGCAGATCACCTCACAATGTGATTTATTAAATTGGCCCTGCTGTAAATCTGAGTTCCACCAGGATAATAATAATTGATTTAGTCCTAAAATTAAAAAAATGGAGCCTTTTAGAATTGAAGGCAACAATAATAAGTAAAACAACAGTAGTCTGAACACAAATTCAGGCTATGGCCTGGACGATACCAAATATTTAGCCAATAGAACTGCGAGGTAATAGAATGTAAAGTAATGAAATATCGCGTAAAACGTGAAGCAGAGATTCGCAAACGTTGTATTTAGATAAGTGAGCAAAGTGGCGATATTATATTATGGCATGATTGAGCGATGTACTCACATTTGGATTTTCAGTGATGTGGACATGCCCATTAAGCAGAGGCTCGCCAGCCTCCTTCGACCCGCCTCCGTTTGCGAGACGACCGCCGATATTCTGAACCAAATAATTACATTTTTAACGTCTAACTAACGCCTTTACTTTTATAATGATCATGTTAAGAGCCTTTACTCATAATATACTGCAGGATATGAGGCTGGATGCAGACAGAAAGCTAAGTAACTTAGTTTAATTCAGCTCGCATAGCTTGCAGTCTGACACAAGTATGAAAAAGTGTCTAAAATAAATCTAGTTTTCGGTCTCCATCCCACTTAAGGCTTCTTAAACCGTCTGGAATATAATTAAGATTTCCTATGCGTTTTTTTTAATGTGAAACATGTGTACTTTTCGGATGAGACCGGATGTTGACGCCAACATTTGGCCAAACTTTGGCCAATACTTTGACGGGTGTAATATGAAAGTATTTTTTAAATAAAATAAAAAATTAAACAATATATTTTTCTATGTTTCACATCTGCCAGGCGTCCCGCGACGGGTCAATTTTATTTTAATTTTTTAATATAAGGCTTTGCTCATAGCCACTTCGCCAGATTGCTAATTCTTTGACATGTAATATTGGCTAGGTTCTTTAATTCTAAACTGCTGTTGAGTATCGGCGTTAATAACGGAGCTATTTCCCTATCCTCACTTTGTTCCCTACTCTTATTATACTATTTCTGGATTTCTGATAAGGATATTTCCTGTCCGTCATATATCTTCATATAAAAGTACAAAAACCTAAATCATAGCTAAGCTTTTAGTATTTGTTATAACTTCAGGTCGCAAAAACAATCTATGTTTGCATATTAATCACTTCTGTGCCATATCAAGTGAGATGATCGAAAAATTTTTAATTAATTGTAATTGTAAATAAATTGTCAATTTATAATGAACTACATCTATATATAAAATGAAGTCAGTTAGTTACACAATTTATAATAACTCAAGAAAGTCTGAACTGATGTTCATTGACTTTGATTTGTTGAATCCCCAACAAAGGTGATTCACGAAAAAAATTATAAATAATATTCATTTCCTCATAATTTTTTTTGATATGTCGGATTGACTGATTTTTGTTTCGATTGATTTGTTTGTCAACCTCGAGAAGTTTCATCGAAAAGTAAGAAAATCACAAAATAAATCCACATATAACGCCATCTCTGTTACATGATAGAAACAAAAATGTACTTAACATTTTATTGAACTTAATTAATTTTAAGTAATTCATTTCTTCATAATAAAAATCTTAATTTACTTAGTTCAATTAATGAATTAACGTAAAATTTATAATTTTGAGACGGTACGAATTTATATACGGGTCAGCTAGTTTATAATAAATTGTAATTGTAATAGTGGAATTTGCGTCACAAGTGCCAAAGGGGAACATAAAAAGAACGCCTTTGACAGAATCATGGCGGACTCTTGCCTTCACGCGTCAATGGTAAAAGGTAGTGACGATCAACTTCTACTATTTCGTTTTAAATTCTAATGAGTTGACGTAAAGTCACATTTTCTTTAAATTACGTATTTACTATTATGTTTGTTTATAAATGACAGTTCATGCTCTACGCATATGTCACTTTTAAATGTTCCATAAAATTCGTTGTTTTGTATGGCACGCGTGTTCCATGTTGTAGTAATTTGATGGTTATTTTAAAAAATATGAATCTGCGTTTTAACGCAGATTCATAAATTCAGTTAAATTTTATATTACAGGCTTGATTTATTAGGAATACTCGATTGTATTAATAAATAAATAAATAATATTTACCTTCATCTCAGTTGCCTCCTCTTCTGTCGCTTCATTTGGAGATGTATTTCTTCTTCGTGACCTGAAAAATTAATAAATTTTAAGCTTTATTTTAACTATAAGCGCCTCTTTCACCGACGTCAAGTAGGCTAAACCGTTACTTAAAGTCACCTGTCACCGGGAATAATTTAGCTGATATACCTTTGTTGTAGCTGAAACTTCCCAAATATTAAATAGAAAATAATAATAAAAAATTCGCCTATCGAATGATGCAGTTAAACTGAGAGCACAATTCAATAAAACAGAAAATGATTTCTAAAAGTAACTAATCAACACTTTATTTGTAGTTGGTGAAAGAGGCGCTAAGAGTTGATATTTAAAAGATAAATTATGTAATATCGTCGTTATCAAACCAAAATCTGCCATGTGCAAAAAGTGTACTTTTGAGGTCAATATCTCAAGTTTTGAGATTTTCTTTTCCTCAAAAAAGGGAAAGAATTTTCCTCAAAAATTTCACATGAAGGTTTATTAAAAAAAAAGTATTTTATCTGAAACTTTTTATATGCTTTTTATACGTAAACTAATGTGTCTGAAGGTTTCTTATACGTAAACTAATGATTTACTAATTTATTTATTTATTATTTTGATAATAGAGTAAATTTTTCACGTGACAGATTCTAGCTTTTAATTTAATAAAAGTATCTCATACTTTTATTAAATTAAAAGGTTCGACAAATAGTGCTCATAAGCACTTAACTGTCTTAAATTAAATAACCACTAAGGTCAAAATATAGGAATTTTAAATTTTAGTTTGACAAAGAATTATTATTACTAGCTGGTGCCCGCGACTTCGTCCGCGTTCAAAATGTTATATAGCCTTTGACTATCGCGCCCTCTCGCGGTGAGTAGCCGACTTGTTGAGTCAAAGCTGTTTGTCTTAATAGTTCTGCCACTGAACGATAGATGGCGTTAATCTAAATAAGGATAATATTTTTATTTTTTTGCCTTTTAGGTCACACTAAATAGCCTAAAGCCTTCCTCGATAAAGGGACTATCCAACACAAAAAATTTTTTTTTTTAATTCGAACCAGTAGTTCTGAGATTAGCGCGTACAATAAAAAAAAAAACAAACTCTACAGCTTTATACATTGGTATAGATAATAAATTTAGAAACCTTATTGGCGAACGAGCCCTTTTCCTTCTTCTCCAAAAGCAAAAGCCGACGACAGCAATAATCAAGAGTGCGAGGAGCGCACTACCAATGCCAATACCTAAAAAAAAAACATTTTAATAAATTTCATAGTTACGTATAAATCAATATACTAATAATAAATCTGTAAGGGTTGGTCATGGAGTAAGTTACTTTGTTTTCAGAGATATCGTTGTTTATAGGATCTATACATGATACTGAAACTAAATTGACGATTTTTAGAATTTTTTTCTGTATGTATGTATGTTTCTCCATAACTCTTAAACGAATTAACTGATTTTCATGAAACTTGGTACATAAACATTTAGACATACATGACACAGGATAGGCTACTTTTTTAACGCGGACGAAGTCGCGGGCGTCAGCTAGTAAATAAATAAAAACTTATTGTCCAATAGCTGGTGCCCGCGACTTCGTCCGCGTTGAAAGGTACCCTATGTCCTTTCTGGGGTCCCAGACAATGTGTATGCAAAATTTTATAGTGATCAGTTCAGTAGTTTTTGCGTGAAAGAGTGACAAACATCCATACAAACTTTCGTATTTATAATATTAAGTACGGATGAGGTTTAAAGAACCAAGGTCTGACATGAAGCATCAGATGCGCTAATGCAATTAATGCAATTCACGGATGAAAATCCGTGAAAATTTAGTTCGAAAAGCGTGAAATACTATCATTAGTTTTAAAAAAATCATATTCCTTTATTGTAGTTATTTATTTCATGATAATGAGGTTATCTAAACTTTCTCAGTTTTAAATTCCAAGCTTGAAAAACAGAAAAATCAACTCAAAAAGTATGTATTTATAAAAAAAAACGTAACTATTGGATTATTGGATATTCGAACGGTTTTAAATTTACACATGAAACTAAAATATAGACGTGAAATTTCATTGTTGTTGCCAAATGTACTACAATATGTTTAGTATTATTTCTTTACTTAATTTTAAAAATAAAACAACGGTGTAGTAGTAAAAGAAGAACAACTTTTTAAAGGAGAATAAAATGCATATATTAGGTTTAAAATTTAAAGATTACCACACAAATGCACTAGGAAATAATTTAATTAGGTTAAAGTTTAACCTAAGTAGTACCTAAGTAAAGTGAGTTAGTGTTGTCTTGTTGAATCGGTTGTGGGGATATGTTGAGCATTTTACCCTCTTTCCAAACCCCGTACACCGTCACGTAGGTAGTCTGGCTAGGATCTAGGCCATTTAGCTGAAAAATAAATAAAACACAAATTATATTGGTAACACCTTTTCTTAAATGAAAATTCCCACACGTATACTGGAAATACTATAAAAAACTAGCTGGTGCCCGCGACTTCGTCCGCGTTCTGGATGAAAGGTACCCTATGTCCTTTCTGGTGTCCCAGACAACGTGTATGCAAAATTTCATGGTGATCGGGTCAGTAGTTTTTGAGTGAAAGCGTAACAAACAAACAAACCAACTCACATTCACATTTATAATATTAGTAAGGACATCTAACTACTCGTGGTTATTGCCCGCGACTTCATTCGCACCTTCTTTGGTGTTAAAACATATTCGATCTTTATTGCTCATAATTATATTTCCGGCAGACATTTTTTTTCTTTTTTTTTCCTGGATGAAAGGATGAATGTCCTTTTCTGTATTCCTGACAATGTATTTGTTGAGTTGAGTAGCTGAAGCGTGAATTCGTAAAAAAAAACATGGGATGGCAACACATAAGTTTGTTGGATTTTAAAGTTTACACAAAGATCTAGAATCGATTCGGTCAACAAATTAAAATAATTTTGATGTGAAATGTATAATAATAGATAGTTAAATATTAAAATTAATTTATAACTTTACCTACACCCTTCAAGAATGTAATAAAATTTTATGTATATATATAAAAATTTTGTGTTAGTTTGTGTATCACTTAAAAACTCTAACTAGTCGACGGATTGACTTGAAATTTTTACACAATATGCAATCCAATTCAAGGATTAATCTTGCAATCCATCTGCCGAAAGCGAGGAGAACGAGAATCGCTGTCACATTTAAAGTGGAAGTTAGCCGTTGTTATGGCAGCCGAGTTAATATAAGACTGAGCCACAGCGAAGCATAGAAGGGTTCAGCTAGTTTTTTATAAAGGATTGAATAATTACCTCAACAGTGTCTCCGGTTGTGTTGATAACCGCCCATTGCTCCATTGGCACAGTGATGTTTTGCGTGAACCTCAACATTCTGGGGCCAGCCGACCCAAACAGCAATTTCAATCCGGAGCTTGTGTATACGTACTTGGGGTCTTGTTGGACTGTAAAGTATAATAATTTTACTTAGCGCCAATTTCACAAACGTCAATTAGGCCAAACTGTCATTTAAAGTCACCGGTAACCGGGAATAATTTAGCTGATATACCTTTGTTTGTACTGTAAACGTCCCAAACATTAAATAGAAAATAATTTAAAAAAATCGGCTATCGAATGATGCAGCAAACCGAGTGCATAATTCAATATAACAGAAAATGATTTCTAAAAGTAACTAATCAACACTTTAAATGTAGTTTGTGAAAGAGGCCCTTACTCTATAATAGTTACAGGTTTTCTAGATTTCGTTCAAAAACTATAAAATCTGGACTAGTTGAGGGCAGATTTAATAGTTTTTAGAAGTTGGGTAGGGTTTTCGCATTGCCCAAAAAATCCATGCAGCTAATGCAAGATATATTATTTCGAGGGCTAATGCAATTTTGAACGATTTTTCTTTTATAAAGTAAGTACCTATATTTTAATTTAAAAATACCTAACGTGCTATTTAGAAACAAGAAGAAACTTTCTTAATTTTTTTTAAATCATAGATTATTTAAAGGTGTTCGAGATTTTTGGGTGAAAGCCTGTCCAAATGAGATAAATAAAACACCGCACACACACTCAATGTTATATTCTTTCACCCGATATGCAAATTGTTTACGATAACATACTTTAGACAGTTGATTTGAATTAAAATATAAACAAGCCGTTTGACGTGCGACAAAACACACCGATAGCAATAGAAAACTAATGAAATCTAGTGCCTTTTGACAACTACTTATCTACATGACATTTACTCGTACATGATAAAACGCCTAAACAAAAGGTATGAATGATTTTTTATTTGTTTTACTGGTACTTACTGGGCGGTCGAGTGTCGGCGGGTATTGTGAGTACAGGGGCGTCCATCGACGGCGAAGAATCTGAAGCCTTCACGATCACGTAGAGGTCACTTTTCGAGTTCACGTCAGTCAGCTAAAGCACAAAATTATTATACTATTCATTTTTACTCTCATTTCTATAAGAAAACAATTAAATAACATAACTTGAAGTATTAAATTCTCACTTAGATATGGGTAACTATGCAATCAACAACGTTTTCCACGAAAATAGAAATAGGAAATCGAGGGTATTCTGGCAGAAACGGATAAGTACAGAAAATTCCAAAATGAGAAAAGAGCATTCAAAAGTTTGAGGGCTCATAGTAAAACGGTGAAGCACAATAGCCATAATAAAATATAAAACTGTGGTAAAAGCTAATTTAGTTATACTGTTTTGCTAGATAAAAAGAGCAGAAGAAAATAAGTGTGCCTATGTATCTAATTTTCGTTAAATTTTGCACTTATTCGATTCTGCCAGAATACCCTCGAAATCTGACCTGAGTAGTTAAAATACATATTATAAAAAAATATATGAAAACCTTAAAATAATATCACTTCTAACTTAACTTTAACTGTACCCAATAAAAAAATAAATATTTAATTAAATTTCCACGAACAATTATTGCAAAGTTTTTTTAAAGTTTTTACAGTATTTTACTTGGATATTATTGATCAAATTATTAATTGTCTGTCTTGTATTAAATAATTTAACAATTTCCATCATAGGATCTAAATGTTTAGTAATAAAAAGTATTTAAATTTCTATTAGAAGAAAATGTCATATAAAAATAATCTGAATGTATTGAAGAATGTATTACCACCACATAGTTGTTGTAGGTGTAAAGTGTGGTCCAAGCGTCAAGCGACTTGCTGATATTCGCGCTGTACGAGACGAGATATCTCGTCGGCCTTAACTCGCCTCCGCTACCGCCTCCGCCTCCGCTCCCGCCTCCGTTCCACGACACCCTCAGCGTCGACGTGTTTACGTACTTGTACTCTATGTTCTTTACTCTCTCTGTGCGAAGTAACAAACAAATTAACATTGTTTGTTATTTTGTTGCATTATATAATTATAACTTTTGCAAAACAAACATATTTGCTAATTGTCATTATTGCGGGAAAAATTAAATTAAGGGCCTCTTTCACTAACGAGAAGTAATGTGTTGATTGGTTACTTTTAAAAATAATTTTCTGTTTTATTGAATTATGCACTCGGTTTACATTCATCATCATTCGATTCGATAGGCGATTTTTTTTTATTATTTTCTTTTCAATGTTTGGCTTTTACCGTACAAACAAAGGTATATATATATATATATATATATATATATATATATATATATATATATATATATATATATATATATATATATATATATATATATATATACATATATATCAGCTCCATTATCCCCGGTTACCGGTGACTTTAAATGTCAGTTAGCCTACTTGACAGATGGTGAAACAGGCGCTAAGACTTAGATTGTCTTAAAAATTAGAATTTTATAATTTACTAGCTGCTGCCCGCGACTTCGCCCGCGTAACTTTGTAAATTATATACCAAAACTTTCCTCGAGAACCACTCTATCCATTGGTGAAAACAGCATGAAATCAGTGCAGTAGTTTTTGAGTTTATCACGAATAGACAGACAGACGCGGCGGAGGTCTTGGTTTTATAATATGTAAGGACTAGCTAACTAGTAAATTATAAAAGCAAAAAACTAGAACCCAAAAGCAATTGAATTTCATCGAAAATTTGCAGATATGGTGGTTTTGCATTACGTGTGCATTTAAAATTGTAGCACATTTTTAAAAACATAAACATCAAAATTACATCTTTTTATAGATAACTAGCGACCCGCTCCCGCTTTCGCCCGGGATACACCTGATAGCGCCATCTATCTGTTGTAGTTTAAAATAGAATCAGGTGAAGCGATAGAGCGAAGTCACGTGACATCTATCTGATTTGAGTAGAACTCATTGGTGATATTATTAGTGACTCGTTCCACGGTCGATAGATGGCGCTATCAAGTGTTATATTTTTTTTATTTATCAAAGCGAACGAAGTCGCGGGCACCAGCTAGTTTTGAATACATGTAAATTAATTAATTTAATTATTTTATTTATTATAGCCTTTATTTAAAAATTAAGTATTATACAATCCTGACACGGTTTCTTAAAGATTGTCTTGCTTTTCAGCATAGGCCTCCTTTAGAGCTTTCCACAATTTGCAACCACAAGCCTTTGCCATCTAGTTTTTGCTTGCTACCTTTTTTTAGCAGGCAAAAGTTTAATATAAATACGATAACATGAATACAATACCTTCACGTTTAGTGGTCAGGATTAGTGGGGCACTGAATTTCCCAGTTGTGGTCTTCCCTCGCAGTTTAACCTGAGCCCTCACCACGTAGCGCGTGTTTGGCTCCAAGCCCTGGAAAGTCACCTCCGCCTCGTTGCTGAAAGAGTACAGTCAAGTGTAAACGTATGTACTATCGCGGTCAAGGGAGCAGTCCCACCGTAAGGAACAATTTCGTGTGCACATTTTGTATTTATCTTTGTTCCTACTTCAAATACCTACTCGTATTTCGTATTATAACATTTACGTTACTATGAAAACCTCAATTCAACGTTAGACAAATTTGTATGAAAAGTGGGTCTGCTCCATTGACCGCGATAGTACATACGAGTATACGACGACAAGTTTGGTCTAGTGGCTAGTAACCCTAGCTGTTAATTAAACGGTTGCGGATTCGAATCCCGCTAGGGGCAAATGTTTATGTGTTAACATTTTACCTTTGTTTTTATTGATTGAAGGTGTCATGTGTCAAAACAGTTATTTTTCATTTTTTATAAATTTAATCTAATAAAATTGATTTTTAAAAGATTATTGTAAATATTTATATTTATAAAGTGGTGTTATAGTTTAACAAATAAAAAACAATACCAATAGTGGTGAGAGGCTCTAAGAAATGAATTCACCGAAGACAGCAGTGATGTCGGAGAGATGTGCAGCTTGTACAGATTTAATATCAAAAAAAGAATATTTATGCTGTACATTATGCAAATCATTCTATGACATAATATGTCTGAATATAAACAGCAAACGCTTTCGCTCATTTTATGGGCCTAACTCGGATGGGAGACTAACATGGAAATGTCCGGTATGCATTAATAATACTCCAAAACAAGTAAACTGTAACGGATGCAAAAAAACTATAAAGCCAAATGATAAAATCGTCTGTAGCCATAGCTCATGCAATAAGCAGTATCATTATTTATGTGTGAACCTTACGGCTGACAACTTTAAAAAGCAACGTAATTGGAAATGCCCTGATTGTGCTATAGTACTCCTGACAACACAGCGGAGAGAAGGTAATAGCAACACACCTGTCCATTCTTCTCATGAGGTGGAGTCAGATGATGAATATAGTAACGTTACGATAAGGTGCCCAAATCCTCAAATATCAATGAAAGAGTCAGAATTATCCAAATTTGTACTGCGTTCTGAGATAACAAATATTATACGAACAGAAATGCGTGCAGCAATTCATGAGGTGATGATTCAAGAATTCTCCATGATAAAAGAAGAGTTGAGATCTTTTGAAGATACCATCAAGTTCATAAACTCTCAATATGATGACCTGATGATGAAGATGAAGACCTACTCTGAAGACTCGGAAATACTCCGTTCTGAAAATACCAACCTTCAAATTAAAGTAAAAGATATGGAAAAACGAATCTCATTTCTTGAGCAGGATGCCCGTCAAAGTAATGTCGAGATTAATTGCTTGCCTGAACACAAACAGGAAAACTTAGTCAATAGTATTGTGCAGTTGTCTAAAGTGGTCTCTTTCCCTCTTTCGGAATGTGAGATTTTATCGTGCACACGAGTTCAAAAACTTAACTCTACATCCAGACAACCTCGGGCTGTTATATGCAAATTATCTAGCAAAATTAAACGGGACAACTTATTGGGATCAGTATTGCTTTATAACAAAAATAATCCAAAGAATAAACTTAACTCAAAGCTTCTGGGTTATGGGGACAAGGAAACTCCGATTTATGTCAGTGAGCATCTAACCCAAGCCAATAAATCACTGCATGCAGCTACCAGATTAACGGCTAAGGAGAAAAAATATAAATTTGTGTGGGTACGTAACGGAAAAATTTTTATTAGAAAGGACGAAACGTCGCCTGCACAGATTATATCTCACATTGATAATCTGAAACAACTCTAGATAAATTGTACATAGTGTATCTCGGACTGTAAAGTTGACTGTAAATCCTTTTTTAAAAATTCAATAATTTGACTATTTATTATCAAAATATTAGAGGAATGCGTAGCAAATTGGACTCCATTTTTAAAAATGTACTTTCTTGTAATTATGATATAATTGTTATTTATATGGATATAATTGTTATTTATATGTAATTATGATATAATTATGGAAATAATTTAAACAAAATTCGATCTAATCAATAATACTAAATTAATACTTAACATAGATAAAATAAATGCTGGTGAGTCCTATTTATGTCACCCAGAGCAATGTAAATCTGTTTTCAAATCACAACAAGCAATTAATAAAAATTTAAAAATCCTTTCCCAGAACATTAGAAGCATTACCAAGAATGTAACTGAATTAGAGGTATTTCTAACCAGGTTAGATATCACTTTTGAAATATACATTCTCACTGAAAGTTGGAACACCAAAGTCATAAATTTCCCATCTATACAATACTATGATACACATTATACAAAGAACAATCACAATCAAAATGACGGCGTCGTGGTATATATAAAACAAGATTTTGATTGCTCAGTAAGGGAAATACTTTTTGATGATGCAACTTGTCTGGTTATCGAAATTAAAGCGGATACAGTTGTGATAGGCATTTACAGATCACCAAATAATAAAAACATAAATGACTTTATTTTTTCTTTAGATAACTTACTATCCACCTACAAAAATTTTAATAACATAGTTTTAATGGGAGATTTAAATATAGATATTAAACCCAATAATGAAGACCGTAATTCAACTGATTATTTAAACCTCTTAGCAGCCCATGGACTTTTAGCGGGCCATGTCTTTCCAACTAGGTGTGATAATTGCATAGACCATGCAATGATTAAATCTAACTACAGAACGACTACAATAGTAGTAGATGTTCCTCTTACGGACCATTGCGCTGTCCTTTCTTGTATAAACTTAAATTATGACTGTGTAAAAATAATAAAGAAATTGACCAATAAAGTAAACTACGAGGCGATTTTGACTGAAATAAAAAATAAAAACTTCGATTATATTCTTGAATCACAAGATGCGAATTGGTCAGCTGAGCAATTAGTAAATATATTGAACTCCACGATCACAAATCACACAGACAAATTTCTGACACCTAGAAGATTCCGCTGTATTAAGCCTTGGATTACGCCTGGTCTTTTGCGTTGTATAAAGAATCGTGACCATATGCATCTAAAATGTAGAAAAGACCCTAACAATACAATACTTAGAATTACTTACGATATATATAAAAACTATTGCAATAATTTATTAAAACGCCTAAAAAGAAATTTCGAAAAAACTGAACTATATAAACATGCTAAAAACCCTAAAATGACATGGACTATAATAGACAAAATAACTAATAGAAATAAGAACAAAATAGATGCATCTGAACTGCTCAAGTCAGAAAACACACCTCAACTAGCTTTAGATAAAGTCAACGATTACTTTGCAAATAATGCAAAGAACTTGGCTGACAAAATATGTATTCGTAATAATTATAGCTATAAATCCACAAAAACATCATCAAACTCCATGGTTTTGTTAAATACTACACACCAAGAAGTGGAATCATTTTTGATGAATCTAAAATCGGACAGTGCAGTGGGCTGGGACGGAATTTCATCAAAATTTCTGAAGATGGCAAAAAAATATATTGTTCCACCTCTAACGCATATCATAAATCTTTGTATAGAAACTGGTACATTTCCCCGTGTATTTAAGATAGCGGTCATCCACCCCATTTATAAAGCAGGAAACCGTGACTGTGTCAGTAACTATCGCCCAATTTCAGTATTAACTGCCCTATCTAAAATCGTAGAAAAGATAATGAACACGAGGTTATTGTCATATTTGAAAAAGGAAAATACTTTGTCTGATAATCAGTATGGCTTTAGAGCAGGAAGATCGACGTCACAAGCAGTCTCAAAATTAACTGAATTTGTTGGCTCGCATATAGACATGAAAAACAAATGTATAGGAGTTTTTCTAGATCTGGCAAAGGCTTTCGACTCGGTTTCAGTCCCAATCCTCCTTGAAAAACTAGACGATATAGGTATTAGGGGTAAAACTCTTGAATTATACAAGGATTATCTTAACAATAGGAGACAAAGGGTAACAATAAACGGACATTTTAGCAGTGATGCTACCATTAACTATGGCGTACCTCAAGGCAGTGTTTTGGGGCCCACCCTGTTCCTAATATACATTAATGCACTGTGTGACCTTAAACTTAACAACTGTAGAGTATTTGCATATGCCGACGACACAGCTCTAATCTTTTATGGAAGAACGTGGTCTGATGCTCAAACTCAGGCCGAGTTGGGACTAAAAATAATAGCAGATTGTTTAAACAAAAATCTACTAACGCTTAATGTTACTAAAACAAAATTCATGCTATTCTTTAACACTTTACGTACACTACCAAATGAAGAGACATTTAAAATTCAGTTGCATTCTTGTCACAACAACATAAACAACACCTGTAACTGCAGTTATCTAAATAAAGTTAAAACAATTAAATACTTAGGAGTTCTCCTGGACGAAAGACTGACTTGGTATCCTCACATCAAGCAACTCACTGATAGAACTAGAAGACTGATATATGTTTTTAAAAGGTTACGCTCCGTTGCTGATGACAAGCTAATTAGAACGGTTTACTTTGCCTTAGCAGAATCTATCTTGACTTACTGTAATACGGCATGGGGTGGAGCATGTAAAACTCATATGTTAATATTAGAAAGAGCACAACGAGCTTTACTAAAAGTAATGAAACTAAAGCCGTTTAGATATCCCACATCGGAACTGTACTCGGAATGCAATGTTCTGACAGTGAGGCAGCTTTTTGTAAGAGATACAGTACTATCTCAACATCGAAAACTTGTGTATAATAAACAAATTAAAAATGTGAAGAGACTAAAAGGAAAGGTATGTCCTACAATTCCCTTCAAGACATACTTCATCAATAAATTTCAATGTTATCTTGGCCCAATGCTATATAATAAATTAAATCAATTTCTAGATATTTACTCCTTAAATAATTATCAGTGTAAAGTGAAATTAACAACCTGGTTAAAAAGTCAAAATTATCAGGATATAGAGTGCTTATTTGTAATTAAAAAATGATTCTTTGGCTTTAAGCATGATATTAGGATTAAAAAAAAAATACTTAGTTATATTTTCATTAATACTTCTAACTTATTATAATTTATTGTGTTCTCAAGTCCATAGTTTCAGTGGTGTAATTTTATATTGTAACTTCAGAGATAATTCTTTCTTTTAAATGTATAGATAATGTTTGTTATTTTTAAATTATTTTTAGTTTTTGCGTTACCCTAAAATTTTAATTCTTATAAATTTTAATTCTCACTAATGGAAGAATCCAGCGTCTAAGATACAGGCTCGGCCTAGTTTAGACGCTGGTACTCAATTGTACTGTATGTTTATAACGATTTGTGAATAAATTATTATTATTATTATTATTATTTGTACCTGAGTCATGGATGTTTTGTATTTATAATAATATGTATGAAGACGTGAGTGGATGAAAGTGATATGTCGCATAATTCCAATTTTGAATAAATCGAGGTTAAAGTTTTACTTTTAATTTTTGAGATAAGTCGCCACGGAACTGATTTTTGTAATAAATTATGATGCAAAGTTGTGTAAACAACCTAAAATATTAATGGTGTGACAGCAATTAAATACTTGCATTATTTAATTTGAAAAAAAAAAAAACTGAACATAGCTCCCTCTTCCATTAACAAAAGTAAACTTTTCTGCACTCTTTGATTTTTAAAATTAACTTTACATAACACCTTTTTCAACTTTTTATTTTCCAAAAATGTCTTAAATCGACGATCTTAAGGTCTGTAATCATTCATATCGACATATTACCTACATTAACGCAAAAAAACGAAAAAGCCCAAAAATGCGACATATCACCTTCAAAAAAATCTGGTATCCTTAATACAAGCATTAGTCGCTTACTGTGGAACTAGATGGTGCTGTGTGGAATGTGTGAAGATATTTTATCTTTATAATTTCTACAACAAATAATAAGTAGAAAAAATCGCAACCAAGTCGGCCAAAAATAAATTAACATGGCTCACGTAGACTAAACCTTAAGAGGTACATAAAAATGATGTACTAGTGAATTATAGTTGTTCTAAAATCTTAAAGAAAACTCTTCGATAGCATATCTCTATCTGTTACGGTTCACTCACAGTAACCGTTTCTTTCATTAAATTGAAGTCTCGACAGTTTCTCTGCTAACTTCTTCTAAACCAGCCAACAGATTTTCATTTGATTTTATATAACTTAACGAGCAATCAACGAGGAAAGTTTATGTGCACAATATGCAGCAAAATCGCATCAGTGCGACGCCGAGAGCGTTCGCTAGTTAATGGAGAACCAAAATGATTTTTTTTTCAGCAAATCTGCAAAATAGGTAACTCGAGAAAAAATAATCTGTTTTTATTTTTTTCCTATCTTCAAAAATGACTGAGATATTAAACGTTAAAGTACGGCTTCCGCGACTAGTGATCTTGAGTGATCGCGCTAACGTGTGACGTCATAACGTAACACGGTTCTGCGTATCTACATACTTTCGCTCGTTGCGCTCGCAGTCTCGCTATAAATTTAATTGTTTTTCTTATAGTGCATCACTAAAATTGTTAACAAATATTGTATTGTGCCTATGTGTACCAACTCCAGTGAAAAAACAACCCAAAAATAGTTTTTTTTCTGTACCACGCGGTAATAATATTTGGAAAAAGTGGTTAAAATTTATGAAGTTAAAAGTTAGCATAACGTAATATCTATTTATTTTTATTTATAAATATAACATGTTAAAATTAGTCTATTAGTAGGTACATAATAATAAAATAGTAAAGAACGGATCGAGTTTTATTGTGTCTCAGGATTGATAATTTTTTTTGTTTATGCACCTCTCCCAAAATCTTTGTATCTTTGAAAATAGCTCATCACAGTAAAGAATTTCATAAATCTGAAATTTGTTGAATACTTCAAAAATACTATTTTTTTTCTTTGTTACATACTTACATATAGCTAGCTAGCTATCCTATCTAGCATCTAGCTGTTAACCTAATGATCTCGCTCGGGTTCGAATCCCGCTAGGGGCATATGTTTATGTTTTAACATTTACCTTTGTACCTGTCATGGACGTTTTGTAGTTATAATAATAATAATAATATGTTCGTAAAAAAAGTAATCTAGTATATCAACTGTCTGATATCCATAATACAAGCATTAGTTGCTTAATGTGGAACTGGATGGTGCTGTGTGGAATGTGTGAAGATATTTATTATCCATTCATTCATTTATTTATTTATTTATTCATTCATTTCATTCACTCTATCATTCATTCGTTCGTTCATTCATCCATTTTATCGTTGGTACATTGATTCATTCATTCATTCGTTCGTTCGTTCGTTTATTCGTTCGTTCGCTCATTCGTTCGTTTGTTCATTCGTTCGTTCGTTCCAGATGCGTCGGAGTAATATGAAATTTTACAGAGCATACATCAAGGGATGTATGCTCTGTAAAATTATCTGAGTGATGTTTATCTGAGTGTTGTTTTATGACGATCAAGTCATATCACTCAGTTTATTTGTTATGAAGGATGAAATGAACTTTTTGTTTTGTACCAAATAAAAAAATCAATAGGTACATATTTAAAAATGAAATTAAGAAAATATTTGTCACCCCTGCCATTTAAAACTCGACAAAAATAAACCTTTTAATAAAACAAAAAACTTAAAAAATCCTTTTTATTATTTTTTATTGAAAAAAGGTTTTTAAAAAACCCTTAATAAAACTTGATCGAAAATCTTACTTACTTTATGTTATTTACTTATTCAGTTTTATTTCTCTCTATTCTGCGGCTACAAAATCACCATTCTAAGATATCGCGCAACCATAAAAATGTCGACTTTTGGTAGGTTATCCGACTGTCCTTTTACAAAACTCTCTTCCATCGCTATGTTTATTTAATAACAATAATATTTAAAGTAATCGCTAACACAAATACTTAAAATAATAACTGCAAACCACAACAATCAAATTTTATGAAGGTAAACACTCCGCATTACTCGCAAACGGACAGAGACTGTTGCGTTGTGACGTAATAGCAGTAGCGCGCGTATGAACGAAAATTTTAAAAGCGGTGAAACTTTACAACGCTATAACTTTGGAAATCCTGGCCCGATTTCGATGAAACAAAAACTATTATTATTTGCACGAGTAGGCGCATCAAATCCAATAATTTTTATAGTAATATTTGGATGTGCTGGTGTTCTCCATTATGATGTAGAAGCGATAAAAACTTACTACAATCTGCAATCTTCTTCCTCATCTTCATAGTAAGTCCGTCTGATGCACACATTGTACTTCAACGATTTGTCGGCCGACGAATCGCCGGATTCGTACAGCACTTTGATCGAGAACTCGCGAGTGCTCACTGACACCTCCTCGATTTGGGGGATTCCGTTCAACTCGCTGGGGAAAAATCTATACTCAAAATGGGCTACGACAGGGTATGCTCTCAAAATAAAAAAAAAATCAGCAAAGTAAATATAGTACAGTCAAGGCGAGGACTTAGCAGAAAAACGCTATTTTCGTCTCCTAATTTGACTTCTTAAGAGTAATATTAAAACTTAGATATAAACACAGTGCATAAGAGACTATTTTTAAGAAAAGTTTGATTCGGCCAAATTTATAAAAAAAATCTATTTCCTGAGAAAAAAAATAGTAATAAAAAAAATATTTCATATTATTATAAGACTAGCTTTTGCACTCGACTTCGTCCGCGTAACTTTATAAAATACTAGCTGGCGCCCGCGACTTCGTCCGTGTTGAAAAAGAAAAAGTAGCCTATCCTATGTCCCGTACGTCTAAATGTTTATCTACCAAGTTTCATGAAAATCAGTTAATTCGTTTAAGAGTTATGGAGGAACAACATATATACAATACCTACATTTACAGATTTATTATTAGTATTGATAGCTTAGTTTACTCGCTAATAATTTAGCTTTCTATTGGTGAAAGAATTTTTAAATCGGTTCAGTAGTTTTTGAGTTCATTCATCACAAACAAAAATACAAATATATTCTCAATATAATATTAGTTAGAAGTATAGATGTTATAACTAGGTGGTATTAGTTCCTTACCCAGCTTCCGAATCCTCCCCTAAAGTGGTCCATGGCACCATTGACAAATTCTGATGAAGCCAACTGAAACTCCTCGAACCCAACACTCTTACTTGCACTGGAGAGTTCGGAGACACTAAAAACAATATTGTAAAGTCATTTCGAAACAAATATACTCAAAAATATTACATTTAGTAGAGGAGAATCTAAAGCACTCTACACACAGAAGCCTCCGACTGTCGGCGACAAATCGCTGCTTAAAAACTAAAGGGCCACAAATCAAAATTACACTTTTTACAGGAGAGCTAATCGAAAAAAATTAAATTATTTTTTGTAATTTTTTTTTCTTATTAGATATATATGAAAGATATACATGAAGGACTGTGATTGTATTTTTGGATTTTTGAATAAAAACATTTTTGGATTTTTATTTTTATGGCCCTTTAGTTTGTAAGCAGCGAAATATCGACGACTAGTCGGCAACAAAATTTCACAAAAATACCCTGCGATTTGTTGTGACATATCTGCGATATTTGATTGTTTTTAAAATATGGAGTGGGACGAAGAAAATACATTAAAGTTAATAAACCTATACAATACACTGATCACTAACTGGCAAGTTACTGATTTTGACCGACAAAATTTTCTAAAATCGACAAGACATGTAGCCGCCGACAAAAAAGTCGCCGGGTCGTCGGCTTAGGGAACGTACCTATATAACGTGACCTATTTTTTACAATTTGTTGGCCAAATTTTGCATTTTGAGAACCCCCCTCCCCCCTTGAACGGATTACGTAGTATGGGTACGTTCCCTTAAGTGTGTAGAGACCATTAAAGACAGCTGCTTCTATATAAAATGACAACACAAATCGGCAAAGTCTCACCGTCCAAATTGTAATCACTAACATCACCATTGAGAGTGATGTTGCGCTCTTCGGTGCTGTTCGCGATCTTGTACTGAAGAATCCACTGAACCACTCCAGGATTCTCTCTCGCGAATTCTGCCCAAGACACCTGAACCGAGTCTTCTTTCTTCGTTAGTTTTACGGGCACTGAAAAAAATCAATTTCCGTCATTACTTTATTCGTAAGGATTAATATTTTATTTATTTATTTATTTATTCAGGTTAAAAACAGTCACACATACAACTTATCTTACAAAAAATAAAAACAATAAGACCTATATTACCGTTCTAAGTATCACTACGAACAATAAGGTTCTGAATGATATTGACATATTTTCCAACATTTTCAATTCTTACCAAAAGAAAATTGGCGAATTATTTAAAAAAAAAAATTTTATCACATAGAATTATTCTCTTCTTTTTCTTTTTTGAATTTAATAGATAAATGCAAATATATATTTTTATGATTATTTAGGCCTATTTGTATATAATCTATTATATTTTTAAAATTTATGGCTGTATGTAATCTAAATAAATAAAAACAAAATTATCATGGATAATAATAAAATATAAATACTTAGATTGCGCTGTATGTATAATTGCATATATTTAACTAGCTGGTGCCCGCGACTTTGTCCGCGTTGAAAAAGAATATACATATAATTTATATGAGTAGGTAATAACGCCTGACATCGCTATCGCTGTGACGACGGTGGCGCCGCCGCGCGACAGTGGGGCCTAATTATTTATATTTTTAGACGATCACTCGGGAACTGTACTTTTTTTCTGGATGAAAGGTACCTTATGTCTTTCTTGTATCCCTAACAACGTGTATGCAAAATTTCATGATGATCAGTTGAATGTTAAGGCGTGAAAAGGTAGCAGATAGACAGACAGTTAATTTCGCATTTATAATATTAGTATGGATTATACCAACATTGTTAGCGAACTTGCAACTGTTTTTGTGTTAATAGGTGACGGTAGCCTTAAATCAACATGACTACCTCTATATATGAAAAAAAAAATTATGATTTGATAAATACCTCCTTGTCCCTGACATACGACAGCTTCAGAGTAATCGCTAGCCAGATTTTTGCCTTCCAATGAAGCGTTTATAAATGCTCGTACCTGCGACAAATGAAACATATTTACTATTTACATAAGAAAAAATCACATGCCATCGAATAACCAATGTGCGAGATAAGTTTGCAAGTTTACCTGAAACTGGTAAGGCGCCAAAGACTCGGCTACATTCACATGCTCCTCGAGATTTTGATGAGGTTCGCCGGGCAATGACGACACACTCTTGTCTAAATAAAATCATATTATTTATTAGGTATATGTACTATGAAATATAAAGTTATTAAGCATATAAAGCAATAGTGCTATTGGGAAGAAAAATAAATAATTAAATTTTAGGTTTTGCCAGCGACTTCCGAAATTGTGCCACCAAAGAGAAAGATCTCTTTGGTGTTAAAATCATTAATGCTTTTTTTTGTCAGGCTTTTTTTTTTATTTTTAGATAATCTCTCGTGAATAATATTTTTTTCTGGATGAAATTACCCTATATGAAAATACCTATCCCAGACAATTTATGTATGCGAAATTTCATGATGATTAGTTGAACAAAAAAAGTAATTTTCGCATTTATACTCGCAATACTTCAACGGTCCCTATATCGAAAATGAGAAATATGCATATTTCACTTTTTCTCTTAAATGGTCCTAATTTTATTGTATTTTTTACATACTTACTTAAAAACCGTCTATTTATTAATACTTTTGATAATTTTAAATAACAAAACTTAGTTAGCTTGTCGCTTGCCGTGTAAAAGTTTTTAAGGAAAGTAACTTCAAACGCCTCTACTGAAAAATCGAACTTTTCAAGTTTTGATACTTTACTTAGGGATCGTCGACTTAGTTAGGATACAATACAAAAGAAAATGTCACCTAATGGCGTCCTTTCCACAGTATAGGCGAAGACCTGTTTAGTGTAGGGCCAGGCCCAAGTGACTATGACGAGTCTGGGCCCGGCCGGAGTACACTTGACGCCGGTGGGCGCAGTCGCCGAGTCCCCCACCACCGACAGCGTCGCCCAAGAGGACGCCATCGAATACTCGTTCGCAGCCAAACACTGGTACACCCCTACCGACAAGTCACAGCACCTCTACTATGAGTTTGTTATCACCGTGAGTACAGTAGGTAAGTAAATCTTCACACATTCCATACAGCACCATCTAGTTCCACACTAAGCAACCAATGCCTGTATTATGGATACCAGAGAGTTATATACTACATAGATTACTTTTTTTGTAAATACATACATATTATAATTATAAAACATCCATGACTCAGGTATAAAGGTAAACTGTTAACACATAAATGTTTACCCCTAGCGGGATTCGAACCCGCGGCCGTTTGGTTAACAGCTAGGGTTACTAGCCACTAGACCAAACGTGTCGTCAATAGACATAGACACGTTAAGAGCAAGACTGGTGGACATAGGCCTCCCCCATAATTTTGCAAGGGTTACTATCATAATGACTAGATCAGCAAAATGAGCGAATCAGAATAAAGGTCAAGTATATCTTGATCGAAGCAGCCTATTCTTCTCACTTCTCGGGTCATTATTAATTTTGATTAGTTATCAAACGAAACTTTCAACTTTGGTATGAAGAATATACTTTGATTATGCTGAAAAACTAGACTCGAAGTTATAAAGTAAAAAAAATACTCTTGAGCTATGCTATCCTATTGTTACTCAACTAAACATGAATGTTTATTGCTCTCACCGGGATCCTGTGACGTAACTCCACTGATCACCAATTCCTTACGATCTGTGTACGGTGCTTTCAACAACTTTATCTGAAAAAGTTTAAAAAAAAACATTAAAACCTGCTCTGATAATAATTCTTCAACAACATTTTAAGCTTTGGTATGTTTTTAAATGTGGGACCTTTGTGACCCTAATTTTAGGGTCACAAAGGTCCCACATTTAACAAAATTCCTGAAATGTGCCAAGTGCCTGAAGTGCTAAGATCATTTTATATAAGGTTAAAAATAATATGTTTAGGAAAAATCCTTTACTGTACGGCGGGCCGTATTTTGCCTTGATCGGTCAAAATGTACGTCACAGAATAATATATATTATTTAATATTGAAAAATCTTTAGAAAAATCTGAAAAATCCACATTTCAAACCGGTATTTGCATATAATTTCTTGAATTTTTTTCTTACCCGTCCAGCCAATACTAGAGGTTTCCCATCCTTGTACCAAGTAATCTTTGGTTCTGGCTTCCCCGATGCAGAGCAGTTAAATCTAACTGTTCGTGCCCGCGGCGCCTCTCTTGTCTTCGGAGGCAGTGTTATCTTCACAGGTTCTATTACAGTCAGCTTGAAAGTCTGAAAATTACATTGATAAATTAAGTATCCACAGTGTATATTGTGGAAAATATCAATAGTAATTGTGTTCGACCGCGTAATTACTTAAATAAAAACCTTCGATTTTAATATTATCATATTTTTGTCATACGCCGTGTCCACAAGGCTTTATATCTGGTAATCTATTAACTGTCTTTATAAAAATCAGGTTAATCCAGGTTAATCAGTAATCTTGTTTAAAAAAAATACATAAATCTTTTTTTTTATTAAGCGTCTCTTTCACCAACTACAAGTAAAGTGTTGATTAGTTACTTTTAGAAATCATTTTCTATTATATTGAATTATGCACTCGGTTTACTGCATCATTCGATAGGCGAATTTTTTTATTATTTTCTATTTAATGTTTGGGACGTTTACCGTACAAACAAAGGTACATCAGCTAAATTATTCCCGGTAACAGGTGACTTTAAGTGACGGTTTAGCCTACTTGACTTTGGTGAAAGAGGCGCTTAGTCTATCTTTTATGGCTTTGCAAAAGTATGAGCACACGTTTCTCTTGAAAACAAAAGACTTTGAAAACAAAAAACTCCGGATGAGCGTATATATTTTTCTTATTATCTAGAGATCTAGAATTTATCTAGGAAAAGTAGCTTTAATTAAATATATTATAATAACATATCCCCCTCGCTCAGCAAAAACACCATAAGGGGCCGTCATGAAAAGTAGTACAGTGTCAGGGTTTTTCACGTGCGATATGTTGAACAAATTACTTCCCTCCTGTTGCTACAATAGCTTTAACTGGCGCACACGTGTGGATATCCTTTTAGGAAGTGCGTTGCTTTTGTTCACAAATTGCTTCTAGCTACTGTGCGCCACAATTATTAAACGAATGGCGGGAATATTAATCAATAGACAGTTACTGCTTTCAAGAAAGTCAAACAAAAAAAAAACAATGCCCACTGACATTGAATGTATATATTTTTTATAATGATCATTATTAATGAAAGATTTATTTGAAGGTTGTGCCTTGCTTTGCTGTTATTTTTTTTTTTTGGTGACAAAGCAAAAATTTCCTTACTTTATTTTTGTGTTCGAAGATCTACATAATGTAATATACATACTTGCATAATACTTGCATTAAAAGTTCATGTACCTAGGTGGATAAATAAATATGTTAAATGTATAAATTTTAAATTATAAAGGGTGTCAGACAGGATGACGTTCCACTCGATGGTACTCGTAGTTGGTTGCCAAATATCAGCAATTTTTTTACATCTCGCTATGTAATATGTCTATGGGCGAGATGTCTTTTAATAACAGCTGAGAAAAGAGACTTTTTTAAAAACATGAAACTCTACTTATGAATACGGGTGAGGGGGAATCCGAGGTTAAGTACTTTTAGATTGTGTACATAATGACGTCATAGTTATGTAGGGTTGTGAACAATAGTAAACTTTACTGTAATACTTTACAAGATGTAGTGTGATTACATTTTTTTTCTTCTACACTAATAACCAGTGGTATTAGTTTTTGGTATTAGAAGGGAATAACTCATTATGAAGAGGAAAGACTTGATTATTTGGGTTTTCATATTGTGTTTCTTTGTAACGGATGAACTCAAAAACTACAAAACCAAGACATCTGTCTTCTGCCCATTCCTCTTCGCCCCTTAATCTTGCCCCCCATAAGGTGGGGCAAATGGCACTTTTCCCCCTCAGGACATGACCCTTACAAACCCTAATTATATTATTTTATTAGTTTGTTAAAAAATTATACATTCATATCTTGGATGATGTCCACGTGAACGAAGTCGCGCACATCGGCTAGTAACTAATAATTACGAAAGATTCTCAACTTTCAAAAGTTATACTAAATATGAAAACACGAGACTTCAAAACACCAAAACTTATTTTGTTTCATTTGGAGCTAGTCTAAATTAGTCTGAAGATATTCAATTTTATGAAGCACCTAAGATTTTTTTTAAATTTTCCTATTCTTCGTAAGAGACACAATAAAATGATATTACCTTATATCGTTTTAGTTAGATGTATGCAACTTTGCTCTTTGCTTTTTATTTGCTCTTGCTTTGCTCTTTGGGCAGCCCGTCTGGCGGCAGTAACCACCCCCTTACAGAATACAACCGTGAAATAACAGCATTTACGTGCTGTTGTGTTTCGGTGAGTGAGTAATGGATGCCAGAGCCCATTACCCCATCCCTTCCTTATCCCTTATCCTTAATCCTTCTATGGTCGGCAGCGCACTTGTATCACTTATGGCGTTACTTGTGTTAGCCACCTACCATCAAGTGGTCCGTCAGCCTGTCTGTCGACCTTAACATAAAAAAAAAAAACATAAAACCGGAATAAGAATGATGTTTACAAGTACTTGTTCATTCGTTTGTTGTATATAATGAAATTCCGTTTAAAACCGCTCCAGCAAACTCGATTTGGGTGAAATAGTTATTCTGAGAAATTGTAATATCACGGCAGGAGTTGAGAGGTACCAAATTGAATTTCTATTAGTAAATTCAACAGTTATTAAATCAACTTTTCTAGATACAGTTGACTTCTACAATAGCTATTTCATTAATATATAATGTATACCAGCTGTTGTCCGCGACTTTATAAAATTAAAAGTAGCCTATCCTGTGTCCCGTACGTCTAAATGTTTATTTACGAGTACCAAGTTTCATGAAAATCGGTTGATTCGTTTAAGAGTTATGGAGGAACATATATCCTTACATACATACATGCAGAAAAAAAATCTAAAAATGGTCAATTTAGTTTCAGTATCATGTATAGAGCCTATGAACACGAATCTTTGAAAACAAAGTAACTTACTCCATGACCGGCCTTTACAGATTTATTATTAGTATTGATTGATAAACAGGAATGAGTTTTTGACGATGGCAGTCTGAATATTCTTGGTTTAAGTAAATAATAGTGAAATTATCAAGCTTACCTTAATCAAGTGATCGCTGTGATCATGTTCGCACGTGTAAGTGATGTCATTGTCTACAGTCACTGCAAGAACTTGGGCTTTACTTTCCAACACTTTGCCTTCCTTTTTCCAAGTTATCTGTAACATTAAGTATGTAACGATTTCTTTTATGCTGAACTACAACTGTTCAAGGGTTTTAAAAAATTGGAGAAATTACAACAAAATAGCAACAAAATGATAAAGTGGACTTGCTTGCTTTGCTTTGCTTGTGTTATTGGCGATGGTAACTTTCCGTATATATTATAAGTTACTCTATGATGGTAATCAGTGATTACCATCATGTGCCATCAGTGATTGCCATCTGTGTGATTACTAATCACATAGATGGCGTGTACCACCATGTATTTATTGACTCTTAAATATATAAAAAAATAATGAGCGAATTACGTCGTCGTCAACGGCACGACAGTTTTAAAAAAGACAAGATACTCTTACGAGAAGAAAGCTTCTTAATCTTAAGCTTCTATATGCTAAAGGTTATACAGATAGCTGGGGTTCTTTTACAATGGGTAATTTGTTTTTATTATCTTACCGCCAAAGTATATTTCCTATGCCTCCCTTTGCCCTATTGGCTAGGTGTTTTTGGCTAGAACCTCAATATAATGGTTTTGTGTTGCATACTGCTATATATATATGACTGCCCACGTAATAGATCGTTTGCCTGTCCTGTGAGAGATAATTTAGAAAAAACTTATAAATACAAAATACCTTTGGTGTCGGCCATCCACTAAGTGCACATGGCAAATAAAATTCTTGTCCCTTAGTGACGAAATATTCCTCCTTATGCCTCATCGGTAGAAAGTACGGGGTCTCTGTTGACGAACCGACCACTTCTAATCGCCCTGCGTGGCTGGTACGAGTTTTATTTAAATATACATTTGTGGCTATGCACCTGAAAATAAAAATAAAATAAGAATTATTGTTATTCACTCTTCTGGGTTTTTTTAATGTTTAATTGTCAAACCTTTACAGGATTTTATTATAATATATTTAGCGCAGCCGCAAATTTCTGACAGAAAAATTCGGACGCTCACCGGAAGGCACTTGGTGCATACATTTTGTATTAGATCCTGCGGATCCCGCACACTGTTAGAAAAATTCTGACCGATCAACCGTTTCTGATCCACACCGGACGGCATATCAGCTGGACGTACGAATTTTTCTTATGAAAATGGCGGAAGGCGTATTTGCCATAGATTTTGTATTAGGTAGGCCCCTAATACAAATATAATACAAAATCAATTCGCGTCAGTTGCCCGTCGCCCGCACGCTGCTCGCGTTTTCCGTTGTTGTTCCGTAGGTACGTTCTCCACGAAATGAGCGAAATTCAAGATTTAATTGCAGAGGTGGAAAAACATCCATGTTTGTGGAATCTTGATGATGAAAATTATCAGAATAAAATATACAGACTTAGCTTGGGAGCAAATATGCCAAACATTAATTGAGAGAACCCAATATAGACGTTTTACCTTTCTTTTTTATTTAAACAAAACAATGGTGCTAAGAGCAATAACGTATCTTCATCCATGTTGGTCGATATGCGTTTACATAAGTATACAAATGAAACACGACTGTGCTCAATAATAATAATAATAATCTTTCTAATAATAAGGGAACAGCAAAATCACAAAAAGAACTCACTTGTACAAGCCTGCATCTTCTTGTTCTACTTCCGGAAATAAAAGTTCATTATCCAGAATATAGTGTCTGAAAGCAGATAAAATGTAGTTTAAAAAAAATGTAAGTGTGGACTCTGGGGAATTGTTTCTTCAAAACACCGGCTAAGTGGCAGCTTAACCAGATGGTTTCAGTAACCAACTTTACACAAAAAACTACCGTGAAGTACATAATATGTTGATGCCAAAACGCATTGGAATATAATATGTGCTTCTATAAGTCTTAAGGGTCGATAATGATTTATTAAATGTTGTGTATACCTGTTATTGGAATTCACATCAGACCATGACCGAATGTAAAAATTGTATTATTGTGTTGTATTGTTGTGTCTTCTATTGGTTCTGTTGCCTTAATAAATAAATAAATAAATTCCTCAATACATTCTTTATCCTTCCTGTGTTTCTTCTAATAAGGTCATATGCTTGTTCATCGCGTGATCAATAGAAGAAGTACCATTCTACATTTTGTTTTAGATGAAGAGCACCTACCTGGAATGTCTAAGCTGATGTCCGTCCTTGGTCCAAGAAATATTAGCGGGTGGTCCGGAGGTGATGTTACACGACAGCACATAAGGTTGTCCCAAAGAGGCGCTGCCGTTTGCTGGGTGCTCGCTGAACTGTTTTGCCAATGCTGTAACAATTATGGTTTTTGTTAGAATAACTATTATGCCTTGGAGATGTGGTGCTGGAAGAGGTTACTGAGGGTGGAATGCCTCTATACTACAGGAACTTGACATCACACGACGACTGTCATCAATCGTTCGAGCTGGCATTCCCACATCTATAGGCGCTAAAGCTTTCTTTCGGTAGAGAAGAAAGTGCGAGACCGCGTGGAAAGTTCTCCATGAAGTTGACCGACCGACGCGTGTGTGAATTATAATTATATAATACATTTGACCGTTCGCCATGGAAACTGGCATGGCATGGAATATACTGTACATATAATGTACATTTTCTCATGGCGAATGTTTTTATATTATCTAACTTTTATAAATTTAAAGCTTATACCAAAATTAAGACAGGAGGAGTCACTGGTTAAAACTTAGTCACAAATAAACTAATATAGTTTATTAGAGAAGGTATTTTAATGATTTTTATTTTTATTTATATGCCAGAGCGTTTAAATAATTTTTGAGAGAAACTGTTAATTATATTATCAGTGTGTACGCAAGTACGAAACGATTATCATCAACGAAATTTCCACGAAGCACGTAAAACAAGATTAATGTTGACCCTAAAGTTATGCCCACAAAATGGGAGCATATTTATGCAAAATAACTTTGATGAAATAATAAGTAAGTGGTTGAACTACGAACAATATTAACGGGATCCATTTGAAATAATTTTCTGCGCCCTTTAACGAAGCTCCAATTAAAACTATTTCCGGATTAAATTCGTTATAATATTAATTTATCAATATTGCCGGAAAACCGTTAATATTGCTAAATATTATAACGATCTTTTGCGAGGAAATAAAATACCACAAAATGAATCATATGATATCAATATTTACAGAAATTATACAATACTAGGTGACGCCCGCGACTTCGTCCGCGTTGAAAAAGAAAAAAGTAGCCTATCCTGTGTCCCGTACGTCTAAATGTTTATCTACCAAGTTTCATGAAAATCAGTTAATTCGTTTAAGAGTTATAGAGGAACATACATACATACAGAAAAAAATTCTAAAAATCGTTAATTTAGTTTCAGTATCATATATAGAGCCTATAAACACGATATCTCTGAAAACAAAGTAACTTACTCCATGACCGACCCTTACAGATTTATTATCAGTATTGATGATGATTAAGTCTTGTTTCAGATGCTAGTTTAGCAGATTTTATCATGTAAATGCTGGCAGACAGGCACAGTGCAATGCCTGAGACGCTTTTTGAAAACAATACATGTCATAACACTTAGCGCCTCTTTCACCAACGTCATGTAAAGTGTTGATTAGTTACTTTTAGAAATCATTTTCTGTTTTATTGAATTATGCACTCGGTTTACTGCATCATTCGATAAGCGTTTTTTTATTATTATTTTCTATTTAATGTTTGGGACGTTTACCGTACAAACAAAGGTAACTATATCAGCTAAATAATTCCCGGTGACAGGTGACTTTAAGTGACGGTTTAGCCTACTTGACGTATGTGAAAGAGGCTTAGCGCCTGTTTCTCAAACGTCAAGTAGGTCAAGTCGGCTATCGAATGATGCAGTAAACCGAGTGCATAATTCAATATAACAGAAAATGATTTTTAAAAGTAACTAATCAACACTTTACATGTAGTTTGTGAAAGAGGCCCTTAAAAGAACTTTTAATGCAGTTCCTTCGCTCATGCTTGCTTGCTTAACTACTGAAGGTTTTAAGCACTTGTGTCACAATGCGGTTTTTCCAATACAGTAAGGAAAAACCGTACGTCTATTACAAATTGTAAATAGTTAATAGGATTCAGGTGCTCTACTCCTCGGGGCTGCGACCACTTGACAACGGGCTGACATTAAACAAAGGTGATTTAACTAACTACATAAATTGTTACCTCTTAAATCTAAACGAGGAGACGAGATAGGACAAATTAGATTCGACGCTGTGTTAATGACTGTACCTTCGAGTTTTAATGGATACCTATGTAACAGTCCAATTGGGAAAATTGCTTCAATGGGAAATTGCTGTACAATTATGTAGGGTACATACATATCTTCTCACTTATCTATTAAGTGGTAATTGATTGTGTAATTAAGGCGAGAAGTTAGCGGAAAAGCGTTATTTTTGTAGCCTAATTTTACTTTTTAGAGTAAAATAATAGTTACTTAGATAAAAATACAGTGAATACTATGTAAGATTTGTAATTCTTTAAATATCCTTAAAAATGAAACAGTAAGAGTAAATATTTTACGTTTGAATACAAGCATGCAAAATTTAGTTAAAATTAACATTAATTTAGTACATTATAAATCCTAATCCTAATTTATAAATGCAAAAGAGTCTTTTTGGTTTGTTACGCTTTCGCGCCTTAATTACTGCGCATACACTTTGTTACCTAGGGGGTTTGTTACCTTTCTACCCTGAAAAACGGTACTGTTCCCCAAAGACGCGGACGATAGTTACTATATCAACCCTTTAGCCGCCAGAGTCGGATTTATCCGACAATTATTTACGTGTACATTTCGCCAGAGCCAGATATATACGACAAATTTCTCTACTTGTATAATGTTTATTTTTAAATCATTGAGTTGCTTTCTTTAAAAAAAAATTACAAGTCAGGCGCTAGAGGCACGACAACTCTTACAAAACCAAGCGGTTAAAGGGTTAAATAATTGATGATATTGATTTAAATCTTGCTGTAATTAACAAACAACCCAAAATTATTGCTAAAATAAGAAAAGGGATACTTGTATTCAAAGATAAACACTGTAGATTTAGAATTTTGAACAGTCACTGTAGTTTTTGAAAAGATACCTATTCCAAAACACATATTTATTCATTGAATAAAATACTGCAGTGCAATGTCTATTAATTGTATATACATATATCCTATATTGTTTTATAAACAGATGTCTGCGGTCATCCTTGTTTCGTTGACACAAAGACATCGCAAACCCCTGGGCGTAACACCCCCGCAATTATATTTATATAAATACAACCTACACCAGGTCTTGTTTACAACTCAGAAGAAACGTACGTGGACAGGACATAACCGGTTAGCGGTTTTAATCTCTGGTGTCAAGTCAAAATATGATTGTAAATAGAAGCAGTGGCAGACCAATACTAAACATAACAATTCGCCCATTTGGGTCACCCCTCTCGCTAGTGCGCGGTTTTGAAGCACTCTTACATTTCTGTGTTGTTTTTTTTTTTCAGTACCTAAGGTTCATAGCTTATATCCTTCCTCAAGAATGGGACTATCTATAATGCAAAAATATTTAATCGAAACCGACTGGTAGTTCCACTGATTAAACGCATTCAAACAAACTCTTTAGCTGCGATATTCAATACGCTCGTGACTTGTTACTTATACCACTTTACTTTTATCAAACGCCTCAAGTAATTTCACACCATTACATTGTGGCGGAATATTTTACACGGTAAATGAACCGAAACTGTTTCAGTGCGTGTAATTGTGAACAGAGAGACGGTTGCTACGAGCAGATTTAATGTGTGTTTCTGGGCTTTCAAGCACTCCTACTAATTACTTTTATATGACACTACATCAGAAACGGGGTTGTCAACTTACTTCATTAACACAAGTGTCCGTTACTTTAGAGCCTCATTTCTAACCCTTTGCACGAGGGTCTACTGGTCTTTGGAATAATTTGTAATCGGTTTTACAGTTTTAGACCAGTATTTAGAAATCACTGGCTAATTCAGGCAAAGAGAACATTTATTCCACGATTCTATAGAGAAAGCTAATTTAAAAATTATAGAATTTGCAAGATATTTTTAAGACTGATTGACGATTATTATACATGTATGTGATAATTTTAAATTTGTAATTTATGGTATAAATGCATTTTACGGTAAGCGGCTCTACAGTCGTCATGTTATCACTAAAGGGAAAACTGAAACATATAAGGGCAGTCGGTCCACTCTTATTCTAATAGGATAAATAGTGGCAAATGGCATTCTTACGCAACCTTCTTATTTAAAATCGTCAAAAGAAATAGATTTAATTGGTTACAAGCCCCGTTCAATGTACAACATACAAATGTGTCAGAATACGATAAATCTTCATTTGTTTCAAACGCTCCTCTCCCTTTATCCTTGTACCCAGGTTGCGAATTATAATTGAGCATATTTGCTTGAAAGGATACATTTTGTATTCATTTCCCAGACTCAAAATAATCCGCAAGACGCTACCACGTTATTGTTTAAGGGTACACTTGCCATTCGAGATTTCTAGCTAATTCGGGCACTTCAATAACTTAGATCTTATGAAATTTACTATCATTGTTAGTGATATTACAAATTCATAGTATTAGTAATGACGAGTATTAGTTATTAATCAATCTCGTATGGGAGACCAGCGCAAGTTTTTATATTCTGCATTTTGCTGAGTTGAAGCCGATTTGTAGCGGGGGAGTTTGTGTCTTTCTATATGTTAGTTACGTATGTTTTAAATGTGTTTTTCTACAAATAAAATCTATTCTATTCTATTGTTTATTAACGTAAAGGTCGATAGGCTGACTGTCCACTTGATGGTAGATGTCTACCGTCGCCTATTAACATAAGCAACGCTATCAGACGCTGCAAGTGTCAATCTTAGTATGATACATGATTGGGATTAGATCCTAGAATTGGCGTCAGTATAAGCTAGGAATATAATGTTATTAGGAAAGCTATTTTTTAAATATTGGAATACATATAAAAATAAATAAATTTTAATTTAGAGGTGTACTTAACGGTCTGAAGACGACAAGCTTTACAAGCTTTTGAAGCAGGAACAAAGAATATTACTTTTTTTTATTTTTTATTTGGCGAGTCCATCGGTCGAGTAGTTAACATGGTTAAAGCCACAGCGCTCTGACTCATTGATTCTGGGTTCGAATCCCGGCAGGGCCAAATTTGAAAATGAACTTTTCAAATAGGTAATAATAATAATAATCTGAGCAGTTAATATGTTAAGATGCCAGAGGCCATTTCCCTATTCTTGTGTTATAGGCGACGGTAGCCACCTACCATCAAGCGGACCGTCAGATTATCTGTTGATTATCTTTATCTTTACATAAGAAAACTTCTTTCAGCAATAGGAGGGTCTCTTATATCTCTAAATATATTAGACATTTTAACTTTTTAAATAAAGAATACAATAAAAATTCCTAGATTAAGTGTGGCACTTGAAAGAGACAAAAACGAGGGAGACAAAAGAGTTTTCCTTTCGTGCTTAATGAAAAAGTCTACTTTTTTTTAATAATGGAGTGCATTCATAGTTTTGAACCTCGAGGCATTACTAGAACGGGATTATTAAAATCTTTTTGTAGTCTCTTCTAAAGAGTAACCCATTAAGAATACTCATTCTCGAAACTGTATACCTACTACTTTCAATATTAATGAGGTACTTTGTATCAACACCCTTCATTAACTATATAATTCATTATTCAAAGCAGGTCAATTCAGAAAGTGGACTAGCAATGAAAATTTAATTTTGTATAATTAATTTGAATTTCAAAGTACACTAGGTACCTACTAAATTCGGAAATGAAATTCGAGATCAAAGATGTAAAAATAAAGGCGTCCCCAATTAAAAATAATAACCTCAATTGTGTTGTTTGTCGAAAAGTAGTATAATATCGTGTTAAAATTGTACTCATATAAAATAAAAGCTGAGCCCGGGACGTTTTTTT
The DNA here is from genome assembly GCA_945859745.1 of Synanthedon formicaeformis. Lineage (NCBI taxonomy): Eukaryota > Metazoa > Arthropoda > Insecta > Lepidoptera > Sesiidae > Synanthedon > Synanthedon formicaeformis. Next base: position 11,625,870 of record OX243961.1, read on the forward strand.
TTAAATCCTTCATTTTTTCATCCAGAAAAAGGTACTGTTACAGAGAGATCATTTCAAACTAAAAATGAAAAATTTAACGCCTGACAAAAGCAATAAAGGGGACGGGGACGAAGTCGCTGAAAAAAGCTAATACTAAATTATAATTTATTTGTAAAATCACATTATTATTAACAAAGAAAATATGCCAAATTAATATTGGCTGTCTAATGCTCTGAACTATTTTAATACCTCTAAAAATTTTAGTCAATTTTTTTTTCAATGAATCCGATTAAATAGAACAAAATTAAATACTGTTTCGAGGTCTCTTTACTCAACAGAGCCTAGATATTTAATTAAAACTTTGAAAATGATTTCCGCTCGAGGATCCAACGCCCGGATGTTGATAGATTAAACATTGTTCAATTATTAAAAAGCTCCTTACACGTGTATAATTTCTCTCGAGATCTCTACAAATATTTAACCTTTGTTAACAACGAGGATTTATTAATAAATACCTCAGTATTGGAAATGTTCGGAGGTATTTGAACAATTTAAATTATTATGACGTATTTTAGGCAGTATATACCTGCGAAAATATTAGCAAAATAACACCTGCTATAACCTCAAAAGAGCTATTCGCCGATGGATGTGGAGGGCGAAGAAGCTAGTGTCTACTGATGAAGATATGACAAAGATAAGCGCATTTTGATTTTGATTTGATTTTTGCCTATAAATAACACACATTTTTGACTAAAACAAAGCAACAGATGTTTCAAGTGAGCTGTCGACCAAATTAGGATTAAGGATAAGAGGATTAGGAAGGTATAGGAAAATAGGCTCTGGAATCTCTTACTCACAAATCATGATGTTGTTAAGTTAACAAATATGATAAGTTGTTACTTTTTTACGCAAAAAGTATTGAACGGATTTTGATAAAACTTCCCAGTAATTTTCATATAAATCAGAATAACACGTATAAGCTATAATCTACGAAGACAAGCTAATATTATTAAAAAGAAAGTTTGTGAAAATGGATAAAAAAAGATATACAAAGTCGCTTGTTGTATAACAGTTAGTTGCGTAGAATCAATCGCTACGAAGTGCTACGAAAGTTCTACATCGCAAAGTTACGGTATATACTCGTAGCAGAAAGATAGCAGAAGTGAATTGAAGACGTGAGTGGATGAAGGTGATATGTCGTATTTTTAGGTTTTCTCGTTTTTTTGCGTTGATGAAGGTAATATGTCCTTATAAATTATTACAGACCTTAAGATAGTCGATTTATTAACATTTTTGGAAAATAAAAAGCTGAAAAAGGTGTTATGTACATTTAATTTTAAAAAGCAAAAGGTTCAGAAAAGTTTACTTTTGTTAATGGAAGAGAGAGCTATGTTCACTTTTTTTTAAATTAAATAATAGAAGTGTTTACTTGCTATCATACCATTAATATTTTAGGTTGTTTACACAGCATTACATCATAATTTAGTACTAAAATCAGTTCCGTGGCGACTTATATCAAAAACTAAAAGTAAAACTTTAACCTCGATTTATTCAAAATTGGAATTATGCGACATATCACCTTCATCCACTCACGTCTTCAATTGTAAGTGCGAAGATATTATTTTTAACGCCCGACGAAAAACGGGGTATTATAAGTTTGACGTGTGTATCTGTGAGTCTGTCAATCTGTGGGTCTCCCTAATGGATGGACAAGTTTTGACAAGTTTTTTTTATAAGCTCAATAATCGAGATGGTTCTTAAATATAGTTTATGTGTTCAGGCATTTGACCCACTAACTTGCACATGTTCGATTGATGTGAAATTTGGTATACTGTTACTTCGTTGGTATTTCCATGGCATGGTAACCTTGATCTGATGCTGCAGTGTAGCGTCAAATAGTCTGCGGGACACCCAACTCCTCAGCAACTTACAGCAGATATAGCGTGTGTAGGTTCAATATAAAGTCGGGGGTTAGTTTATTATTTTATTTATAGCTTGTAACTGTAATAAATTACAAAGTACGTGTAATAACTATGTAACTTTATATAACTGAAATTTTATTATTCAGACTAATTTTGATTAAGCAATTAAAAATATTTACTTGATATTAAAAATATATAAAAAACTTTTTATATATTATAAATATATAAAAAGTAAAGTACATACTCATAGATATACTCAGTAAAAACAAAACATTTGAAACGATTGCTTCAGCTAACTGGTAACATGTTTACATTTGGGAAAGGCAAATCAAAACAACAATATATCAGTAAATTGCGCGGGAAAGTTGACAGGAAAAGAAATATGGCGTCCAGTTTAAGGACGACCTCCGGTCGACGCGCACAGTTGCGGTGCCATGTGAATAATGTAATATAAATTACGGCGCACACTTGCAACTCGAGGCATTGATATTTAAAAACTTTTTTTAACTTTTTTATTTAAAAAGGTGGGAACATGTATTTTAAAACTAAAATCTAACACTAACACAAAAACAACTTCACTTCTGACGTGCAGTCCTACGACTGACATGTTTTTTTGTCTTCGGTCTGTCTGTATTCCTGGGCAAACCTTTGAATTAGCTGGAGCGATTTACTGGACATTCTGTTATCCCTTTTTTAACGTTGGGAAATCCTCTTGACCTACTGGAACTTAGCATGACCATTTTGTTTTTTCGAAAAACTGGACATTGTGCTGAATTGTGCTAGGTTTGTGCTGCGTTGTGCCGTAAACCGCGACTCCCGATCTCAAAAAACGGAGCTGTAATGACGAAAAATCGATTTTTGCCTCAGCATGACCACTTTGTTTTTTTGGAAATGTAACGAATGTGCTGCATTGTGCTAGGTTTGTGCTGGAGTGTGCTGCAAACCGTTTTCGATTATCTCAAAAAATAGAGCCGCTATAGGCAAAAAACGAAGAAAATATTTTGTATGGCAGCATGACCACTTTGTTTTTTCGAAAATATAATGAATGTGCTGCATTGTGCTAGGTTTGTGCTGGGATGTGCTGCAAACCGTTTTTGATTATCTTAAAAAACAGAGCCGCTATAAGCAAAAATGTTTTGTAGGTATCATGGAACTTGGCATGACCACTTTGTTTTTTCGAAAAAGTAACAAATGTGCTGCATTGTGCTAGGTTTGTGCTGGAATGTGCTGCAAACCGTTTTCGATTATCTCAAAAAACAGAGTCACTATAGGCAAAAATGTTTTGTGGGCAACATAGAACTTGGCATGACCACTTTGTTTTTTCGAAAAAGTAACAAATGTGCTGCATTGTGCTAGGTTTGTGCTGGAGTGTGCTGCAAACCGTTTTCGATTATCTCAAAAAACAGAGCCGCTATAAGCAAAAATGTTTTGTAGGTATCATGGAACTTGGCATGACCACTTTGTTTTTTCGAAAAAGTAACAAATGTGCTGCATTGTGCTAGGTTTGTGCTGGAATGTGCTGCAAACCGTTTTCGATTATCTCAAAAAACAGAGCCGCTATAGGCAAAAATGTTTTGTGGGCAACATAGAACTTGGCATGACCACTTTGTTTTTTCGAAAAAGTAACAAATGTGCTGCATTGTGCTAGGTTTGTGTTGGAGTGTGCTGCAAACCGTTTTCGATTATCTCAAAAAATAGAGCCGCTATAAGCAAAAATGTTTTGTAGGTATCATGGAACTTGGCATGACCACTTTGTTTTTTCGAAAAAGTAACAAATGTGCTGCATTGTACTAGGTTTGTGCTGGAGTGTGCTGCAAACCTTTTTCGATTATCTCAAAAAACAGAGCCGCTATAAGCAAAAATGTTTTGTAGGTATCATGGAACTTGGCATGACCACTTTGTTTTTTCGAAAAAGTAACAAATGTGCTGCATTGTGCTAGGTTTGTGCTGGAATGTGCTGCAAACCGTTTTCGATTATCTCAAAAAACAGAGCCGCTATAGGCAAAAATGTTTTGTGGGCAACATAGAACTTGGCATGACCACTTTGTTTTTTCGAAAAAGTAACAAATGTGCTGCATTGTGCTAGGTTTGTGTTGGAGTGTGCTGCAAACCGTTTTCGATTATCTCAAAAAACAGAGCCGCTATAGGCAAAAATGTTTTGTGGGCAACATAGAACTTGGCATGACCACTTTGTTTTTTCGAAAATGTAACAAATGTGCTGCATTGTGCTAGGTTTGTTCTGGAGTGTGCTGCAAACCGTTTTCGATTGTCTCAAAAAACAGAGCCGCTTTAGGCAAAAAACGAAAAAAATATTTTGTATGGCAGCATGGCCACTTTGTTTTTTCGAAAGTGCTGCATTGTGCTAGGTTAGTACTTAGCCCAATAAAATTACGGCTCAAAGAGTTAATATTTAATTTTAAGGTTTAATAAACATTAAATTATATAGTTTGGAGATTTTCAGGATCGATAGGGGGATGCATTCTGAGCTTACATTTCAATTTGAGGGGTTCTCCGAAGGTCAGCTGTACAACATTTCGATAAAAACGCGTTTAGTTCGACATTTCGAGAACGGTTAGTGTTAGGCAAAAAATTGTACGGACCTTTTCCCTTCTAAATTAAATTTACTAACTTTTTTATCTGAAACTTTTTTCTAACATCAATAGTTTTCAACTTATTACTTCCGAAAGGCATTTTTTTTTATTTTTCTCCCAATTTTTAATTTTTCGCCATATTCTGCCCAACCTTTCAATTATATGAAGTTTTCCTTATTATCAAAGCTGTAGATCTTTTAATTACGAACAACTTTGGTCTACTTTACCAAGCGAAAGCCGCGCCATTGTTACAATATCATCAACATCAGTTGGTATTCAGTACTTTAAACCATTTAAATATTGTACTTCAATTAAATATTAAATATTGTAATCATTTAAATATCATTTAAGGCCCTGTTTCGAGCCGCACCGCGCGAAGTTTAGGTATTCAGCACATTTTTTGAATTTTCGAAAAAATAAAGTGGTCATGCCAAGTTCCATCATACCTACAAAACATTTTTGCTTATAGCGGCTCTGTTTTTTGAGATAATCGAAAACGGTTTGCAGCACATTCCAGCACAAACCTTGCACAATGCAGCACATTTGTTACTTTTCCGAAAAAACAAAGTGGTCACGCCAAGTTCTATGTTGCCCACAAAACATTTTTACCTATAGCGGCTCTGTTTTTTGAGATAATCGAAAACGGTTTGCAGCACACTCCAGCACAAACCTAGCATAATGCAGCACATTTGTTACTTTTCCGAAAAAACAAAGTGGTCACGCCAAGTTCTATGTTGCCCACAAAACATTTTTACCTATAGCGGCTCTGTTTTTTGAGATAATCGAAAACGGTTTGCAGCACATTCTAGCACAAACCTAGCACAATGCAGCACATTTGTTACTTTTTCGAAAAAACAAAGTGGTCATGCCAAGTTCTATGTTGCCCACAAAACATTTTTGCCTATAGCGGCTCTGTTTTTTGAGATAATCGAAAACGGTTTGCAGCACATTCCAGCACAAACCTAGCACAATGCAGCACATTTGTTACTTTTTCGAAAAAACAAAGTGGTCATGCCAAGTTCCATGATACCTACAAAACATTTATGCCTATAGCAGCTCTGTTTTTTGAGATAATCAAAATTACAGCACATCCCAGCACAAACCTAGAACAATGCAGCACATTCATTATATTTTCGAAAAAACAAAGTGGTCATGCTGCCATACAAAATATTTTCTTCGTTTTTTGCCTATAGCGGCTCTATTTTTTGAGATAATCAAAAACGGTTTGCAGCACACTCCAGCACAAACCTAGCACAATGCAGCACATTTGTTACTTTTCCAAAAAAACAAAGTGGTCATGCTGAGGCAAAAATCGATTTTTCGTCATTACAGCTCCGTTTTTTGAGATCGGGACTCGCGGTTTACGGCACAACGCAGCACAAACCTAGCACAATTCAGCACAATGTCTAGTTTTTCGAAAAAACAAAGTGGTCATGCCAAGTTCCATGACATATCCTCTTGGATATCCGGCAGTATATCTTGGATAGGGGACACTGCGGGGTTATGCCGGATTCATACTGGCTAAAACCCTGTGGTCAATGCTTGGGGTGGGGTCTTGGGGACGTTATGTCACGACTTCGGTGCCCCGCCACATTTTTAATACCTAAATGACTTTAATACCTGAATAATTAATATATTTTTTAATGTTAATAATACACATATTAATATTAAACTAATTAAAAAGGTGTTCAATGTTCTTATATTAAAAATCACTGTGTGTGTGTGTGTGCGTAGCGTGTATTTTATTGCGTGAGTTTCAATCCTCATCCTCACCTTTTCTTGTTTTGACTATTCTCTTATGCGATGCTAGTCGCCAAATAAACCGTCATCCTGTTTACATTTTATGTCATAAAAAAGAGTATTGGAGCGTCGCGTTGCCTGTACACAAGCGCTTTGTCGACGTTCAATCTGCCGACATAAGTCGCGATCCGAACAAGTTTATTACAATAGTGAGCGCTCACCCTAAATCTCCTCAAATACCCGCATAACAAGAGATAAAAAACATATTTTTGTACCGTTTGTTTGTTATTACAACGCACCAAGATACGAGTTGACAGCAAACAAATTGTTCATTTTCTTGTTAAGTTGTGCCCAAGTAGGGAGTAATATTGTATCTTTGTAAGCACCTACATGTTATCCTGATGGCCTTTCGACGTGTGGCAAATGTTTCATTCCAAAAAGTACTTGCCTAAAATTTCCTACAATGTACACGGTATATGAAGAAGAGAGTAGGCGCTTTATTATAGATTTCACCTGAAATGTCTACGAAGGATAAATTCAATCCATGTATTGGCGGGTTGGCGAGTAGGTAATGGTTACTGGGAATCATGAGATGACTTACAGCTTCCGTCATTCATTATAATTTATTGTAGCCTCTAGCAAGTAGTGGGAGAGTATATAGGAGTATATCCTCTATGTATAAAGTATTTTTACTAATTCGTAGAAAATGTTGTTGATTGCAAATATTATATTATCTTTTTTTTCTAATTTACTATATATAGTGTAATTGTTTGTTTTCCTTAATAAAATAAAATTTGTACGTAGATCAGGGCATCGATTTTTTATTATTCTCGTTCTAACCGTTGAAACTTGTACCATTAGGTGACATTAAATTATAGATTTTACTGGGAAAAGTAAAAAAAACTTATGAAGAAATATGTTATACAGCAAAGTTAAATAAAATATGTTCATTATAACAAAGTTACATAAAAAGTTACTTAATCTGGACGCACCTTACGAAAATTATTTCCATTTTAGGCTTATTTGGTTACAAGTCTTATTACACGTTATTTTTAGTATATTTTAGATGTTTTTTTTATAAAATATAACTTTTACGACAGTTGATATTTACTCTGAACGTTTGGGGGTGGTTATTTTGAGGCGTATGTGGGCGGTTTGTCGAATATTAATGATTTATTATGTAAGTAAGGCAACCCGAACGAGTCCTATTCTGTTATGGCGAATGGGCGCTGTTGTGTGGAGGGCTTACGGTTGGAGAATCGATTATACAGCAATAAATTCAGTACAGTATTATGTCGAAGTGAGTTATAGTGTTACATCAGCACAACTCTCGGAGCACTGCCAAAATTGTGTGCCACAAAACCTATTTACATATTTTGTCTTCTTTACCACGTCAAAATCCAAATTAATACAAAAATAACGAGCGTGAAACAAAAAATTGATAATCTAAATATTCCTTTGCACTTTACCCTTTAACAGCTTGGTTTTATTTTTGAGAGAAAGCAACAAAATGTTTTAAAAATAAACATTATACATGTAGAGGAATTTGTCGTATATATCCGGCTCTGGCGAAATGGACATGAAAATAATTGTTGGATAAATCCCCCAAGTAACTAGAAATAATTATTTTTTTTCCCATTATCATTAAACAACAATTAATTTTGGTTTAATATATGATATTAAAAATATATCTAACAATTAATATTAGGAGTGTATATATATTATTTTTATATTTGGGAAATTGAAATCATTATAAGAACATCTTTGAAATACCTAACTAAATAAATTTCATTATTGTTTTCATATTTTGTGTCCTTGTCAATTATTAACAGGCCTAGAACAATGGAGAATAAATTTTCACAATGATAAATGAATTTAAATAATCACGGATGTAACAGTGAACAATATCTCTGCTTTTAAAAGAAGAAAAGTTTCAATATTTTTCAGTATTCAGCCGAAGATTTTTCTCATTTCCGTGCTTCCATTGTTACTGCAGTCGACTGTACTCGTACAGCAACCAAACTCGAAGCTTCATATACAATACATATATTAAATGGTATATCATTTTCGGTTTAGTTATAGGAAGTATTAGCATAAATATGATGTAATATAATATGATGATATGATGTAATGTGATGTGATGTATAATATGATGATATGATTGTAATGTAATATGATGTATAATATGATGTCGCAGTATAATCGGAGAAAACGGATTTTTGCAATAATCCTTACATGATAATAGAAAACTAACGTCGAATTTTGTAATCATCCGGATTCAGGATCGTGGCAAGAATCCGACCAATTTTAGATAAGGTGCTTCATGCACATATTATTGTCTGTTCGCGATAAAGTCAAAAACAACTGCACCGATTTTCATGTTGTTCTCGCCAATGGATAGAGTGGTTCTCGAGGAAGGTTTTAGTATATAATTTACAAAGTTACGCGGGCGAACTTGCGGGCAGCAGCTAGTTACATATAAAAGATACTCATTCACAGATTAAGGAAAAAATATACAGACATAGCCCAGCTATCAGTGAAAGAAAATGTTTTAAGTAAACATAAGCTTTAATTGAGTTAAATGTGCCCTAAAAACATAAAACCCAAAAGAAATTTAACTTAATAAAAAAAAGAACAAATACATGCCCGTAATCCTTACAAAAGTTACTGTCAATGTTTCTTTGGGGAAAAGTTGTCGACACCTGTCCAGAGTAATTCCCTCGGGAAACTCGTCGTCCTTAGTCGAGTCCAATAAGTTGTGAGTTTGGTTTAGTTTAAATGATAACGGCTAGCGTTGATTGTTCTGAGCCGAAGTAAAATAGGTATTCAGATTGGACAAGTTCACATTAGTAATGATTCAAACAATGGTCTGGGGGTTGAAACTTTATAATTTTAATCTAACTTCATGAAAGTAATTCTATAGCTAGGTTATATGATTTCCATCTAATATTCTATACCTTCGAACAATATTGATCTTTATGTTTTTAAGGCTCGGTTAGACATTTTATTTGTTTATACATACATCCTTACATATTATAAAATAATGTCCTCCGCCGAATCTGTCTGTATGTTCGCGATAAACTCAAAAACTACATTCTGCTGTTTTCACCAATGGATAGTGGTTCTCGAGAAATGTTTTAGTATATAATTTACAAAGTTATGCGGGCGAAGTCGCGGGCAGCAGCTAGTTTAATATATTTATTTCAATAGCCACAGCTCTCAACATATAATTTACAGACAAAAACATACCAGCCAGCCAATTACGGATTTTATATTTAATAAATTTATAAGCTTCTCTGGAAGCTCCGAGACATCTTCTCGTCCAAAATTCCTCAGTGTCTCAAGACAAAAGTCTTTGACCAATGTGTATTGCCAGTGATGACATATGGCGCTGAAACGTGGTCTCTGCCTATGGGCCTCGTAAGGAAGCTCAATGTCGCTCAACGAGCTATGGAAAGGGCTATGCTCGGGGTTACACTGCGAGATCGAATCAGAAATGAGGAGATCCGTAGACGTACGAAAGTTACCGACATAAGCCAGCGGATCGGTAAGTTGAAGTGGCAGTGGGCAGGACATATAGTACGGAGAGCCGACGGCCGCTGGAGCCAGAAGGTTCTCGAATGGAGGCCACGGACCAGCAAGCGCAGTGTAGGACGTCCACCCACAAGGTGGACAAACGACGTAATAAAGGCCGCGGGTCAACGGTGGATCCAGGCTGCTTCTGACCGGTCCAATTGGAAAATTTTGGGGGAGGCTAATGTCCAGCAGTAGACGTCCTGCGGCTGAGATGATGATGATGATGATGATGAAATTTATAATACACTTAATAAATTGTCAAATGTGGGCATAATTTCGCCGGTATAAGTATAATAAAGTGTCAGGACAGTAGTCATTTGGGCAGCCAGTATGGCGGTAGTAACCAGAAACTACCCCCTTACAGAAGACCACCGTGAAATAACAGCATGTCATTTCTCTATCCAATAGCGCAACTTAAGCTGTTAGTTATGTTCATTACATTATGATCATTGTGGTCTTATTTAAAGAGATGTGTAGGTATGCAGCCAAACATGCTTCCCAGTTTATAACCCTTAATGACAGTAGAACGCAACATGTCCTGGCACTCAATGATATCATAGTTTGGAGATCAGTACTTAATTAAAAAAAATCATACTCGTATTAAATACCTAACAACAATTCGAACGCAAATTACACTGGTATCTTTCTTTCTTTTATCTTTTCGTTTCCAATTCTTTTGACTTTTAAAGGTTCGCACGAAAAGAGTTCAATTTTAACATCCATTATATTCTGTTACGTACTATCCCAGTTATCCGAGTTAACAAAATAGTCAGAACCTTCACAGGTTAAATGAACAACCAGTAATTTAATAACAGCAAAAATATTTACAATGGGAATTTTAAACATTTTCAGTTATTTCGCATCACGAAACCTACATTTTCAAGTCAATTATTTATGTAAACAAAACACAAAGTTTAAGATTTCGAAAACGTCAAATTAGGATCATACAGAATAATTTAAATAATTCCGAGGAAATTTGGGTCGACTTTTGAAGAATGATTCTATTTTCCCGTTGAAACTTGAAAGGTGAGCCAAACGGTTTACAAAGCCCTATCAATGCGAGATCAAAGAGCAGTACATTGATTGACGCAGAAGGGTTCCGCCCTTCTTGTCAATTTGTATACCGAATCTATTGTTTCATTCAATAATAAGGCTCCACATTGTACCCCGATCATCATTTAAATTTTAGAATGTTACTGATTACATACACACTTTAAAGATAACAAGCTATACTGAATTAAAGTTCAAATCAATTAATTATTATTTTTTTTCTGTTGGACCCAAACACGCTATATTGCTGAGGAGTTGAATTGGGCGCTATACAGCGGCGTTTTACTCGCATATCAGGTCATGTTACCATGACATGAAAGTACATACCGTCGAAGCAACAGTATACCAAATTTAACATCAATCGAACCTGTGGATTTAGTAAAATTACTTCGTAATTATTATGGGAAAAAGTACTCACATGAAAATTTCAAGTTAATAGGATATCCAAGGACGACTCCATCGTTGTGCTTAACGGTGCACCGGTACAATCCAGTGCCATTGCGTCTCCCCACCTCCAACTCTCCCTTAGAATTCACCCTGGAACAAGAGATGATGATTTATTTATTATACAATGTCTTTTTTTATTAGAGATGGGTTGCCAAAAACCAACTGTGTAGCAAGGATGAGGCCTATGATGGAGCGAGCTCACCCAAAAGATGCCTATTCACTCAAACCTTGAAAAGATTTGGTTTTTATGAGCTCGGTAAAATGAAAATTATAAAATAATAAATTTAACTTACCTCTTGTTGACAGGTTCTTTCTGTCCATCTTTGTACCATGTAAATTTGTCTGTCTCGTTCCGCCGCGTCCTGCCGGAAGCCTGCGTAGTCCGATGCGTGTCCGGTACCACGCAACGAAGCGCGTAGTGGGTTGACGACGACCATGTTACCGGTACATCTGTCAATTTACACAACACCTTCATATGTTTGAAGTCAAACTTACTACGTAATTACTACCAATTCTTGGCATTTAAGACGGGTCCTCCAAATCTTATAAAAGCACTGACTACAATTCCTAGCAGTGAGTAGACTATTTATCAGAGTAGCAGTGAGTGAGTGAGTAGAGTAGCAGAGACTGGAACAGTGACTGGAAAACTTAGGTAGTAGCAGAACAAAATGTAACCGCAGTCATAAACTGCGTTTTTCTTGCATCAACAACTACCCTCTTAGTAGAAGGCCACAGTAAGTTGAAATCATGTTTCAGTGCCTTATTGTCCCTTAGTCCCTTTTTTAAGGGTAAGCCCTTTTTAAAGTTTTTAAGGGGTATTTATATTTATTTTTGTCTTTACTTAACTCTCTATCCTAAGTATAGCTGCTGGTGCACTTGCATCTTCCTAGTGTTGCTTGTGCTAGTGGCTAAGTTGCTTGAATAGTATATTTAGGTAAGCTTAAGTACCATAAGTAGACTGTCAGCCAGTTTGCAGTCCATTCACATAAAAATACAAAATAAAACTATGAGTAACCATATTAAAAAATACAACACTTTAATACAACAAACCTTGTGTCTCATTTTAACTCCTGTCTTCACCAACTAAAAGTAATATTACACGGACTTACCTTTATGCTACTTTTATTTGCGAACTAGGTTGATGTTTTTTATCCAAACCTGCGCTAGTCTGTTAACACAAAAGGCAGTTTTTCATGTCAACGAAACGTCAAGACGACGTCAAAACGAATATTGTCACAGAGAAATATCACGGTAAACAAACATTGGAAAAAAAATTATACAATTATATTATTTCAGAACATTTTTCTCCGAAAACATTGGCGGAATATTTTTGTTTCCTTTGAACTCGTCACTCAAGAAAAAACCGCTTTCAAATCTCAAAGGGACCGCGACATCGGTAGACATGCGAGACAAAATGTCTTGAAAATCATTTCTATAATATACAATACAAAAAAAAGTACCCTTCATTTCGTTGTTTCATTTTTTTGTTTTGTATTTGTGGTATAATGGGGATATTAGCATATAGTTCTTCTTTTACTAAACAAAACTGTGTTGAGATCTATGAGTATACAAAAGCATAACAACAAGCAAAAGCATTTTCAACAAACCAACTGGCTTTGTCAGTAAAACAAAGCCTTTTGACTTTTATTGGTTTTTATATGTTACATAAGGTAAATTTTATTTTTCATTGTCAATTTATCGTACGAGAAAATATTTTAAGAAGCGGAAAAGAGTTTCAATTTAGTTATAAATCTACGAGCTCGTAGCATTCGTAGCTTGCTACGACGTAGCTGATTACGTCACAAGTGCCTCATTAAAATAAAATTAGTGTAGCCAACTGTAGCTTTATAAAAGCGATTTTTAGATACCTACTAATCTAGCAGATAGCTTGATTTTATTAAAACCAATTAATTAAAAATCCTAAAATTAAACCTATTTTATATATGTATATGATCAATAATTTTATTTATTCAATTTTGATTGCTGTTAATTTTTATACTCTGTATCTCTTATCCCTGGCATGTGCAAAATTTTAGGTTTAATTACAATGTAAAAAGGTAACAGGCAGACAGAGTTACATTCACATTTACATTAGGAAGTATGGAAGAACAACTAAAGAGGTTTGTTACCAGTTTCGTCACATCCCATAGATACAACTTTCCGATATTTATAAATAGCTAAATAAATAAGCATCGAATATCAAAAATGATCTCATTAATAAGGTAGGTCACATCTCTGATAATATTTCCGCTCGTGTAAACAATCAATTTCGTATAACAAGACTGTATTTTGTAGAAAAATTAAGGCTTCAACGCTCTCGTCGAGGCTTATAGCTGACAGGAACAGGATAATGTAACAGGGACACCTTTTAAAAAAAGCGCTTCTCAAATTTTCTTTTTAAACTTTAAACTAGTTAAGAATTTGTTTGCTCTTGATTAAGTTTGGTAGTCATTTTTTTTAAACACTATATTTCGGTAAGCAATTTATTGACAGAAATTCTTGCAGACTTAAATATGACAAACCGCTTATTTAGTTGAGGGTTACTCGTAACACTGCTGCTCAAAGTGCCCGGGTTCCAATCCCGGTGTTGTCAATTATGGAAACAATTTTTTTAAATCTATTCAAACTGTTGTTATTCACTAATTCACTATTGCATTCAATACCAAAAACATTCACTTTCTTTAAACCTTTAACCTCTTGGTTTTGTAGTTGTCCTGCTCCTATGCTCCTAGCGCTTGACTCGTATTTTTTTTAAGAGAAAGCAACGCTAACTATGATTCAAAAATAAACATTATAAAAGTAGATGAATTTGTCGTTTATATACGGCTCTGGCGAAAGGACACGAAAATAATTGTCGACCCTGGCGGCTGAATGATTAAATCCCTGTTTGTGTAGCACACTACACACTATAGGCTACATACATATACTTGGCAACTTTTGATGCTCACTTCTTGGGCTAACATAAAAACTGGTTCAATAATATAATTCTTTGAAACGTAAATTATCTGTAATGGGTCTCGAAAGCGACTCAAAACAGTTAACATAAAAAAAGTGCGTCCGGTCGTTTTCGAGAACCTTGACCTTACGCACCATCGCCGTTTACGCACCCAGTCGTGATTTTTTAAGTTAAAGTGAGACGTATATGTGGACATTTCATTTGATGGAATGCCTCCTAAAATACTTAAAAAAAAATAGGCATACCTAGGTAGATAAGGGGCATAAAATTAAGTATATAGGTTAAGTATACTATGAACTAGGTTTGCTAATGTTGTATTAATAATTAATCTTGCTAATTTTGTATTTAATAAAGTAAATAAGTACTTTGTAAACGATAACTTATATGATTTCAGTTTTTATATTCACCTCAATAAATTTTAAGAAGTTTTATCTGCATCTATTGCTAAACAATTATCAAAAAATTGAAATAAATTTTAAAAAGAAAATATAGGACAGAAAGAATTGGGACAATTCAAGAAAAAAATACTTTAGGTCCCTGAAACTATGAGTATAATAAAGTTTATAATCTAAAATAAAAATTCAAAAATAAAAACTAAAACTACAACTTGCAGGTATCAAAAATCTTCAAAAATTGCGTTACGTGATACTTTAACGCCCTTAAATATGTACTTGTCTGTATAAGTTTTGTTCTCATTTCGACTACGACTCTTCCTATAGAGTTAGTTATAGGGAGTGCAGAATACGGCAGATATTACATCCATTTAAATTTTAATGATTGTCAAATGCCCAAGGTCAAACTTGCAGCTGTCTGCTGTTTTTTAAGGACGTTTAGCCGTTATTTTATTGGTATATAAAAATGTTAAAAGAAGTTTCTTTTATATGACGAATTGTTAATATATTTTTTTGTGGTAGACTGTATGTGTATTGTGTGTGTAAAAAAGGTGTTGTGGCAGGATAAAAGTTAAGAGAGAACGGTTTCACTTAAATATTTGGCGCCATTTCGCAATATTTTCGGAAGTGACCGTTGTTGATGGAGCCGTAAAAGCTTTACTGCGCAGGTCAAGGCTGCATTGTGCGTCTTCCTCTAACTACATGTCGCACACTATACTTACTTCTCTTTCACACAATAATACATGGAATTCGACGAAATGATTTCGTGTCGTTGCACTGCTTCCAATTGTGCGTAATTTATAACCGACTAACTTTTACGCGCGACTTTGTTCGCGTATCTTTATACTGGTGTGTGAACTAGGTATTTATAACAATAATTTTCGTTTATTGTAGTTTTCTATTTAGAAAAATATTGGGGTGGGCTTCGGCATCCCTTACTCGCGGAAATACAACAGCACAAATGCTGTTATTTCACAGTGATCTTCTGTAAGGGGTTGCATGGTTAGAACTACCTCCAGGCGGGCTACCCAAATGACTGAAAAACGCAGTGTGTCGTGCCTATACTAAACTGACTGCAGCTATAAACCCTTAATTAATATTATATATATTTTATAAAAAATGTGTTGGTTTGTGTATTACTCGAAAACTCGAAAACTAACGGATTGATTTGAAATTTTTACACAACATGCAATCCGCTTTAAGGATTGATCATATCTATTTTTCGCATAATAATATAATCTCGATCGCGCTTTCTTTTACGACGCCATCTGCCGGAAGCGACGAGAACTAACTCGCCAAAGAGAACCGCTGTCACATTTAAAGTGGAAGTTAGCCGTTGTTATGACAGCCGAGTTAATTAAGTCTGAGCCACAGCGAAGCGTGCAAGGGTCCAGCTAGTACTTCATAATAACAACAAATGAGCCTCTCTTAAACAGATGCATTCTACAGCCGCTGACCTCCCCGACCACAACTTGGAATGTATCTAGAATAATTGAATATCTCGAGCGGTGGCCACTACACTCTATTAAATAGGTCATCAGAATGCAGAGAGCGTGTTCTATTGGTTGTTAGTATTTAACAAGATTGCTTACATAGCACACGGTGCTTAGTAAATGGAAACTGGTCATCACACCATTGCTAATAGGAGTACAGCGCAGTTTACCTACTTGCTACAAGTAAAATATACAAAAAAAGAAGCTGTTGCACGGGACCTCATCCGCGTTTACTGTATAAAATATGGCCAATGTTACTTGCTGATTAAGTAACTTTCTATTGGTAAAAGACGTTTTAAAATCGGTTTAATTTAAATTAAATTATTCATTACAAATTCATACAATTAAATTTATTCATTACAAAAAAAATCTTTTCTCTTTATAATATTTAGTATAGATAATTAAAGAATCAAATGATACTCGTATTATACGTTTTATCTCGTTTTCGGTTAGGTTTTTTTTAATTTTTTTTTCTTTATCACGGCTCCTAAGATAGCACAATGATAGCGTTAATATCCCATAGCCTTTCTCTAGAATTTGGCTATCAGATTTAATAAAAATGTTAAAATTTAACTCATAGTTTCAAATAATAGCGGGTTCACTTTATTATCAGTACAGATTTCAACCGAGTTTTCTATTTGGCAACAAAACATATTCACTTACTTATTTTATAATATTCGTAGACTAAGCCTAAGGTGGAAAAAGGTCTCCCATTATATTATGATCCTTCTGCCAAGTCCTCACCTACGTAGACATTTTATTTTTCGTTTAGTAGCGACATTAACCTAATAAATTCTAACTGAATCTTTTAGTAGGTAAGACCGGTAACATCTATTGGTAAATAATTTAGTAAGGAAATAAAAATATTCATAGTTACAATGTGACATTATACTTTATGGTAAAACGTATTAAAACTGTCGAAAGTAAATAAGTGGGGACAATTTTAGAGCAAGCGATATGAATAACTTAGCAGTACGGTTACATACAAGTCGAAAATCAATGAGTAGGTACAGTCGAGGAAAAAACTCTAACTTGGCTTAAATTGTAAAGTAAATAACAAGGTGATTATTATGAGCACTGAAGACGGATTTTTAAACATTGAAACATTTAAAACAGAAAAATACACATTAACATTCTTCTTCTTTTTTAATGTCTTGGCTCAATCAGATCTTCTCCGATGATTTTACCAGTGTCATTTTAATTTTTCTTAAATAGGGAAAATTGAAATTAAAATCAAAAGTAGCAGATCCCGAGACTAGTAGTCTAGTCTATAATTTTTCGTACATAGTTTTCCAAAACAGGTCCGTCAAGTCCAAAGCAGTCAGGTCAAGTCCCCACATTAACATTAAACAAAGGGCGAATATTAGAATAGACAATGACAGTTGTCAGTCATCAGTCATCAATCACCACCGACTTAGTGAGGTCTGGTTACACACATTTTGCGTCCTTTATTTCAACACACAACTATTTGTTTTAGATGCCCGACGCAAAAATGGAGTGTTATAAGTTTGAAGTGTGTGTTTGCGTAGCTCCCAAACGCCCATCCGATTTTGATTTTTTGTTTAAAAGCTGTCGTGATCGCGATTTTTCTTAGCTATAATTTATGAAGACCAGTTCATGCGTTTGAAGAACATAAGCCCATTTCCTAGTTAACGAACGAACGAATTTTGTATACTGTTACTTCGTTTGTATTTTCATGACATGGTAACCTTGTCCTGATGGTGCATTTGGGTTCAATAGATAGTCGAGGGGGTTAGTTTATAACTGATTATGTCAGCAAATGGGTAGGTAGATTAAACGAGACATTGATCACTTTAACTAACGTTAAATTTAGCATCTTGGTTTATGTTAATTATACGTTGCTGATTAACTTTGTTTCTACAGCAAATATCTAGCTTTCAGAAAACCTCTTGCTGTGTTTAATTACTGGAAAATGTTTAATTTATTTACCTGCAGTTATCTCATTTATACTAATACTAGCGATCCGCTCCCGGCTTCGCACGGGTGGAATTTTATTTTTTTGTAAAAAAAATTCTATACTTTCCACTTTCCATCAGTGAAAACCGCAATAAATTCGTTGCATAATTAAAAGATCTAAGCCTAAACACATACAGAGCTCCCGGCTTTGCCCGGGATGCATTTAGAACAGTAATTGTAGCACTCAAAATATGATACACTCACACATACATCAATACTAATAATAAAGCTGTAAGTGTAGGTGATGTATGTATGTATGTTCCTCCATAACTCTTAAACGAATTAACTGATTTTCATGAAACTTGGTACATAAATATTTAGACGTACAGGACACAGTATAGGCTACTTTTTCTTTTTCAACACGGACGAAGTCGCGGGCGCCAGCTAGT
Source organism: Synanthedon formicaeformis (assembly GCA_945859745.1). Lineage (NCBI taxonomy): Eukaryota > Metazoa > Arthropoda > Insecta > Lepidoptera > Sesiidae > Synanthedon > Synanthedon formicaeformis. The sequence goes on from OX243961.1 coordinate 11,644,382, forward strand.
ACTAAAGTAAGTCTTGACCAAGTAAGTCTCATGCGTCACTATGTTCGTGACTGTACCCAGTAATATTCACATCACGCGCCAAAGTCCCGATTCCCGAAGGCCTCGTCGTTTACATTACTTTTTAGGCGCACCTTCAAAAAATACGTGTTCCAATAAAGTTATTGTATCGTTGGCTTCATGCTTCACCTATTACTCAAATTGTATTATTGAGTATTTTCTTTTTTAATCCCCGATGCCTGACGCAAAAAAGGAGTGTTATAAATTTGACGTATCGCTGTTTAAAAACTAAAAGGCCATAAAACAAAAAAATCTAAAAATACAATCACAATCCTTCATATTGTATGTTGCAAAAAGACTCAATAGTTGTTTTATTCTATTTAATATTTTTTGATATTTTTTTCTATATTCAAAACTAACTTAAGGCCAAACGGGGTAATAATAAAACATCCGATATTTTGGGTAAATATAAGACACTGTTTGAAAACCTCGAATGAAATTGAATTTCTGTTACTTATATAGACTAATATATTCCTTATTTCATAAGCAATAACGTCCAAATTTTTTTTTGATACCTTTTCTTGTAACTTTAACTACTTTGAGAACAATTTGTCAATAGTTGAGAAATTTGGCGCGAAAACTTTTAATCAGGGTCCATAAACTTTTCTAGTGCTCGCTCGGACATTATACCTACGTGCTCCCGCTCCCGCGCCGCGCATGCGGCGGGAGCAATACTTGCAGGAACAATCGGTCTTATTAGTCTGTCTTTCGCTAGCGCACGGTAAAAACGGATTATTTTTGTGGGAAAAAATAAGACACGTCTTCGGGAAAATATAAAACAAGATTAGTTTAAATATAAGACAGACTACCTATTAGCACATATCAAAATGCCACGAAATTACGTGCCAAAATTGAAGACTTATAGTGAACTGAAATTACAAGAAGCTTTAGAAGAACTGCAAAAAGGTAAGCTGTTATACAGAGAAGCAGAAGAGAAGTATAAAGTTGATAAATCGTTGCTATGGAGAAGAGTCCACAACTATAACACATCGAAGCAAGGAAGAAAGACAGTGTTAAGTAAGGAAGAAGAAGAAGAAGAAGAAGTAATATAACGCCTGACCTCTTTGCTGTTCCGGGGTTGTATCTTTATTTTTAGTAGATAGCTGGTGCCCGCGACTTCGCCCGCGTAACTGTAAATTATATACTAAAACCTTCCTCGAGAACCACTCAATCCATTGATGAAAACCGCATCAAAATCCGTTGCGTAGTTTTAAAGATCTAAGCATACATAGGGACAAATACAGCGGGACGCGACTTTGATTTATACTATGTAGTGTGATGACTAAAACGTCTCATTTTTGTACTTGAATTGATTTTTATGCAATTTTTTTTTGTTTGTGGACAATTTTCCATTTATTATGAATAATTGTGATCTCATGCCTATGTGGTACATTTTGTGACAGTGATTTAACTACTCGTACTAAAAACCTAGTAATTACATTCCAAAGATTATCTATGTTAAGCATAGTAAAGTAAAAGTGTTTTACTTTTGTTAAGAAATTTCTGAGAAAATAAAAGACTTAATGAAAGTTTTCTTATTTATTTGTAGCATTTTTTCTCACTCTCTTACGATAACCCTGTCAGTTAAAAAACATCTACAGCATAGAAGTTATTCGATGTCTTATTTTTAAAGTATGGTGTTTTATAGTTACCCCGTAGTAGAGGAAAAAAATGAGACGCATATTTTGTGTTAAAAAATTACTTTCTAGACATTTAATAGCATATCTGAACCTAATGCAAGATAGATACTTTAGGAGTGCATAGTTTTAAGCATTCTAAGATCTTTTTAAGAATTGCTATTATCTTGAAAATTTAAAAGTTGTTGTTTTCGTCTTATAATTACCCCGTCTGGCCTTATATGCTTATATCTCCTCTGGTATTCAGTTTATTATAAAAGTACATAAAACATTTAATGCTACTTAAAAATACGCTTCTAACAAGAAAAATAGACAAAAAATATTTTTTTTTATTAGCTCTTAAAAAAAGTGTAATTTTGATTTGTGGCCCTTTAATTTTTAAGCAGCGGTACCTATGTATCTGTATGTGGAATCATAGGTAGCTTCGAAACGTATGGAGACATTTTGATCAGTTTTCTGTTTGATTGAAAGCTGACATGTTCTTAGCTGTAATTTATGATGTGGTCAGGTGTTTGAAGACCACAGCCCACTTCCAAGTTGACGAAGAGACTTCATTAACTTCCACATGTTCGATTGTAGTAGTCTTCGAGAAGACAAGTAGTCTTCGAGAAGACAAGTAGTCTTCGAGACACTCAACTCCTCAGTAATTACTTTTCAACTGACTCCCAAAAAAGGAGGAAGGTTCTCAATTTTTTTTTATGTTTGTTACCTCATAAATTTCGACTGGATGAACCGATTTTGATGATTCTTTTTTTTATTTGAAAGCTTGTGCTTCCCGTGTGGTCCCATTTCAATTTGGTCCAGTTCTGACAATGGCATCCATGAGAAAACGGTTGGAAGTCGATTTTTTTTTTTTCTTTAAAGAGTTATTATCTATACTAATATTATAAAGAGGGAAGATTTCATTGTTTGTTTGTTTGTATGTTTGCATTGAATAGGCTCAATGCAAACTACTGGACCGATTTGAAAAATTCTTTCACTGTTGGGTAGCTATATTATAAGCGAGTAACATAGGCTATACTTTATAAAGTTACGCGGGCAAAACCGCGTGCAACAGCTAGTAATTTATAAAGCTACGCGGAAAAAGTCGCGTGCAACAGCTAGTCTAAATGTTATGAGTAAATGAGATTGTTGGCTTGTTATGTTACTAACGAATATTTCCTAATTCCCTTCAGATTTAAAAAAATCAACTTGAATTTCTACTTAAGTAATTACTTTTCTAATAATACTACTTTTTAAATTACTTAACTTAATTTCTACTTAAGAGACGTATTTGGTGTCCAATTTAGGAGCATTTGAAGTAAGATATGAAACGAAAAGCTGCAATGCAAAACCAACAAGCTGAGAGGTTAAATAAATTCCTGAGCGTGGTCGGGCTCGGTGCGAGCGAGACCACTATACGTTTTGGCTCGAGTGCGACAAAGACAGCTGCACTGACCTACATCAATAAGTGGACATTTTGCTCAGCGGAAGAATGTTGCAGTTATTTCTTTATACGTGTGTTGTGTGTTTGCGAGCGATCGAATAGCAACCGTCCGTTCACAGGGAATTCAATACTTGGTGTTATGTTGTTTCTCCTTTTACCACAAAACAACAATGTTTTCTTGATTATACCATAGAGTAAATAGTACTTAACCAGTAACCTAAACAGTTTACTTACTAGTTAAGTACTATTTACTCTATGATTATACGCAAATTCGTTTGGAAATACTCGTAGGTAGTTAGGTATAAGCCTGACTGACAAATAAGGCATTCCCTTTTATTTCAAGTTTTTTTTTAAAGAAAATAACATGTGTGCGAGAAGACTACAAAAAAATATATTCAAATTTAAAGTTGGCTTTTCGCACATTTCGTGCAAAATTAAATTGTGCGAGATGACTAAGTACTAACTAAACCATAACTACAAGTTTTTTTTTACTTGTTAATATTACTATATCTATCTATCAATCTACTGAAATTTAAAAAAAAACTTTCTGTTGCTTTTACCATATTACGGAATAAACAGTTGAAAGGAAATGTTACTCCATGTAAGTTACTTTTAAACCAAAATTAGTCCTTTAAATTAACACTAATAGTTTAATATTAGTTTAACGAGCTTAACACTAATAATTTTAATTTTAAGCTAGAGTAGGTACCTAACAGGCTTTAAAATTGTTTCGGAGGTGTAAGAAAATTTTAAAATGCTAAATTTAGTAATACTTTATATTCTTCGTGTAAGAGTAAGACTAACCTACTCTTAAGTAAGAGTTAGAAATTCTGAATTTTTTATGTTCTGTGTGCCTTTAAGCAATAGATGACTCGATAAGTGATAACAACTTGTTAAAAAACAATAACAAAATACAAGAACAATACACAGATGAGCCTCGTTGTTTGAATAAATGAATCGAAGGCACTGTTTCATGGAATTTCCGTTCATCCCGACAATGTCCGACCCCCGAGTGATCAGGTCAACAGTGCATTCACCCTCCACTGCGGTATAGTGTACCTAACTACGAGTATACGCCTATCTACTCGTAGCTACGGAGACCGAGTGGAAAACCGCGCGGAGCTTTTCACGTTGAGATTGCGTCAATTGAAACATGGCTGACTTTTATTCTACGAGTATTTATTTTTTATGTTATGGAAGACACGTTTGGTCTAGTGGTTACTAACCCTAGTTGTTAACTAAACGGACGCGGGTTCGAATCCCGCTAGGGGAAAATGTATATGTGTTAACATTTTACCTTTATACTTACCTGAGTTTTGTATTTTTGTATTTATAATATGTATGCACATATACGAAAAAAAGTAATCTACGTAGTATATTAATTGTCTGGTATCCATAATACAAGCAATTGCTTAGTGTGGAACTACATAGATGGTGCTGTGTGTGAAGATATTATATTGTTATATTATTATTTTCAAATTTATCTATTTTATAATTAACGATATTCTACAACTAATTTTACTAAACTGACACTAAATTACATCAACAAATGCTATATATAAGTGGACTAACCCTAGTAGGCCGAAACCTTACTTTTAAAAAGGCCTCATATTTAACGACTGACGAAATGTCGAGTCAATACCGTATTATCTAAAAATTGTCAAAATCCAAAATCTATATGTACTGTACAATTAGGTAAAACCAAAACATTCAAGCCTGCTTGTTATCTAAGTTACTCCTTAGCCATACATATTATAAAACCAAGTCCTCAGCCGCGTGTGTCTGTCTGTCTGTTCACGATAAACTCAAAAACTACTGCACCGGTTTTTATGCTGTTTTCACTAATGGAAAGAGTATTAAACGAGGAGCATTTACTGAAAAAATGCATCCATGCGACGGAGCGGGTCGCTTGTGACATAATAAAAAGAAAATACTCTTCTAAACTATGTTAAAAATGAAAATAAAAAATTGTAGTCATTGTGACTATTAAACAGGCGCCTATATGTGACTTATGGTACTTTATAGTCAAATGCAGCCAGTCAGTATCTAGTAAATCTAATAGACGAAGAAAAAAAAAATAACATGTACATAAAAAAATTGTTTCTGTTGTCCGTAATGGCTATAAGAGGGTCATCAAATATTCGATAAGTTCGTAAAAGTGAGTTTATGACGGTGCTCATATTTACCCTTATGTACCGTACCGGCCGGGATCGATAAAGGGCAAAATATTACGAGGCACACGAGGAAGTCTCCCGGAGATTATTTATTATATATTTTATTTGGGAAAGTTACGATGCTCTAAAACAAATTTCCCATACTTATTGTGTAAATAAATTTAAAGGTTATGTTCAATAAAGAAAGCAAGAAAGAAGTTAACCTGACTCAAAGCTTCGCCTGTAAGTAACTATTGTGAGATTCGCTCTTCATTGTCACAATTAATTTCATTACAAATAAATTAAAAAAATATATTAATATTTTTTCAGATGAGTATATGTACTTTCCGTTGTTAAGATTTTAAGGTTTTTTTTTATATACAATTTGCAAAAAAATATTGCATCCATCCGAAGCTGGGAGCGGATCGTTACTTAATAAATTTTTTTTTTTTAAAAATTTTGAAATGACTACAAGATTTCGTCGGCATAGGACATTTTCTACTGGTTGACCTAATAGTAAAGGTAAGTGGAAACAGAAAAAAAACTCCATTGAGAGTCAACTCATGTCCAAATAAGGTAGATGTATCGAACGGCGTGCCAGCGCAAGCCGTGCAGTGCAGCGGTGACGCAATCTCGTGGGTGCAACGATCGTTTAATTAACACACTAACCATCATTGCGATATTGTTAAGATAGAATAACAAAGACGATGACATAATACTCTGTCTGAGCGATGGTCTGTGCGTTGACGGACTGCCATAGGACAATGCTGTTTCACACGGTAATGACATCTCTACCTACATTTATAAATCCGTCATAACTCTCTCCCGGCCAACTACTTCTAAAAAACCAACCAAAGGATTTTAATTTTTAATTCGGTTTTCACTCATGGAAAGAGGGATAAACGAGGAAGGTTTGTGTATATAAAAAAATCGCATCCCGGCCAAAGCCGGAAGCGGGTAGCTAGTATAATAATATAATCGTCTATATCTGTCCAAAAAAAACAAAATGCATATATGATGGCGCTGTATCAGAATTATTGCAAAGAAAATTGATTTCATAGATAAAAAGAAAAAAAATAGGTGTTTTTTTAAAAAAATGTTGTCTACAACTGAAAAAAATGGTAGATTAATTTTTTTTATTTATTTAACTTGTAAATATTCAAAACGATAATTTTTTCTAACAAAGATAATTTGTTTGTCTCAATCGTCAGCTTGTTAGAATCTTCAACCAAACTGTTTATGTATGATAATCTCGTATTTGCATAAATTATTACGTAAAATAAAATGCCATTTATTAGCATATTATAATTTCGTAGGAAATTCTATCAAGACCATTAATTTAGGCGAATTTCTTTTTAGAGTGATATACTCTAAAAATCACTACCTACTTAATATAAAACAAAGTCGCTTCCTGTCTGTCTGTCCCTATGTATGCTTAGATCTTTAAAAATACGTAACGGATTTTGATGCGGTTTTTTTTAATAGATAGAGTGATTCAAGAGGAAGGTTTTAGTATAAAATAGTTACGCGGGCGAAATCGCGGGCACCAGCTATAGTATATAATAAAGCATGTCTAGATGTCTGACAACTTCATAAAAAAATATCAAGAAACATAATACAGTTTGAGATGCGTTGACGGAAAACAAGGGAGCCTATATTGCATATAAAGTTTAAAGGAAGTCCCACAGGATATTGTATATTATGCGTATGACGTCAAAAGGCTTTTGAAGAGGACGGAACAAGTACCTACGCCAATGATTAATGACCATAAAATAATAAACGATTTGCATATAAATGCGAATATCTGTTTTATGAACGTGGAATTGTATAGCATCGAATTCGAATTCACATTTATTTTCTTTAGTTATCCTTTTTTTTGTAGGTCACTGTCATATTTTCAAACTAAGTGTATACAGTCAGTCACATCTTTACAGTTATAATTATACATTAATATAAATAATTTAACGAATAATTAGACAATGAAATATGGAAACTGTTTATCAATAAATAATAAGCATTAGAATTGAGAACAACATGATGAAACACGAAAAAAGAGTTTTTTTTTAATCCATACCTACTCCATACTTCATATTATAAATGTGAGTCTCTGTCTGTCTGTGATCTTTTCAGGCCTTAACTACTCAACCGATCACCATGAAATTTTGACATAGGGTACCTTTCAATATGTCAAGAGTACAATTTGAATACAAGTGTTACAAAATTTGAATAATTTTTTGCAGTTGATAATTCTTGCTTTATTATGTATTTAATATTACGACCCCTTATTTAATGAGACGACTATAAAGAAAAAAGCATAAAAAAACGATAAGCGAAAATGAATTAACAAACCGGGGGCGTTGCGCTGGGTCGGTAACTGAGCTTGGCAGCCTGACGAAAACCGATCATTACCGAGAGAGACAAACCAATTTCTTTAAAATTAAACGACAGCTAACTAGTTCTAATATCAGGTTAGCTTGTAACATTATAGATTGATAATTTGTTAGTAGGTGTAAGTAGCAAAATCAATGTTGACGAAACCGTGCAAAAAGGTCAACTCGTCTAGATCCCCAGACCGCCGGTCGGCCTAACGAAACGCTCTTGCAAAAAATATTATTTGGCATTTAAGTGAGCGCATAAAAAGCGACATAGGAAAATATGTGCTAGGTTGCGATTGGGCAGGTAAACGGTTGTTTTGTCTGCGCGCACGCATGTATTACGGACGTGAACGACCTCCCACAAGGTTGTCTGGGTGTATGATGCAAACTAATCAGTATTAGGCCGATCGCGTAACACCTTAGGAGATGACGTCCACAGAGCACACCGCTTCTCACGCCAACACCGATCTGTGACAACGATCTGAATCTCATTTATTTCTGCACTCCGTCCCAAACACATTAATTATGACAGTTAGTAAAGATTTTTTGGATAAATAAGATGGAGTAGTGACAGGACACATTCAATTCTGACGTTATGAACTGGTCAACGCGTCTCATAATTGCAGTATTTATCAAAATGTTGTGACTTAGTAAGTGAGTAAGAGACATCTGAGACCATTTCTTAATTCTTGCCTGTATCTTTCCAGTATTGGAAGCGTACTTTACATCTTACTGCTATTTCTAGTGTTTATAGGCAAAGGTCAATTACCATCAAGTGATGAACGGTCAGTCTGCCTTTGTCACATTTTTATTCATAAAGACATAAAAATATTAACGTTGCATAAGTTAGAGCTATTGTACGTTATTTAGGGAATTTTGTGGCACTAGGAATAAAAATTTGGAAAGTAGATAAAAAACATGGAATTAAAATTCTATAACATAAATAAATCATAAGGTCAATGAAAATTACACAAGTGATTTACTTAATAATCATACATAAGTTGTATTCTGCACCTCTGGTCGTTACAACTTAAAATGTCACGATGTTTTTTTGCTTTTCACCGAGGTCTGGATAGATAATTTCATTAGTTGCCGTGTCTATCTTCTTGTGCCTATTATATTTAGGTTTTTGTGTCAAGAGATCTGTATTAGACGGCGAACATTAAAAATATACGCTTGGATCGTTCATATTCTATCTATATCTACTAAAACACCGCCTATTATAATTTAAATTAATGAATATTATGCTTACTGGAAATGTGCAATAGAATAGATGACTCTTATTATAACTTCGGCCGAACCCGAAGACTTCTATGATATAAAAAAGTCCTCTATGAATGAAGTTCCCAACGAACTAACTAAGGTATCACGTCGACATATTGCATGATGCATAGAAGGAAACTGAACTTCCTACAGCTAAAGTTAAAAGCTCCTTGACAATGTGCGTGGTTTGAATAAAAATATGTTTTGAATGTAGGTGACTTAGTAAACGTCCGGTGTTTTGCCATTTTTGGGCTGCACTTTTAAACTTCTATGCACGTCTAGTTTACAGACGTTCTTTATGGAATCACAAACAGACACACGACCCGACTCATCATCAATCGGGTTTATTACAATTTTTATGACCCCATTGACTTATCCGAACCCAGCTGAAGCCGCTACAAATAGATGATTATTAGTTGAACCGCTTGAAGGTATTTGGTTACCATCGCCTATAAGCAAAAGCAAAATAATGTGATTGCACTGCTGAATTCAACAAGATAAGGGACAATGTGGAAACAGATGAATGGGCTTGGAAATTTTAAAAAATAAAACGGAATACGTGCTGCTTTTTCACCTCGGTCTGTGTAAGATTGTGGTTACCCTTACTTTCATATATCTAGATGTTAGTACAGTCAGACTTGTTACACAATTTGGGACTGTGAAACAATGTGATCTGCCACTACAGTTATATCTTAGGAGTAATAAATCTCTGTCTGTATCTGTCTAACGTATCTTTTTGCATCTATTAGAGGAGCAACAGTAGTGATTCATCTGAAGGTTCCAGTATCAGCAAATTTCGTATGGAATGCCGCGTAATTTCGACAGAAAATTATAAAGTCAATTTAAAATAAAGACGAACTGACTTAGTGGATGTTAGAGTGGTGAACTCAAAAAGGCATGGAGCAATAAATACGCAGTGAACCCTGAACTAGGGGACGGGTTAGCATGATTTGCATTTACGAGCCGGCACCGACACGCGAGCCTTAAGCCTCTGGGGTGTACATAACATTAGCATAAAGTGGACTACACACTTTCGAAAAGGATTATCCAGGAAAGCAGGAGGAGAAAAACTACGCTGAAGAACTTTTATGTTAAAATGTTATGGACACGCATACCCAGAGTGGCCCAATACCTGTTTTTAATAACTAACAACATTATAAAAAAAATTATAAGATGAAAAAAGTCTGATTTTAGAAAGCTATAAAAAAAGCTACTTTATCAGAAAGTAATATACTAGGCTGTATTTTATATTTAGGCGGACGATATAAATGAAGTGCTTTTACTTCATCCCCCTAACTTCAAAACCTAATTTTGGCCAACAGTGCTTCACAAAACTGATATTCTTTTTGTTTTACCCGTGACCCTGTTGTAGTCAACACCCTTCTCTCACTAATTATTTCACTCAATATTCCATAAAGTAATTAACACAAATAAGCGGTTACCTCTAAAACAAGCTTCTCGAAGCACTAGGTTCATGTAATATTCAAACCGGAAACTGACACTGCAGGGGCGGGAAGGAGGGAGGGTACTTCCGGTGGAGCGCGAAATCGCTCTCGTAAACTTATTATATTTCGTTTACTTTACGGCAAAAAATTTAATATAACAGAAACATATCTACACCATAAAACAATCATATTTTGTATTAATAAAAATATAATATTCGTTATTTTTTGAAAAATGGGAACCGAACACTGAATCTGTTAATAAAAATAATATTCTCTAGTTTGGTATCATCAGGGTCCAACAGCAAATTTCACACTAAGTAGTTAGTTTTCCATAGAGTATTATTGCCAAAGAAGCATACTTGAAATCAAATCCAGAAAGTATGAAATGTTGTTATGTTTTGTTCATCAAACACTGCAAAGGCGCTTTCATAATAAAAATCTACTCGGTCAAAGAAACTTATTATTTATTCGCATGTCTAGGCGGTTTTTTACCATTTCATGTGTGTTTCAAAGACCCCACAAACAACAATACATCTGCGTATTTATTTGTAATGTGTGTGGGTTGTTTTCTCTGATATATTGAGACAGATGGAGTCTGCTTCGAATGAATTGTTTAGACCTGAAATTTACGCGATAATTGTGTCCTACATAAGAAAACAATTTAAACAAACGCCGGACTGCTAAAACAAATTATAGACTTACTTTTTAGTTTATAAAAAAGTAGCGATAGTTTATAAAAACTTCCGGCTCCGCATGGGTGCAATTTTTTTGCAAATCATGGCGTTTATCGCCATTTCCTCTAGTGATAAGCATATCAAAATCCGTTAGAAGTTAGCGGACAACAGACAGAGGCCGACAGCGACTTTATTTTGTAAATGTACTAGCGATCCGCTCCCGGCTTTGCTGGTTTAGGAGTTAGCAGACTAACGCGAAAAGTGACTTATCGGAAAGTTGTCAATTACTTGTTGAAAACGTGTAAACATACTCGTAGTAACTAGAAAAAAATGTACAGAACTTTCGTAATACTTATAAGTACAGTTATATTTACTATTTCTAAGAAAACGTTTTCATTTTTCCCTCTCAAAAGGTAATGCGAATTTAACATTTTCCCACATCCCTGTACGGACGAAATTCACTAGTCACTTTGTGGATAGAAAATAAGTGAATGTGATTTTCTGGTAGAGAAACGGTCAACCTTTCTTGGAAATGCGATACAATATTAATCTTTCCAATTCACAAAAACTTTTATGATTATGAAGTACACCAACAACATGTCACACCTAAAAAGACAGTAAAACTTTATGAATCTTAAACTTAAGTTAGTATTAGTAGGTATCGTAATTATATATTAACATCAATCGATAACTACTTTACTGGCGATACCTAAAAATGTAAAAATAACAATCTAATTTTTTTTAACTATTTCTAACTTTTATTTATTCAAAGAACTAAGAACAAAGCGTGAACGACAATTTAAAAAAAGAAGCGGTAAGAACTCAAACAAAATTCATAAATTAGGAAATGTACTTCCGATTTTTGCAAACAATGGTCAAACTAATACGTAAGTAGGTACGTACTATTTCGTGTCTAGAATAATTTTCGAATTGGTTCTAATAATGAATTCTAATAAATTGGTATCCAATAGACGAAATTAATGTAACTATTCAGAACTTTTATTAGTATTGATTGATAGCCTATGTTACTTCCTGATAACGTAACTTTCTATAGGTGAAAGAATTTTTCAAATCGGTCCAGTAGTTTCGGGGCCTATCCAATTCAAACAAACAAACAATCAAATCTCTCTTTTTAATATTAGTATAGATTTAGATAGATATAGATGTAGTTAAGATATATATTTCCATATGTAGGCTCAAAAATAACAGATGGACCAAAAGGCTTACAGAATAGGCCCCATGAAACCATAAAAGTAGCCAAGGAAAGCACAAGAAAAGACGAAGATGCATATTTAGAGAAATATGTGGGACGGATTGGATGGGAAAAGTTAGACAAGACAAGTGTGGGGAGACTTAGGGGAGGCTTACGTCTAGAGGCGACTTCTACAAACATGATATATATATATATTTTCATATGCTTTTTTTGTAGCAATTGAAATGAAGGACTTCAATTCCCTTATTTTTTAACTACAAGTAGTTCGGTCAACCGTACTGTTAACCGAACTACTGGGAATAGAGGCATCCTTCCCTCCCTTCGATAGGCTAATTTTTTTTTATTTTCTTTTTAACGTTTGGGACGTATATCGTACAAACAAGGTATACGAGTATCAGCTAAATTATTCCCCGTGACAGGTGACTTTAAATGACGGTTAGCCTACTTGGCTGATGGTGAAAGAGGCCCTAAACCAGCAAACTTAAGTCATCAGGTGTGATAATCCCATTCGGGATGCGGCATAACGCTGTAAGCTGGTGTGCGTTCCGCAACTTGTCGGGAGGGATGTTAAGTACATCGACATTAAAAGCTAACAGTAGATAGAATGCAGAGCGCGGGGTGGGCCGGGCTTTGAACCCGCACAGCCCACTCCAATTACGAGTGCCACCCCCTGCTCCTTCCTTGTACCGATGACACGCGATGCATCCAGCTTTTTATCACCCATTTTGAACTTTTATATTTGTTAACTGGTTTATACTACACCAACTGTTGCATGCCACTTCGGCCGCGTAACTTTATAAAATAAATAGCCTACGTTACTCGCTGATAGTATGTCTTTCTATAGATGAAAGAATTTCTAAAATCGGTCCAGTAGTTTTTGAGTTTATTCATTACAAATACAATTCATAATATTAGTATAGTATAGATTCCTTCTCATACACTCCATTTTTTACACGTGACAACAAACTTTTACCAATTTGGTCATTCTAAACGAATACGATAAAACGGGAATGTGTAGACCTATTTTACATATTCTATATAGGGATACTAGCTGCCCGCGACTTCGCCCGCTTATAAAAAATAGATAAAAACCTATTCTCAGACCTACTAAGTATACATACCAAGTAGCCTATCCTGTGTTCCGTACGTCTTAGCGCCTCTTTCACAAACGTCAAGTAGGCCAAACTGTCATTTAAAGTCACCGGTAACCGGGGATAATGGAGCTGATGTACCTTTGTTTGTACGGTAAACGTCCCAAACATTAAATATAAAATAATAAAAAAATCGGCTATCGAATGATGCAGCAAACCGAGTGCATAATTCAATATAACAGAAAATGATTTCTAAAAGTAACTAATCAACACTTTAAATGTAGTTTGTGAAAGAGGCCCTTAATGTTTATGTTTATCTAGCAAGTTTCATAAAAATTAATTAATTCGTTTAAGAGTTATTAAGGAACATACATACAATATCTACACTTACAGATTTATTATATTAGTATTGATTGATGGGAAGGGGGCGGTTTGTATAATATACAAATTGTACCCCGGGTGAAGTAACTTATAATTGTAATTTATAGTAAAACTGAAACATCAAGAAAATCAGTTTTATCAATTGATTAAAAAATTCTAACTGATTTATGGTATGCTCCTCGTATTTATCTGCTCAATGTCACAACATACTCGTACCATTAATTTATTGTGTAGATCTAATCTTAAGCTCTGTTACTTAAATTGTGTCTGTGACTGGCATGCCCCTAATCGTTTGGAGATAGAATTTTCTGCATTCGTAAATACTGGAGAAGTACACTAATTCAATTTTAAGATAAAATTATGGTCATCAAATGTTTATATAGACCTATAGAAAGCCTATAGAAAGCTATACTATATTGTCATAGGCTACACTTTATTAAGTTACGCGGAGGAAGTCGCCGTGCGTTTAGTCTCGCGAAAACTCGAGAATGACTAGACCGATTTTAATTCGGATTTCTCTTATGGAAAGAGGGATAAACGGGAAAGATTTGCTATTATATATATATGGGATTAATTTTAATAATTGACTTGTTAAACGGAACGTATGAGAGAAGATGAACGGAGTGAATGAGGTAGACGGGAGTGAGTTGAAAGATGGCGTAGTCGATGGTTGTGTGTAAAGAAATGGTGTTTTAAATGAATAAGTTAATTTTAATAAAGGCGCAGTATCGAGCCAAACGAGTAATTATTTAAAGAAGAAGACCCCCCACATATATTTAAAATTTACCCCGGGCGAAGCCCAGAGCGGGTCTCTAGTGTACTATAAAATTAAATTTTCTTTCAGAGCTTCTGATCTAATTATCTCTTTTACTCTTACAACCACAATCGTCGCAAAAATGAAAAGGAAGCTGTTAAAAGTTGTAACTGCACAGAAGTCTCTTTGAAAAGTGCTCAGATGGAGCTTTGTAAAAGCGCACATGTGATATACCTCTACATCTTAGGTAGGTATACCACTTTCATACAACTTTCAAGATCTGAATGGTACGTTTTATGTAAAGTTAAAGCCCTCTGATTTTTAAGCTTAAGCAGCTAATTAAAAGCCTTATGCAGTACTGCCTTAACTTTTATTTCCTACACTATTTATGTGCAGGGGACTGGCCTTTATATATTTTTGTTTCATTCCTCGAGTTTTAATGTTGCTAATATTTGCTAATCTTGGTACATAGGTACAGTTGAGTTTTGACAATTATTTATTTATTTAATTTTTAATGAGTGTATGGCCGTGTGCGTGTTGAACTAAGAGTTCCTATGGGCCAGCGAAATACTATGTAGGGACCTTTTAACCAAGACCTTTTAACACCGTTTTTGCGTAGGGCAAAAATCTGTGGAATCGTAGCTCCCAAAAGGATGGCCGTAGCTCCCAAAAGGATGGCCGTAGCTCCCGTTTTATTAAAACTTGGTAAACTCCTCGGCAACTTACAGCAGATGCCTATAGCGTGTTAGGGCATAATAGAAAGTCGGAGGTTATTTTATAATTTTATGACAAGAGTACTTGGAAACATTGTTGGTTACGGTGCGTTCGTGCAAACATTTGAACCTGAGTGGCTCATCGCGGTATTTGCATTAACTATAAAAGATTATCACATCGGCAGGTGCACACTGCCACCTGCTTCAAGATTTATTCCGACGATTAGACCTTTTATTGGCGTGCAAAAGAAAATAAACCTTTACGGCGGTCAAGTAACTTTAAACGCTTAACATTTCACTTTGAACTCGCGCTTTTTTCAAAGGGCATTTCAGGTTTTATAGATCATGAAAATACGCATTCCACAGAGATCGTAATTTCATTGATGACGATTTAATATGATTATAAAAAGTGCCATAAGTATTAGAATGTGGTGTGGCGTGCACAGGAAATGGCTACGGCATTATCGATAATAGCGCGGATGGTAGAGCGGCGTCTATTCCCAGACCGTTAAAGTCGGTTGTCATTGTAAACGTATTTGTTTGCAGATAAACCGGTGGGTCGTGACTTCCCGTACACATACCAGGATTACTATACGGCGACCGCTTCAAATTGAGCGCGCTTTACTGCTGCCAGTACGGTAGCCAAGTTAAGTTACTCAATGTGAACTAATAATAAAATAACGAAACGAACCGATGAACCAATTTTGATGAATCCAAAAATGAGACTGGAGATCACGCTACTTTTGTCAAGAAATTAAAAGTATTTATGGGGAATCAATACATTTTTAAGTTAAGGATGTAAAAAAATCAACATATTATCTATACTTTTGGATAGATATAATATTTTTTATTAACAAACTTGGGTTTCATCAATATATTTTTTTCTAAAATTTAGTCCACAATCCACATATGCTCTGAATACGTAAATTATTATTTGGACGACGTTTATCGATTTAAAAAAATGTATAAGTATATTCCTTCCAGAAAATTTAAGAACTAAATTAGGTTCAATTACCTAAGAAACGGATAGTCAGAGTAGGTATACAATCATACCTACTAAACTTGATAATGTTGAATCATAAACTTTTTACTCGATATGAAAACTGGACAAGGCATCGAAGAAACATTCTAACAATTTCCGACCCCTAAATCGAGTGACCAATCACCAGTACATTCACCCTGACTAGGCTTTGCATGCCCGTTGCGCGAGCGCAGGTATTTCCGCGCGCGAAAGAGCGAGAGGGAGCGAGCGGTTCGCAGAGGAGAGAGGAGGACGGCAGAGGGGGACAGTCGTGGGAGAGCCGAAGGAATGTTGCTCAATACATGCACCGGTATGCACTTTAACGGGACTATTGTGGAATTAAGGAACTAACTCTCAAAGCCTTCGCCATTCGACTATTCCCAACTGCATAGGTATTATTAGGGTTAGTGAAACAATGTCTAAACATTGTATTGTGTTGGAAGCTTTCTAGATTCCGTTTCTAAGATTACGCAGACGCACAGACTAACAGACAAAAAATCTAATTTATTTTGAACCCGGGCGAAGCCGGGAGCGTGTAGCCTAGTATTAGTATTAGCCTGACATCCGAAGTTTGACTGATTGATTGAAAACGAAAGGTTTCATTTCGAGAAAGATGAGTGTATAATGTTACAAAAAAATATCGGTGTAATATTACCAATTTTTATGGTTTTGTTGTTTTCGCAACGAGCTATGTTCACTCAAGTTATTAAATTTCATGCGAATCGACTATTTATAAATATTAAAATTTAGAGTTAAGAGGTATTTATAAAAATGATTAATGCGAATGAGAGTTTGTTTGTTTTTTACACACCTTAACTAATAAAAGGATTAAAAATATTAAATTTAAGTTAAAGCAATATTTTTTAAATATTTACTATCAATACTAATAATAAATTAATAATAAATCTGTAAGGGTTGGTCATGGAGTAAGTTACTTTGTTTTCAGAGATATCGTGTTTATATGCTCTATATAATATACTGAAACTAAATTGACGATTTTTAGATTTTTTTTCTGTATGTATGTATGTATGTATGTATGTATGTATGTATGTATGTATGTATGTATGTATGTATGTATGTATGTATGTATGTATGTATGTATGTATGTATGTATGTATGTATGTATGTATGTATGTATGTATGTATGTATGTATGTATGTATGTATGTATGTATGTATGTATGTATGTATGTATGTATGTATGTATGTATGTATGT
This sequence comes from Synanthedon formicaeformis, assembly GCA_945859745.1. Lineage (NCBI taxonomy): Eukaryota > Metazoa > Arthropoda > Insecta > Lepidoptera > Sesiidae > Synanthedon > Synanthedon formicaeformis. The sequence continues at coordinate 11,661,801 of OX243961.1, forward strand.
ATGTATGTATTTTCAACGCGGACGAAGTCGCGGGCGCCAGCTAGTTAATGTATATAGTTAGCTAGATTTTATTAATAACTAGCTGTTGCCCGCGACTTCGTATGCGTTCAAAATGTTATATAGCCTAAAGACTTCCTCGATAAATAGACTATCCAACACAAAAAGAATTTTTCAATTCGAACCAGTACTTCCTGAGATTAGCGCGTACAACCAAACAAACAAACACACTCTTTAGCTTTATATAATAGTATAGACTACAAATGATAACACGACTCGTGTTACCATTTTACATGTATTTTATATTAGCCTTTGTAAAATTATAAATAAATAAATAGTAAAAATAACTACTCAACTGATTATCTTAAAATTCCAAATATATTAAGTTTAAAAATTATTATAACCATTAGAAATTAATGCCTAACTTTACTCAATCAATTACTTATATATTTTCCACGTTGATTCACAACCTTTTGCCATGGTTTGGGTAATTTTAACATTCCTCTTAAAACTTTCCCCATATAAAAGTTCTCATATACTTATGTAATTATAAAATACAGCTCGAAGTTTGACAGCGAAAAGACATAATTAATAATTTTGTTCATACGCCTTCTTTTACGGTAAAACCATAAACAACACATAATATTGCTGCAACTCTGGACCACATTTTACCTTTCTTGAAATAAATAGATTTATGAGTATAAAATGTTCTATATAATTGGTTGTAAATTTTAAATAATTTATATAAAAAATAATTTTAAGACTTTTTGTTCAATGTAACTAACAAAGGTTTTTTTTTTAAATAATAGTACTAGGTACTACTATTGGGCTACTATTACTGTATCAAAAATAGATATCAAATGATTTGTACCATAATTATAGAAAAATACAGAGAAAGAAAATGTCATGGCTCAGAAACATCAAAGAATCTGGTATCAGGTCAAGGAACAGACAAGGAAAGTTTGCCTAACAAACTTCGATTCACTGAAAGAAGTGGCTATAACACAAACCGCATCTACTTTCAGCTACTACGAGTATCTGGCCATTCCAATACATCACTACATATTATAAATTCTGTTCTGTCTGTTCGCGATAAGCTCAAAAACTACTGCATCAATTTTCATGCTATTTTCACCATTGGATAGAGTGGTTCTCGATTTACAAAGTTACGCGGGCGAAGTCGCGGGCACCAGTTAGTAATCATCATCAATATCAATCAATACTAATAATAAATCTATAAGGTATATGTATTGTATGTTATGTATGTATGTTCCTCCATAACTCTTAAACGAATTATCTAATTTTCATGAAACTTGGTATATAAACATTTAGACGTACAGGACACAGGATAGGCTACTTTTTCTTTTTCAACGCGGACGAAGTCGCGGGCGCCAGCTAGTTGTAAAATAAATCAGTATCAGTACATAGTATAAAGTTCGCCTTTTTCTCTGACTGTATTCCCTAATTAATCCACACAATTCAAGACGTGAGTGGATGAAGGCGTTATGTCGCATTTTTGGGCTTTTTCGTTTTTTTGCGTTGATGAAGGTAATATGTCCTATGAATGTTTACAGACCTTAAGAGGGAAGAATAGTACGTACCTACTCGTCAATACAAAAAGAGAAAATGTTTTTCTACTTCTAAATATTTTCCAATCTCCGTGATTTTTTTGTATGTTATTGATACAATGAAAGACTAAGTTCATAGGTTTTCCTTTTTTCAAAATTTATAATAGATTCAAACTTATCCTCAAATAACTATTCAAACGAATTTATTCAAAATTGGAATTATGCTACATACCACCTTCATCCACTCACGTCTTCAATTATTTTCACTCTCGATACAAATACAGAAATGTCAAAGTTAAAGCCGTGAAATAACTCAGGATAAAACGTCAAATACTCAGTACTTTGCCAAAACTCAATCGACTCTATAATACTCGTACATAGAAGGGCGGTTTTGTACTTAGTTCATATATTATTTTCTTATCTCTTTATAGACAAATAAATCATTTATGACTATAGCTTCAGTGGCTCAATAAGACATCGCTTCGAAACCAATTTCGAATACCAATTTGTTTCATAGATTAGACAGATTTGGACAATAACTTTTATAGCGAAATGCAAATATTCATCGCATTTATTTTATTTTGTTGACATAAATTATTTTATATTGGCAATTTATTATTTTGGACACAATAAAAGCCACACCAAAGAGCACTTAATAATACAAAAGACAATGCTTCGTAATGGAGGCAATATTTTGTCAATTTATTAAGCTTATCTGTTTATAACGGAGCCTGAGTGAGTGCAGCCTTTAGAGCACTTCACCATTGATAAGTATTCGACCGGTATTGTATTTAGGTCTAGAAATCTAGATGGATAGTGAAAGTAAGCGGCAAGCGGCTAAGATCAATGACTTCACGTGGACACAAAATGAATCTGCTATTAATATTTGAAAATGAACAATTTTGAACATCTTCAATGGAGAAAAGGATTTTCGTACACATTATAATTAATTGGATTACTCATGCTCTTAAGCTAGGTCGTATTTTACAACCTTTAGAACAGCTCTTGGATTGAATATATTAACAATAATTACAGTAATAGTTTTAATAGTTTGTCATGCTACGTCGTCCGCGTAACTTTATAAAATACTAGCTGATGCCTGCGACTTCGTCCGCTTTGAAAAAGAAAAAAGCAGCCTATCCTGTGTCCCGTATGTCTAAATGTTTAAAAAACATGTTAAAAAACATGTTTAAATGTCGAAAAAAATACAAAAAAAACCTCTCTTTATAATGTTTAATAATTAATTAAGTTATATTGCTTATGCATAATTTTCAACGCGGATTAAGTTCCGGTCACCAACTAAGTAGTATCATATAAAAATATTAACATTCTCCAGTCCTTTTCCATTAAATTATATGTGTACAAAAAAAATATATAGCTTATTTTTTTTTATCATTACAGCTGTGAATTGTTCATAAAAGATTCATAAATAGATTCGTATATTCTATGTTATGAAAAACACTTTCGTGTAACATTACTAACCCCTTACTTGTATTGATGTCCGATGTTGGAATAGTTGCTTCTTGGTAAATATTATGGTCGGTAAAAGCATTTCCAGTTCGATTGTCACAACAGAATTCAACGAAGAAAATATATGGTAAAATGCCGATCAAAATATTATGGTATTACGCATACAAGAGATAGTGACGTCACACATATGCTAGAATAGAGAAAATATTCTATTTTTTAAATCCAGCTCTATTTATAGCTTTTAGTCATCGAAATAATATATCTCTACGTTAGTATGATATTATGAAAAGCATTACGAATTTCTGTTAGTTGTTTTTTTTTATTTGATGACGCTGACATAATTATATTATATGTTGCAGATATACAATTATATTTTTTTTACAATAAACCGTACTTTTCAACTCTCAAAGTGTATATCTACCATAAAGTCAGTGACTGCTAAAATGTTCTGAACGAAAGGTCATTTTTCTCGACACATTTATTGCTCTGTTATTTATTTTTTCTTCGTGTGCTTCTTAATTATTTTTACCATGCCAAAAAAATACGTTACGAACAAAATATATTTTATACACATGTTTTTTGTTTTTTCAAGCAGTAACTATTTGTATCAGTATTTAACAAATATATATGTAGTTACTGCATTAGGATGAATGAATCTATTGCGCGATAAAACTCACAGAAAGTTCTGATAATACAGAATTTGTTAAAACGTAGGTATATTAGAAGCTCTGTAGTTTCAATTCCAGGTTCCATTAGGCAAGAAACGCATTTTTCTTGTATAATCTTCGTTGTCTAATTTTATTATTTCAATAAACACAAACACAATTTCTATACACTTGAGCATAATGACAAGTTGCATAAGAACGTGGGTGTTGAACTGTGTTGAGCGGACTCTATTGCAGTGAAGCACACCTAAAACGTTTGTATAAATCACGGCAAGCCGCCATGTTTGCATTTTTGAATGAATCAATTATAGCATTTATGAAAGTGAGGCTATGCACTAAAACGCGACCAAATGACACACAGCAAATCGCTCATTCCTGTTAAAAAGATTATGAATGGAGCCTAGTAGTGTTAACGAAGTGCAGCCTCTACTGGGGTCGTCGAACCTTTGACGCAACGGCCATATTGGAAGATGGCCGCCTCGTGCGGGAAACCCAAGAGCACTCATTTCGATTGCCTCTTCACTATTTTTTTATAACAGTTGCGGTTTACTTATTTTGTTCTTTTTTAAAAAAAACAAAGTGGGGAAACTACGCCTAAACTTGTTTCAAAGTTTTGCCCGCCATTCAATTGACACGGCTCAATCGTGCAATATTATATTATGTCATTCTTTATAATTATGATAAAAAATGGACAGGCTGACGGTGGACACCTTAATGACTATAAATAATTTTTATTTTCAATAACAATTTATTAAATGACATTATAAGAAATGACTCTTCTCTTGTTAAGTCTATAAAAGAGTGGTTTTCCACTCCTTAACAGAAAATTTTCAGGTACTAATCTGATGACTATGTTTGAGAAAATGTGCAATTTTGACTAAACAGGCACTAGGAGAGAGAGGAGTCTTTAATAAAAATTAGGATTGTATTGTAAAAAAGTATTAATTTTGAAAAGATTTTCATGGTGAAAATATAGTTATAGTAGATTTTTATGGTTAAAATTGAACCTTACATCAGCGTCACAGTGCAGAAGATTGTTAATGACACGAATATTTTGTGGTTGTCTCGCTATGATGTGAATGGGTGAATGTTAACTCATACATTACGTGCAAAGATTTAAAACTGACTTAGTTGGCCTTTAGTCTCTCAAAACTGGGACAGGTCTTTAGTATTATGTATGCAAAGGTGTGAAGGTTAGCTTTTAAGTAAATGAACATATGAAATCTCATAAAATTGAAGATTTTATATAATATTTTAAGGGAAAAATTCCAAAAAGATCGGAATCTCGTTACATACTTATTGGCGTGAATTGGATCGTAACTAAACGGTGGGTCAGGGAGGCCAGGAATACGTGAGCGGAAACTAGAGTGTGTCGGGGTGTGTGCTTCAAATGTATAATTCCATCTCGTACGAGTATTACCGCCTTCCTTCAAAAATCCATCGCCAACAATTCGATTTTATTTCAAAAAAAGGAAAATTTGTCACAAAGCCGGTCCGTAGGCAGAAATTTATTAGGAAAAACATTTTCATGTCCTTCGGAGGCCGTAAACGATTCCAACACAGTTAAGGCTTCCTAAGGGCAAGCAATAAGAATTGTTTGTTATTGTGTGGGAAGTTAACTGTGAGACAACTTCATACTCTTAAAGTATTTTGCTATAATGGCGGTCTAGAATCGCGTGACCTAAAATTGCATGAGAGGTTATCATCTGGTTGGCTACCCTCGACTCTTGTCAGTCAAACTGAACCCAAAATTATGAAGCAGAGCATATCAATTTGAAGTCTGTTCATGTAATAAGAATTGAAGACTAGAAATAGCGACTCAGGGAATGCAAATGTTTCCGAATTCGTGGAGATATTACCGCAAAGCACATAGTATACCATGAACACATTAATTAACTTTAAGGTCACCAATAGCAAACTAAATTTTGTCGCTGATTTTATCATGTAGTTATTAGGTGCTAACAGTGTGACACGAGAATTTTATATATTAGATATAGATTTTATCAAAAACTATAGTCTCTTCTGATACTATGTTGTAAAAACCGCCCCCGGATGTGCCCGGATCGATGGACGCGAGGCGCCGAGTGCCAACAAAAATTATGTAAACAAAATAACTACCTACGCATTTTGTTTCAGAAAAACTATTTCATCGCATGTGATTAAAAACAAACTTACAATTTTTAAAGTTTAAAGTTGTAGAGACTGTTGGTTTGTTTGTTACGCTCACTCTACTCAACCGGTTACCGTAAAATTTTGCATACACGTTGTCAGGGATTCAAAAAAGGACATAGACATAGTAACATAGAGAATACAGTTCATCCAGAAAGAAAGTTGTATTCCTAGCTGACAATTCAAACATTTTACACAAATATTGACATCAAATACATAATTAAATAACACATCAGCTGCCAAAATCCAATTATACTCGTAGCTTTTGTCAGAACGACGTTTGTCGGGTTAGTTAGTTAGCCGAAATCGAAACATTTCGGAAGAGATTTCTTCCTCAATATTAGTCCAGGAAAATTTAATATCATGTTGTTAGATTAAAAACATAGGTGTAAAAAAATAGTAATAGTAACTGCGTATCGCCAATGCTTTAGTGAGTTACAAGTCTATTTATAAATAGCATTTTCAGCTAAACCACTGGACCGATTTAGATTTAACTTGATATGAACATAGCTTGAACCCTGAAGAATGTCGTAGGTTACTTTGAATCTCTTCACACGGGAGAATCCGCCTGCAAGAGCTATTCTAAAATAATATGTACACAAACCGCGGTGGGCCTCACTCTGCTTGGCCAACGATTTATTTAGCGCGTAGTACTCTCGTTGGGCCTCACTGTGACGCAAGCGCATGTAACGACGCACTCGCACATGCACAAACACGCACACACGCAACTCCAATAAACACTGTGCGTAAATAGAACTATAAACCGCGAACAGAGTTTGTGACATAATTACAACATAAATTCTCATTCGGAGATAAATTCTAATCATATTCGAGTCAACTTCTAAATTGCTTATGATTTATTCATACCATCAGTTATTTTTGAAAATAAATAACGTGGTGAACGGTGATGGAGAACCTTATTTTTCCATTTTTTTTAAAGAAATTGATTTTAGTCACATTTCTAGTGTTGGTGCTAAAATGATATTGCTTAGTTTACATACTCGTAATTTAATTTGGCGAACATTATTGTTGTCTAATATAAAAATTACGTGTCACGTTTGACGCCAATCTGAACCGATTTTAATAAAACTTCGTAACTACTCGTATGTGTAATTTGAATCAACTTAGAGATAGGATAGTTTTTATTTTGAACCCGGGCGAAGCCGGGAGCGTGTAGTAGTTTATGTGGATTTGTTCCCAATGTGGCGAATCCGTTCTCCAGATAGGCAAACATATTAAATGGTTATTAAATAATATTAACGGAAATATTAACACACAGATTAAATCCTCAATACTCGTATTAAGTAACTATTTTATTATTCAATCTCTATAACTTTTTATACCGAGTAGCAGTGACTTTATGTCCATTAAAAAAAAAGATTATAGAGGAGTATTATATTAAATTGTTTTATTTTAGAGACAGAATACGTCCTGGTGCAAGAAAATATCGACTTTAAGGTGACGAACCTTTTCTTACCCCGACTGTACATACTCGTAGCTATGTGTAAATATCTTTATCAAACTAAACAAACAATTCAATATAATTTCTAAAAAACATTCTTTAAAATTTTTCACACGTCTCCAACCTTCAATACTATTTATTTTCATATTTTTGACATCTAAATTTTTTTTAACATTTCGAACTTATTTTCTTAAACTAGCTAGTATTAAATTCCAATAAATACTTCCTCCATTACTTAAACGAATTAACTGATTTTCATGAAACTTGGTAGATAATCATAGTCGCACAGGACACAGGATAGGCTACTTTTTTCTTTTTCAACGCGGACGAAGTCGCAGGCACCAGCTAGTTAGTCGATAATAAATTGTTTATTTCCAACAGATCCATTCGTTAGTTCGACACGTAGCGTTTGGCATCTCAACGTCGGAATTACAAGTTTCCGTGGGCAAAGGTTTGTTTATAGCTAATAGTTAGTGAGTTCAGTGTCCGGGGCCGCAACATTCGACGGGTTAAGACATCACGTAAAGGTTGACGCACACTGATTCAGACTTAGGCTGATTCAGCTTAATTCGCATCTGCCTAATACTTTTCCGAACTCGCTAATATACTCGTACAATTGCTTGAATTCATTTCTTTATAACTCTTATAAAGGACTAGCTGGCGCCCGCGACTTCGTCCGCGTTGAAAAAGAAAAAAGTAGCCTATTATGTGTCCTGTACGTCAAAATGTTTGTCTACCAAGTTTCATGTAAATCAGTTAATTCGTTTAAGAGTTATGGATGAATATACATACATATGGTACATACAGAAAAAAATTCTAAAATTGGTCTATTTAGTTTCAGTATCATGTATAGAGCCTATAAACACGATATCTCTGAAAACAAAGTAACTTACTCCATAACCAACCCTTACAGATTTATTATTAGTATTGATATTGAATATTGATATATTGATGACGAAATTTTCGAGTTGGGATATTCGTTTTAGAAATAAATTTTAAGTAAATATTTTTTTTGGAATAATTGCGTTTAAATAAATCCCAAGAAAAGAAACGCTAACAAAATGAGAGTTATTTATTTTATGGTAGAACTATATAATAAATATGCCTGCTTCCTTGTTATGGTAATATAATGTATATTTTTATGAATTATAGGATAAATAAATATAATGTAACGAAAACAACCAAGTACCTACATAATATATTTCTAAACTCTGGATACTATTACTGGAAATAACTTCTTTTTGCATTCGAGTACTAAACCGTCGGCCATTAACACAAACAACGCCACAGATCCAAGTGTAGATAAGGACTAAGATAAGGACCTTAGTAAGATTTGGAATGTATAGAAAAATAAAACAGCACACGTGCTTTTATTTTAGGGTGGCAATGTAATTTATTTTAGGTAAATGTCAAATTTACGCGTTCGACGAGTTTGATAGAGTAAAACTCGCACTAGACCCTCTGCCTTCTACTAAAACACAGAGAAGAGAGTCAGCTTTGAAAAATTCGTTTCAAAGTGGGCCCGGGCGCGGCGGGGAATCGAATTCAGATCCCTTAATGCCCTTAATGGTTAAAATGCTTGCACTTAAAAAGATTATTCTTAACGACTCCATTAATGGATTAAATTTTCTTGATTAAACTAAAGGCTTTATTTTGTTGAATTCTCAATTGTAGTCACTGTGAAATGTCGGAGGCATTTTGAAGGAAGTAAATGCATTTTAGGTTTACATTTAGGTCTACACATTATAAAACAAAGTCCTCCGTCGCGTCTGTCTGTTCACGATAAACTCAAAAATTACTGCACCGATTTTCAGGCTGTTTTAATTAATGGATAGAGTGGATTTCGAGGAAGGTTTTAGAATATAATTTACAAAGTTTCGCGGGCGAAGTCGCGGGCACCGGCTCGTTATATCTATGTAATGAATATATTTCAACGTTTCATTATAATATATAAGCTTTACAAACTCATCTCTAACTTTCTACAATTACAATTTTTCCCTTCAAAAGTAACACAGTTTTTAAATAAATCTCTTTTTAACAAAAAAAATCGACTTCAATCCGTTTTCTCATGGATGCCAATGCAGAACTGGACCAAATTGAAATGGGACCACACGGGAAGCACCAGCTTTCAAATAAAAAAAGAATTATCAAAATGGGTTCACCCAGTCGGAAGTTATGAGGTAACAAACATAAAAAAAAAACAGTCGAATTGAGAACCTCCTCCTTTTTTTGGAAGTCGGTTGAAAAGGGCTAACAAGTAAACCATCCAAGCTCCGCAATTAAACGAATAACAAAAGCGGAGAAAATCCACATCTAGGCTCTCCCTTAAACCCTTAAGTGCCCCTGTAAGCCGGCTAAATTAGAAATACAGCGGCTGCGTCATTTTTATAGTGTTGTTTTGGCGTCTATATTCGTCTAGGTTGGTTCTACAAGGTCAATCGGCCTAACACTCGTGCGTAAGACACCAGAAAAAAAATACTTCATAACGATCGCTGTGACGTTTACGCAAAGAATAATAGTTGTGCAGAAGCGATACTTTGTCGAAGTTATCCATTCTTTTACGTATTTTAGACCCCCACTGTTAGAACAGAATGTTCAAATTATTTGAAAGATTACAGTAACGACACCAGATATTGTCACCTTTCTTTTTTCTTTAAGAATAGCTAAGAAAACACGATCATGAGGAGTCCTTACTGAAAAGATCAGGTGCTTCGAAATTAAGTAACATATTATATAACTTTGTTGTATTACATAACATTGTGTTAGCGTCATGGCGGCTGAAGTTAATTGAAAAGTTATTTGTGACGTTACAAAAAGAGGTGTTCATTCGTTCAGATTCATTCGGTGGTATGATATTAAAAGGGTATCAAGTCAATTGAACGAACGCGTTCGCGAAGCGCGAAATGGCCAGCAAATCCTAAGAATCAATAAATTCTATTCTAATTATTGGTGAAAGAATTTTTAAATCGTATAACTAGTTTCGAGGATTACCTCCTACATAAAAACAAACAAACATACAAATTTTACCTCTTTATAATATTAGTATAGATTAGTATACTTAGGTACTTACTACTTACCGCCCCACGGTAAAAAACCTTTTTCCTCTGTAGTAAGTTAAATATGTATAAAATAAAACTAGAATATGTATATAATAACACAGTCATAAACGTTTAATATGCTCATTAAAAACTAAGAGTAGCTTAATAAATATTCTCATTAAAACCACAAATAGGAAAACCACAAAATGTTGTAACTTCTATTTATAGGACAAAAATTTGCCAATAATTACTATGCGAAATAATCACCATTAATTGCTATGAATATTATGTATATGTGTTATTTACTACAAAATAAAAAATAGGTATAGATATGGCTAGTGTAGAGGACAACATACTCGGATCATTATTATCAGCATCTCAGCCCACTGCTGGAAAGGCCTCCCCTATTATTGTTGAACAGGACGAGACAGAAGCAGCCTAGATCTTCAAATTATATACATAAACCTTCTTCGTTTATCACTTTTTCCAATAATGAAAACCGTATCAAAATGCGTTGGATGGTTTAGAAGAAGTTAGCGGAGAAAGAGACAGACGCGGACAGCGACTTAAATTTATGTGTGATTTATAAGTGAAATAAAAATAAATATTTCTTATAAATTATTATCCCTACCCCGTGAATGTGTAATACTTTCTACTCAAATCATCTTGAGATATATTTAAGTAAAATATTTTTCATATTTCGTAAACCGAGAAATACCAAAAAGAAAGAACCCAATTTCTTTTAAATCAAACTTTTAAGGATACACAATTATAATCAAACAACTAATGAAATGGGAGAGCACAGTTAGTAAGTAATAATATCTTATTATTTAGCTAGTAGCAATCAAGTTTACCTATTTGCGAATTTGTTTATTTATTCTTTGTCGCAGGTCAACGTACTGGGGCCGCACCGCTCACTGGGTTCCGAAACAGACCACTACGCAAGTTCAACTTGTCTTTCTAAACAAACTAATAACGTGTACTAAGAATTAATTATCTACGAGACGTGTGTTTTCTATAATAATAACTATAATACACCTAAAAGTGATTAAACCTGAGTGCCTCTTAAAAACTTTGCCAATAAAATCCTCAATTCAAGATACGTAACTAGGTGGTAACTAGTCTCGTTAATTTCTGATTGTCCACATCGTTTTACTGTTTAATTACGTCAGAAACAATTCGAAGACCTCCTTGGTCGAGTGGTTAAGGTGCTCGCTTTAACACTCTGTCTCGGGAGTCTCGGATTCAATTCCCCCCTTCCTGATCTATTTTCCTTAGTTCTACTATGGTCGACAGCAAACTAATAGTGTCTATGGCGTTACTTTTATTATAGGCGACTGTAGCCACACCTTCAGCATGTGTGGCAACCTTTATATATATATGTATTTAAATAAAAAAAGAATCATTATTTAAAAAGATGAAAAATTCTTTATAAACTTGAAATAAGGACGAGTGTTCACGTTAATCGACGTCCATATAAGAAAAGTGCTAATCTCGTCTCAAATTACTACAGACAGCTATTTAAGCAAAAAGTATGCGGTCTCTCTATTTTGCTGTTGTCACGTGAAGACAAGGTGGATTTTTATTGATACTTTGCACGACACTAGAACTGGCTAACATTGACGGTAGTAATTAACATATTGCGAATTTGACACTACGTTTCTATTGTATAGACACATATATAATGTACAGTCGGGGTAACAAAAGGTTCATCACCTTAAGAGCGGGTATAAAGAGAAATAGCCAATCCTAGATTTGAATTTTATCTAAGTAAACAAAGTCTAATTTAATTAATTTTTTTAAATAGATAAATACATTATAAATGAAAGTCACGACTGTAACAGAAAACATAATATAATGAAATTTTCTCGATAGAAAAAAATCACCAAGTGAGCTCTCATTTCCATCGATTTTAGTTTTATTTTCAAAATGACACACATTACAAAGCTAAAAGTGTATCAGTAATTTCACTTCACATATTATCTAAGGCTGTAACAATTTTTCATTTGACATCGTAGTTTACGAATAATTAATATTTAATACTTTTGGCACTTATAACATTTTTATTGAGCGAGATGCGCTATCTTCCGTCGCATGTTGTGCGTAGTTCTACGTATTTTGTGTCACTGTCATGTCCAAGAGCCACGCGGGTGAAATTATAAATTTTGTTTGCTTTATACCCATTCTTAAAGTCGACATTTGCTTGCACCAATACAATTTATCAGTCATGCCAAAATTTATCAGTTTGAAATATTCAAATTTGTCTTCTTAATGCTTTAATTTCAAAAGATACTAAGAGTTTACGACTTGATAAAGAAATTAATTTCAAAATTGACATAAGATTTTCGTACTCCGACTGTACATACTGTACATCTTTCGAAATTGAGCACATAATAGGTATGTAGTAAGCGCACATAATTACATATGTGCAAAAATTAAATAGGTACGTAAATGTTTTAACAACGAAATAAAGGAGGCTCGGACGAAGTCAAAAGTGAATTTGAAATGTTTTTATTCCAAAAAAACCCACGTGTTAAAGTATATATCGCTAGATAAGTTTTTTATTATATTTATTTATCGATAATAGTGAGCAGTATCACAGACTTCAATGAGTTTATGCTCAAAACAAGCATAAGCAAATTTAAGCATTCTAACAAGTATATTAAGTATTTTTGAGTATTGTTGTGTTTTATGTCACTCCAAACGAGCAAACAATGAATTATTACAAGAAAAACATGTCATAAGCAGTGAGTCTATACAAACATCACTCGATTCTACACAATATACCGTATTCACATATTCAACATATTCAAGGCGTTCAGCATGTGTATGTCATGTGCATAAGTATAAGTCCTAGCATAGTAATTTGTTCGAAACATTTTATTTACATAATAAGCTCTTACAATAAAAAAACATCTTATAGTTAGTGTTATTTTTTTTATAAAAAAAAAGTTTACAACAAAATAAATGTCACGTTTCGTTGTATGAAAATGTCACAAATTATGCAGCCCATCTGAAAGTAACCACCCTCTTATAGAAGACCACCGTGAAATAACAGCACATGTCGCTGCTTAAAAACTAAAGGGCCATAAAACAAAAAAAATCCAAAAATGTTTTTATTGCCTAAATACAATCACAGTCACAATATTGTATGTTGCAAAAACATTTTTTTATATATTCGAAAGTAACTTATATGCTTATATCTCTTCTAGTATTCAGTTTATTATAAAAGTACTTAAAACATTTAATTCTACTTAAAAATACGCTTCTAACGATGTAATATGCATATATTTGATAATATATCTAATAAGAAAAAAAATAGCCAAAAATAATTTAATTTTTTTCGATTAGCTCTCCTGAAAAAAGTGTAATTTTGATTTGTGGCCCTTTAGTTTTTATGCAACGATGTGCTGTTGTTTCCTAAGAAAGAATGAGTTCAGAATCCATTCCCCTACCCTCTCCTGATTCACAATCCTGTCAAGGTCGATGGACACACAAAACACAATCAAGGTTATAAAAAAAACTGATAAAAAGATATCATATAATATGTAGTCGTTAATAATGAAATTAGGATGCTAAAAGTGGTTACCTACTGCCACCAGACGGACTGACAAATTAAGTCCTATAGTGCTAAAAATTTCAATATTTCACAAAATATTTAATATTATTATATATATACTAGTTGGCGCCCGCGACTTCGTCCGCGTTGAAAAAGAAAAAAATAGCCTATCCTGTGTCCTGTACGTCTAAATGTTTACCTACCAAGTTTCATGAAAATTAGATAATTCGTTTAAGAGTTATGGAAGAATATACATACATACAATATCTACACTTACAGATATAGTTAAATCCGTAAGTGTAGGTATTGTATACCTATTGATTGATTGATTGATTAATTTTAAGAATCAATATTGTATAGAAACGAGTCACAGATGTTTTCAAATAATGAAATCAGAGAATCAAAGTTGATCTTGATCACAAAACTTCGCAAGATTATAGGAAAAGAAATCTTAATCTTTGTCTAGTGATGCGAAGATGACGTTTTCTGGTAAGATGTTATTGAAAAGTCTGAATGAAGCAGTCCTTTTATCAATTAAAATTATTTTTTTCCAGAACTCGTTAGCAAAACTTCCATTATTATTTTTTTCTAACGAGTATTGAATAAGCATCAATATATACTAAGAAGGGGACTCGCCTAACCTGATTTCGCGAACAATTCCGGTCCAAACATTTTCTATAGACATATGTACATGCCTGTCCGTCTGTCTCACTAGTCTTGGGAATTATTTTTTAGTGTCGATATTTTGCATAGAATTCCTATAAAATAAATTATACTCCTAAACTAATTTACATTTTATAAAACTCCGCCGCGTCTGTCTGTCTGTCTTGTCGCGATAAACTCAAAAACTACTGCACCAATTTTCATTCTGTTTTCACCAATGGATAGAGTGGTTCTCGAGGAAGGTTTTAGTATATAATTTACAAAGTTACGCGGGCAAAGTCGCGGGCACCAGCTATACTTAAAAATGTTGTGTGTACCAAGTGGAAGGAGGATAATAATCTATGAAAGTGCTAAATCTTCTTCCCGTTGAGATGGGTGATGACAAGTGGTTATTTAAACTTTAACGTCGAAAATACAAAATTTATAGCAAACGAAGCCTCGAGGTACAGCTGTATTAAAATGAACATGTAGGAATGTCCAATTCTTATAAACATTATAGTTAGTTACCAGGTGATAAGTCCCTTTACGGAATTATGCATTCCTTATTTTTTTCCTTTTTTTAGCATTTTGTTTTTTAGTTCATTTTACTTTTGGAATTGGTCTATTATTATTTTTTTATTTTCATCTTAAGGTGTTTAGTGTTTTATTTTTGCCTCATGGTGTTTTGATTTTGGACTGTGATCTGTTACTGTTTATTCTTTTCCACTTTTATCCTTAAGACTTTTGGCGGAATAGTCAGGGTTTTTCGCCATTTTATACCTCTTCGTATTATAAAATGAAGTCGCTATCTGCCACTGTATGTTTCTCCGCTAATTTCTTCTAAACCACACACCACGGTTGTGGAGATTTCAGAAAAAAAAATTGCATTCGTTCAAAACCCAAAACAAAGGTTTTAGTTGGTTTTAGGCAACTAAAACAAGTACCAATACAATTAGACATGTATTGGTACTTGTTTTAGCGGTTGGTATAAAATCATCTAAATAAGATACGACTGTGTTTCTATATTCTACAGGTAGGTACGGATAAATCAAACGCTTGTCAGATCTCACAACCAAAGCAGACATTTATGTCTAAATAAAATGTGAAAAATAGCAAAATATGAACATAGATCGTTAATTTTGAACAGGATGTAATAAAACAATGGTACACACGAAACCGGCACTTTTATGATTGCGTTGAACGCTGAATTACAATTGCCCAAAACAGCTTAATATAAAATTAATTAATAAAAAGAATCAGGAAGAAAAGCTTCTTAAACTTTGTACCGATGCAAATTCAACTTTATTATTTTACACTTAAAGCTCCACATTTAGAAAATCCATCCGCTACTGTGCATACGTAACCGCTAATTCCACGTAAATTATATTTAAATTTAATTTCGTGTGTAAATATGTTATGTTTACTTGTACACGAATGCATTTTATTCATCATAATGACCAAACAAATTGGGCTATAAATCTTTTTAATTAGATCAACGATAACTTGTTACGCAACAAACCTCTGTGAAATGTACGATTTATCTCATTAATTATAATTTATACATTATAATGAAAAAGTTAGACGTTTTATTCTAATAAATGTTACAGACAGGCTGACGGTTCGCTTCACGTTAACAGGATAAATGAAACACTCGTGCGCTTACTAGAAATTGGAATCAATATAAATTTTAATTATAACGATGTATGTTGATACGTCATTCTTGATTGAAGCATAAGCGTAGGAAAATTTCTACACATCATACACATTATTTATTTATTTATTTATTTTAGGGAAACATACAATATCTCGATACACATTATACACATACATACAGGAAAAACATAAATCAGCAAAATTATGCAAAATAAATTATCATTTCATTCACCAATATTTTAAGGCTAAAGTTTTTTTTTATTCAAATAAACTCAAGCAGCACCATTCATTATTCAGCTAATAACATTTACCTTGCATAAGTGTTAGTAGTATAAGTATATAATTTATATAACTTAATATTTATACATAAATAATATTTTATCGATAAAAATTAAAACGTAATGCGCACATCCTTAGTATGGGGTGAATCTGTATTGAACGCAAGCCATTCATATTTTTGAAGTTCACAAACAAGAAGCAAAGTTGCCCACAAAAAGCGAAAAACTCCTAATACTTGTCAGTAATTGTAATATACTTTTTCTTTTTTTAGATTATATAGCCATATCTGTATTGTTATGTAAAAATTTTAGTTATATTATTTAAAGAAGTGACCACTAACTAGTTCTTATAAGATTCTTGTAACGATTACAATTAATTAAGCTCGTGTTAATATTAGAATTTTCAATTCAATCAAATTAAAAAAAAAGGATTAATTTAAAAGATTATGATCCTTGAAAAATCCATATTTTAACACAAGTTTTAATGCAACTTTGAGGGTGAATAGGTCACTCTAGTGTACAAAAACTCCAAAATACTTTGCCTACAAATATTGATTAGTTATTCAAGGGTTCAAATAACTTTACACGAAATAGATATATGCAGTAGTTTTGTCAAAAAGAGTAGATGCCCAAGGGTCTGTTTATGTTTTTTTTTTTGTATGAATCATTGTGCATCTCACTCGACTGCTCTTCCCGCGCATTGTGCTGTGTGAGACAGAATGAATTTTACCTATACGCACCGATGAGTTCGAGCCGCCGACTTGTGTCATCTTAAGAGACCTACTCTTATGTGTTTGATGGTGGTTTTAGGTAGACGCTCCCTGTAGTTAAAACAGGTATAGAATAATAAAAAAAAATGATGAAAGCAAATGATTTCCCTTACGTAGCCGGACAGATGGCAGACATCGCGATTGTTACACTTATTCCCACGGATTTACTGAAACCTTGCAAACGAATTACATAGTTTCCCATAAAAATATTTTTGTCTTTTAATTCAGGAAAGGATTGATCCTAGGATTTGTTGGTTCATATGTAATACCTAATAATAATTTATTTGCTACGTGTATAGGCATCATATTTATTTAGTTTTCCTGTTCCTTCATAACCAACCGATAATTTTTTTTGTCGATTTTTAACATTTTTCTAAGTAATGATAATTGTACAACCAGCACTTTTATCCACGATGTAGAGTCTAGAGACTTAACATATCGCTGCTTAAAAACTAAAGGGCCACAAAACAAAATTACACTTTTTACAGGAGAGCTAATCGAAAAAAATTAAATCATTTTTGTCTATTTTTTTTTCTCATTAGATATATATCAAATATATGCATATTATACATCGTTAGAGGCGTATTTTTAAGTAGCATTAAATGTTTTTAGTACTTTTATAATAAACCGAATACTAGAAAATATATACGCATATAAGTTACTTTTGAATATATAAAAATGATCAAAATATACTACATATGGAATAAAACCATAAGTTTTTTGCAACATACAGTATGAAGGATTGTGATTGTATTTTTGCTATGAAAACATTTTTGGATGTTTTTGTTTTATGACCCTTTAGTTTTTACGCAGCGAGATATATATAACAGTTTATGCTTATATAAACAAAATTTTAATGTTGATTTTACGTAGCAGTGTTTTAGTCATAAATAAACAATTTGGGACTGGAGGGAAACCGCAGAATTTTACTTACTGAAAATCTGATGTCACATGAAATATGGTCACCTGAATAGTGGGTGTAAATTTTTCGAAATAAATTCCAACGAACTTAAAATGGAAGGGCTATAATGTTGCCTTAATGCATTGTTTATCTAGATAACGGGTTATAAGTATATTATAAAGAAATAATTAAAAAATAACACCGGCTGTAGGTACTTAAAGTTTATAGACGCTTCGGGCGAAATAACCACAAACACATTTTGTCGTAACTTTTAATATCCTTTAATAAAGAATATAATTTTAAATTATGTTGAAACTTACATTGAAGTTGAATTATATTAATTAGCTCCAGGTATTTTTTTGGTTTCTATCTAGTACGGGATAGGAATATGTATAATGTTAAAAAAATAGTTGTTAATTTTCCGTTATCTTTACATTTTATAAAACAAAGCCCCCCCGTAGCGTCTGAATTTCTGTATGTTTGTATGTAAGTTCCCAATAATATCAAAAACTACTAAACTAACTTAACTTTATATATAATGTAACTAGCTGGTGCCCGCGACTTCGTCCGCGTTCAAAATGTTATATAGCCTAAACTTAAGGCTTTAGGCCCTAAAGTCTTCCCTCGATAAATAGACTATCCAACACAAAAATAATTTTTCAATTTGAACCAGTAGTTCCTGAGATTAGCGCGTTTAACCAAACAAACAAACTCGTCAGCTTTATAATATTAGTATAGACTAGCTAGTGTAAACTAACTAGCTATACGCTCCCGGCTTCGCCCAGGTTCAAAATAAAAACTATCCTATCTTTTAAGTTGGACCAAATTACACATAGTTACAAAGTTTTATCAAAATCGGTGGAGACACGAACTTTTAATGTATACTAGCTGGTGTCAAATCAAACACGAAACTTTTGAAAAAGAAAAAAAGTAGCCTATCCTGTGTCCCGTACGTCTAAATGTTTCATGAAAATCATGAACATACATACATACAGAAAAAAATTCTAAAAATCGTCAATTTAGTTTCAGTATCATGTATAGAGCCTATAAACTCGATATCTCTGTAACAAAGTAACTTACTCCACGACCAACCCTTACAGATTTATTATTAGTATTGATTTGCAGAAAAAAAAAGTTGTAACCGTGAAGTCGGGAGCGGGTCCCTAGTCTTAAAGATAAATAACTCTTGAAGAACTAAATGTTTTTCAAGAGATCAAACCTTACCAGATTATCGATTATATAATTATCTTATGTATAACTCACTTACACTACACGTGAGTGGCAAATTTAAATCTATTTCGAACAATATGTAACCCTTCTTAGAAGACTATAAGCGCCTATTTCACAAACGTCAATTAGGCCAAACTGTCATTTAAAGTCACCGGTAACCGGTAACCGGGGATAATGGAGCTGATATACTTTTGTTTGTACGGTAAACGTCCCAAACATTAAATAGAAAATAATAATAAAAAATCGGCTATCGAATGATGCAGTAAACCGAGTGCATAATTCAATAAAACAGAAAATGATCTAAAAGTAACTAATCAACACTGTAATTGTAGTTTGTGAAAGAGGCCCTTAGTGTCTGAGATTTCGTTATCACTGTAGAGTCAATGAATATATTAAAATGAAAGTAAGGCACAAAGTTGATTTACTATCTTACAGAGGATTTTGTTGTTATCTTAATTTTTCTAAGAAGATTTAGCACCAGTTTTTATTATTTTCGTTTTACCGGTCTAAACTTGTACAATTGGGTAATAAAGAAGAAATTATAGATTTTAGTGGAAAAATGTCGTGTGATTTGGTGATGGGATTTCAAAGATATTCTAAGTTTGAAAGTATAAAAATAATAAAACTTAACCACAACAAGTTAAAGCACAACTTATCTTAAAATAGCATTTTAATTATTAAACCTCTCTTTCCGCTCAGTTGTTTGAGAGGAAAATTCTGTTTGAAATCCAATAAATCTAATAACTTAAGCGTTATGAGATTTCCAAGAACTCTTATATTAGCCGTTTGAAAGTAAACGCATCTGTAATTTGATGTCTAAGGAAAAGCAAATATTTTTTGTCGGTAAGCAAATTTGATCTTTCGATTCTTGAGAAATTAGAACCGTTTTAAGTTACGCAAGTACGCAAAATAAATATGCTTATTAATGGTTTGTGTTTTTACAATTTCTTGTATTAACTTATAACTTATCAATGTATAAAATATAAACACTTAAGCATAACGTTTTATGGTAGCAAACATTATTGTTATTACGGTAAATAAAACGTTCTGTGGGCAAGAAATCAAGCAAATTTCCGCTCCATTAAAAACATGGACAATAACAATAAATTTAGAAGGTAAATGCGTATTAAAGGGCTCCGGTTGTGTAAGGTCAGGTTGTACTTGCTGGACTTCTTTTTATTAGGGTACGGCCTAATTGGTAGCGGAGAGGAATACAATTTTGTACTATTGAATTATATCGCTACTAGCGATTATCACTTTTCATGAGACCACTTGTTCTGGCGAATCTTATTTTTAAATAAACACATAATGTTAAAATTTACGCAAAAGTATTGTGTCGTATGGAATACTAAATTGGGACAGTGCCGCTCACAATCAATACTAGTAATAAATGTGTAAGGGTTGGTCATGGAGTAATTTACTTTGTTTTCAGAGATATCGTGTTTATAGGCTCTATACATGATACTGAAACTAAATTGACCATTTTTGGAATTTTTTTCTGTATGTAAGTATGTATGTTTCTCCATAACTCTTAAACCAATCAACTGATTTTCATGAAACTTGGTAGATAAATATTTAGAAGTACGGGACACAGGATAGGCTACTTTTTTCGCGGGCGCCAGCTAGTTTTTAAATAAACACACATAATGTTAAATTTTACGCAAAAGTATTTTATCTAATGGTACCTAGATATACTAAATTGGGACATTGCAGCACACAGTAATTTAATATTTGTGGTTCAGAGAATATTGTAACTAAATAAAAAATAATAAGGAAAGACCTAAGATTATGGATTATAGAAAAAATCTGTATTACGTATAATCTTTAATTCTTTTTTTCAGCAAATGAAAAGGACGATCTCTAGACGTGCTTACTCTTATAACGCATAAATAAGTAAGAAAATTGAAGCATGCAAAACGTCCCGCTATCAAAGTGGCCGTACGCCTTCCATCCTTTGATCCCTTTTTCGAGGGGGCTCGCATTGAGAACTGGCTCATAAATGTACAAAAGAGTGGTCTGTTTTACATTGAGTTGTACTTACAAAAGAGTTTTCAGCTAAATTTTATTATCTGCGTGACACGGGTTAGCTGCGAATTTGACAAGAGGGCATATCAAAACGTTTCATGCCATTACCTTCATGCCATCTCGCGAACAAAACGATGTTAACCTTTTCGTCTACCCTCAAATATTAATGCTTCTAAGATAGGTTATGTTTTATTTGTGAGAAAACAACTTAAGAAAACAACTTATCCTTCAAAACGTGATTTCAATGTAAGATAGAAGTATTTATTTATATAGTGTCCAAAGGGTAGATACAACGATCTACAATATCTCTCGGAATCCTAAAATACATGAAACTTTGTAAATGATATTGAAGTTTCATTTATTTTCAGCATTTTTTTCCAAATATTTAATTAAGTATAAAAATAGTTCTTATGCGGAGAAAAAATTTAATGAGTACCTGAAAAAAAGTAAAATGTAAGTAGTAAGTAAGTATCTATTTCTTATCGATCGTGTAATTACGTCGATAGAATTCTATCGACGTGTAATTATAATAAAACGGTTCGAGTATTCTAAAGGAGACTTGTCTGTGAGACTTGTGCTGTACCGACCCTATTTACTTAGGCATATCGTAAGCTTATCGTAAGCTAAACCCCTACACGTGAAGTAATTCGGGCGTAGTTAGAGGCACCATATTGTATCGCATTTCCTGTATCTTATCTTTTTTATTGTGCACGTAAACGATGTTTCGTACCTAGGTCCGATTAATTACCCTGAAAATCGCTAGGACTTTTTTGACATATATTGTAACATTTAGGACATCATGTATTTACTTAGGTACCAAAATAACCAAAATACAAAATGTAAATTCTTAAAACTTTTTTAATCGATCTATCTTCTTAATATATAAAAGGCGATGTGTGTGTGTGTGTGTGTGTGTTTAGGGACTCCAAAACCGTTGAACAGATTTTGATGAAACTTTCAGACAATCTTCAGATTAGTCCAGCGGGTAATCCTGTGAAGTTTTTTAGCGATCAGACGCGGACGATGTCGCGGGCAAAACGTAATTTTACAATAAAGTATCTACTGTAAATAAGTCTTCAATCAAAAGTGGACAGTCAGCCTGTCTGCGAACTTTTAGATAAAAAAAAGCACCTTAGGAAACATTGTTACGTTAGCTTCGTATTGTATTTACAAGTGCATAATGTAGTTATTTGCAGTGCAAACAGAATTACGATATAATTTACTACGCACAAGAGCCGATACGAGCACACGAGCCGGGGCAGATAACGCTCGAGTTATGAATGAAATATGACAGTAAACCGAGTTATTATTATCATCAACCCTCTGACCCCAATTTGTTTTAATTAATAACATTAATGGAACCGACAACGCGCACATTACTTTCCACAAAACAAGGGCACACGTTACCGCGGTATTCTCATAATTAATTTCTAATTTATTACCAACGTCAACACAGAATAATCTATTTACTGTGGATTACTTGACCCATAGAGTACTTCTGAATTGTTTATACCATAATAGTTTCGCTCCTAAGTAAGCCCAACGTCGTTCAACGAACTATGGATAGTAGTACAGTCAAATTAAGCCGAATATCGGCATTCGGCTATCAGGGGATATAATTCGTGTAGTTTTTAAAATTGGTACAAATGTACAATTATACCTTACGGTATCCAGATGAACATACTAGTTAAAGTTCTCAAGGGTGGGGGGTTGCGAGTTACATTGCGAGATTGGTCAAATTGACAGTTGTCCATAATATAAATGTTTTACGCTCTCGCTAGCAAGTGCGGCCATTATAAACTCAAGGTAAAGAAAGGTACAGAAATGAGGAGATACGTAGATGTACGAAAGTTACCGACATTAACCAGCGGATCAGTAAATTCAAGTGTTTATGGGCAGAAGGACACGTAGTGCAGAGGTTCTTGAGTGGAGGCCACGTACAGGCAAACGCGGCGCAGGATGTCCACCCACAAGGTGGGCGAAGGTGGCTCCAGGTTGCTTCTGACCAGTCATTTTGGAAAGTTATGGGGGAGGCCTATGTCCAGCAGTTGACGTAGCAGTGATGATGATATGATGATCATGATGATAATTTTGTTTTAGAGAAAAATAATAACTTTCTCTGGTTAGTGATAAAAATAGGAATATTGAATTAACTTTGATTGCATTGCGTAACTTTAGTTGGACTCTATTTCATCAATATCATGAATGAATACTAATAATAAATCTGTAAGTGTAGGTATTGTATGTATGTTCCTACATAACTTAAACGAATTAACTTATTTTCATGAAACTTGGCAGACAAACATTTAGACGTACGGGATACATGATGGCTACTTTTTCTTTTTCAACGCGGACGAAGTCGCGGGCGCCGGCTAGTATTGAAAATAAAAATGATGGAAGCGATAATAAAATATTACGATTATTACACAACATTATCCAAAAAAGTCAAGGACTGCCTATAATGTATATTTCTTAGATTCCGCGAACATAAAATTATTTATTCACTAAAGGTAGAAATAATAACTAAGGAAGAATAGATAAAAGCTGCTTGAATAACATTTCCTAGAAAAATATGAAAAAGAGAAATAATTATTCCCAATTTCAGGTAAATTCTCCCTAGAATTAATATAATACAGTTAGGTAAGTACCTATTAAGTACTTACTTAATTTCATTTGTCGATTTTTTTAATTTCATACTTTTTTTCTATCACCTAAGTCTTCTATTCAATATTGTTATGTACCTATTAAAAATCAAAAACTTAAACAGGACATAGGTATTATGGTCACTATGGTATTATCAATATATAAAATTGTTTTAATTTCTACATCAATGTTTTAATTATTTAGGTACTTGAAATCATATATGGGTTTGTAATTCTGTTTAATTACTAATAAATAACGTTTTATATTATTTATATTGAAATCATCTATATAATTAAGTATAGGTACGGCAGTGTTTGAGGTACGCATTAAGGTAAACCGGGAACATCCGAACAGATGAGGTACGCCGTACGATCTGCAAACGTTCGCTGCGTTCGTTTGTAAACAGTCGGACGGCGTGAGGGGCCACCGCAGGAGGGGCCCCTGACCTTGTTGCTGCGTACGCGGCGGGGGGCACGGGGCGGGGGACGCGGGGGGCACACAACGCCACTCTGACTCCGACAACACTTCTTACATGGTTCGCTCATTTTTTTGCAACCTTTTATGACCTGGTTTCGAGTTTACTAGACATTCGACTGACAATAGGTGTTCCGTACGATGTGTCACCGGATTGGACTCGGCCGCCGCCTAATTTTATTGTGAGAGAACTCCGGAGATTTAGCTAGGATATTAGATAACACTAGGGTTTATTGACTAATTGCAAAATATAATACCTAAGCCTGTTTTCCGATCCTTAGATCAATACAAAAAACAGTTAGTTCAGAAATTACACACTGATATAGGCTTAGAATAACAACGCCTGTTCTAAGGATATAGGTATTTTACAAAATCATATAAAAAATTTTTAAATGGAATCGTAATGTACCATAATTTTTGAATAATCACACAAATACCTATGGATAAATAAATAATTTTTGTTAAGTACCACCTAATATTAAACGATTTTGATGAAACTTTTAGGCAATTTTCAAATTAGGCCAGCAAGTGATCCTGTGAAGTTTAGTAGCAATTGAATACATTTTTTTTGTTAATTTTGTGTCATGTTTTACCTACAAATTACATCGATGCTACAAATACAAAATTATCTTTTTTCTATCTCAAAATAAAAATGAAATATTCAATGCCTCACAAAAATATATTACCTATGAGAAATAAAGACCGAATACTTACCTAAATGAAAAAATAATAAATCATAGAAAAAGGCGCAGACGAATTCGCGGACAAAACTTAGTAGGTACTATTATATCAAATCACTAGCTGGTGCCCGCGACTTCGTCCGCGTTCTCTATAGCTTATATTAGCCTTCCTCGATAAATGGACTATCCAACACAATAGTAAAATTTAAGGGTTGGCTTTAGAATCCATGGCCAAACTTTTAGAGTATTTATATGCTTAATCAGTTAAGAATGGATGTTAGTTTTGTAGAAATATAGTTTTTATGGTGAGAAAATTCATTCAAAATTAATTTTTTCACAATTCAAATGGTCTTAATTAATTACGGAACAACTTCACTCGTTTAAAAGTTTTATTGAAACGCAAGATGAGTTAACTACGGCCAATTTATCGTTTTCTGCTTTAGAAACTGTAAATAAATCACTATATCTACTTTAGCAGAGTCCAAGAATATGTAAACAATCATGACGTTTGACAGTTGTAGTGTTGGGACAGTACACATTAACGTATTGATTCAATTCTCTCATTTGACGCGTAAGAGCCAAATAATTTTATCACGATAAGTTACCATTGGCACCAATAGTTATGTTGTTTGATAATAAGAAATAATAAAAGAAGTCGTGTTAAGTTATAACACCATTTATAAGGCAAAAAGGGCTGGACCAACAAATCTTTCATTTGTTGAATTTGTCCCCGCCCTAAATAGCAGAATAACATTTTCTCATACATTTTCAAGTATGGAACGGAACAGTACGAAGTACGCCGGGTCAGCTAGTAAAAAATAAATAATTCATAACAAATTAAAAAAAATACTTAATTTGATCTCTACTAACTATACCAATCCGTAAACTAAAAGAAAAAAAGGAACTGATTCATGCAATAGCGAGTCATTTAATTGCATGTTTAACTATACTTCTTCCAGCCGTTTATTTAACTTTTGACAGATCACTCACGTGAAGTTTTATAATAATTTTCGGTACAATGTACTACAGAGAATACCGTACTTCATGGATGGGCACCGCCCACTTAGTGATGTGCGATTCGTAATAAATGACCACAGACTATAAAAACGGTTTTGAAATAAATCGATTAAAATAAAACAACTAAAATGGGTACTGTAATACTATTTTTAATTATAAAGAATCGTCTGTTTCTTCTTCGTATGAACTGGAATCATCATCACTCGAGTTCTCAGTAACATTAATTACCAATTCATGGATAGATGATAAAAATATTAACATAAGTGATTTCTTTTTTATGTATAACATGAAGTAACTTAAACACCTGTGAAAATTTATAAAACAATGCAAAATGTTGAGCAAAAATAAAATATGAATGTGTTAAATCGATTAAAACTTCTTCATTAATAAAATCGATTGTTAAAAGAAATCGAATCAGTTAACGTATCAGGGTATCACTAAGTATTTGATTAATACACGAGCTGTCAAAAGTTAAATAAACTACTTGAACAGGTATAGTCGGTGCAAATTGGTGGATAAAGAATATATACCCCTATATAAATCCGACAAAAAGTACCTTTTAAATATAGTGAAAGATTTTTTCAAATAGATTCAATGGTTCCGGAGATTCAAAATCCGCCCTCACCTTTTTATATTTGTATATAGATGTAACGTTGTTGAGACTGATTAAATTGAATTTGTGTAAACATTTTGTTTACACAGGACAAAGAAGAACGAATTCAGGTCTAATTAGTTATAGTGAGAGAAGGATATTTATTTCACTGGTATTTCTCCCCTGTAACGAACTTATTACTTTTTAATTTATGATTAAATCCAAACACTCGTTTAATATATTATCTAGTGTTTAAAAAGCCAAGTAAAAATCAACAAATTAACAATCAAAGTAGACCTAAAACACAAAAAAAAAATCAAAGAATATTATTAAGAAAAGATAAGTACTTACGTCTTAAGGTCTTGTTTATTAAATTGCGAATTAATTCTGATCCTCAGAGACGTTGGGGGACTGCTTCGTAAACAAAACCGGGAGTAAGTAATAAGTAAATTAATTACTTGATTAAAGACTTAAGAGCTCAGCTTCTTAGATTTAACGTGCTTAAAGATTTGGTAGAGCTCCCACATATTTGCATTCATTTTGTTTAAGAATAACTAGTCTTATGTCAAATGCGTATTTTCTTATTTTCATAATTATAATGAAACTAGCTATCCCGGCTTCGCCCAGGTTCTAAATAAAAACTATCCTATCTTTTAAGTTGGACCAAATTACACATAGGCACAAAGTTTATCAAAATCGGTGGGGACACGAACTTTTAATGTATACTAACTGGTGTTCGCGACTTCGTCCGCGTTGGAAAAGAAAAAAATAGCCTATCCTGTGTCCTGTACGTCTAAATGTACAGATCTACCAAGTTTCATGAACATCAGTTAATTCGTTTAAGAGTTATGGATGAACATACATACATACATACAGAAAAAAATTTCTAAAAAATCATCAATTTAGTTTCAGTATCATGTATAGAGCCTATAACTCTGAAAACAAAGTAACTTACTCCATGACCAACCCTTACAGATTTATTATTAGTATTGATGATAGATATAGAGATGGTGACTGCCAGCCCTCGATGCACTTCATGATAGGTGGCTACCGTCGCCTCAGGACACAAGGAGAGTTTGTTGACAGCTCGCTTAAAGAAGCCAATGTTGTAGCTAGGCGGAAACACGTAAGGGAGGGAAATTGTTCCAAAGTTTGCGAGTCTGAGGGATAAAGTTATCCGGTCTGTGCGCTGCGGCACCTTATCTAAGTAAGAATGAGGTTGAACTTCACTTTACTTAGAAATTGGAGAAGCTTGAATTGATACAACTCATTAGAGCACTCATCAATGTACAACCATAGAATACACAAAGAGAAGGCTACATCTTCTTTGACAAGAGGTTGTTGTTACAAAAGGTTACAAAAACCCTTGTTAATCTACAATAATAACGATAAATATCTGAGTTTAAATCTAAATTATAAATTAAATAGGGAAGAAGAAAGTTTAAAAATGACAATAAACTGCCTTCTGGGGTGGTGTAATCTCCGGGGGGAAATCTAAATAAAAAAATTCATCGGTAATTTTTATTCGTAGCTGGAAGGTGTCAGCATCTAGCTTAACGTGCAAGTCCAAGAGTATACTTCATATCTAGGATCTAACTGGACCTAATAGCATTAGGCATTTGGAAAATGATATACGCCTTACTTTAGACTTAATATAACTTTCTAAGAATACAGCTAATGTATAGTTTTATGGCTTCCTTATACACTTAACGTTAAACTTGACGTAAAATGTTTAGTAGAAAAATGTTCTATCTTAATTTTTTTTTTTTTGGAACCATGGAAATTCATAAATAATGTGTCGCTAACGTAAGATCTTACAAGATCTACCGATAGGTGGACATTGAACACGATTAATCTCCCTTTCAAGGGCCCATGGGAACATATAATATGTATTATCGATTAAAAGGGTTCTAGTCTACTTATTAGAGACCAAAAACATATGATATAGTTATATCTATTATGTGTTTTTAGTAAAACCAAAAGGAACAATCATAATTTCATTTGTCTACGAACAAAATATGTAAAAAGGTTAAGAGTAGTATCAAGAGTAGTTTTTTCTGTAGTTTCTCTAGAATTTTAACATTCTGAAATTTTGACTAAAGCGAGTTTTTTTTTTAAGTCAACTTTGAACCACATGATTTAGGTTTCACATGAATATTATGTTACTAGGACATTCTACACGCGCTCACTTAATTCAGGAACATTCATTCAAATAAATATATTTGTAAAAATATACTTTAATCCACAGCTAAAGTTTGGCCAACTGGCTAAAAATTAAAAAAAAATGTTTTATTAAGCAAGCAGCTTAGCAATTGGTATGGACCAATAAAATACTAGAAATAAAAGTTGGTATAGAACATAATCAATTAATGAAATCGGATACGTGTTGTAAATACTTCTCTGTTCTTGTTAAAGATGAGCTTTTTATCCTAGAAAAGTGTTTACTGCGGGATTTTCAAAAATCGAACTACAGCACGCACAAAGTTGCGAGCACAGTTAGAAAAATAAAAGGAAGCTTTCGTGCTTTTCAGTGTCGTCTTCGTACCTAGTTAAGAAGTATAACGTATTTATGAACTTTTTTGTTTTGACATAGAATTTACAGCATAGGTTACAAAAATTTCGATTTTTAGATGTTTATTCATGATTAATGCAAAAACGGTATAATGGATTAGGATGAAATTTGGCGCACAGATAGTTTATTACCTGGATTAACATATTGGATACTATTTATGCTGGGAAAAAACTCTAAAAATATAAAAATAATGTGTCCCGTCGCATCGTCACAGCGATAAAGATATAAGGCGTTATATCACCAATAATATGTTTTCATGTGTTATATTTTTTTTATTTTTCAACGCGGACGAAGTCGCGGACACCAGCTAGTAAATCTATAATAGTTAATATCCATCGCTCTCAGTGAGAAAGGGCCGTTGTCACGTGAACATTTTAAGTATAAATTTCCATAAAGGAAATCCATCAACTCTTTACACAGAACTTCGATTATCTCAATTAATCTAAAGGCCGTAAACTTCTAATATTAATCAAGATGAGCTTAGGTTTAGTGGAATTTAAATTCAGGCATTCTTGTGACCTAATCCGCTTGCCGAATAAAACACAGCCTAGGACCACCTCTGGCCTAGGTATGTACCTACCAATTTTTATCCAACTGAAAACTAAAGTACCTAACTATCGTCGATTGGTTATTAGTATTGTGCTCGTAGAAGGACCAAAATTTTTGTTATATAAGTCAACCCTAACTATTATAAATAAGTGACTAAACTTGCCAATTAGGAAAAGTATTCAATTGGTAGACAGTATTTTATACTAATATTATAAAGAGAAGATTTGCATTTTTGTTTGTAAGAATAAACTCAAAAACTACTGGACCAATTTTGAAATTTCTTTAATCTATAGAAAGCTACATTATCAGCGAATTATAAACAT
The DNA here is from genome assembly GCA_945859745.1 of Synanthedon formicaeformis. Classification (NCBI taxonomy): domain Eukaryota; kingdom Metazoa; phylum Arthropoda; class Insecta; order Lepidoptera; family Sesiidae; genus Synanthedon; species Synanthedon formicaeformis. The sequence continues at coordinate 11,692,078 of OX243961.1, forward strand.
TTATGCTATATATAAAGTTACGCGGACGAAGTCGCGTGATACAGCTAACTAGTTAAGTATTAAATCATTTTGATACATTAGACAAATTTTAGACTTGAGAACATAATTAGTTAGCGCGAATACATACTCTTACTTCACATCTAAAAAATTCTCATAATTTTGCGATTTTTTTACAACGAAGTGATTTCTCGTTGTTAAATTCGTTAATTACTCATAACTAAATAAATATTACAAGTAACTACCTAATAATAACTTTATTCTCTTACTTGAAAATCATGAAATCCGAATAAATTAAATATTTATTTTAAAGTTCCCGACCTTAAGAATAAATAAATGTTTAATAAGAAAATTGGGCGCGGACGAAATCGCGGGCTGGGTCTTATTTTTTTTACTTATTAGAGATGGGCTTGCTCTTGGTCAGCATCCAGCCGTCTAGCGATGATGGGTGAGTGAAGATGCCTATTCACTCGAACTTTGAAAGATTTGGTTTAGTTATATGAGCTCGGAAACAGACGCCTGCAAGAAGTTCCAAATCCTGACAGTGCGTCTATGTGCCAGGCTCTGCATCTTAGTTTTTAAAAGCGTGGGCACTGCAGCCAATGAGTCTCCTAGCTCTGCGTTCCACCGAGTCAAGTGCGGCAAGTTGGTATTTGGCTGAGCCATCCCAAAGGTGGGGGAGCAATATTTTTTTGACAATGTGCATGCCAAGTTTCACGATGATTCAGTTGCGTAGTTAAGGCGTGAAAGCGTAACAAATAAACAAACAACAAATAGGATTTCTAAAATGTCTTGCGGGATTTGCAGCGGATCGCACTGTAAGTCGAAGCTGAGACTGAGGTATTTCAAACCCTACCTTTCGAGATAGGTAGCCCAAAAAACCTAACTGAATATTCTCATACAATAATATATCGCCTTACAAAAAGCAGTTAGTCGGGGGAACGTGTCACATTAGTTATCAGTGAGTACACGACACAAATACAATTGTTCTAGCAACGTGAAACCCTGTTGAGCATTGTGTGACCTTAATGTTTGGTAGCTGAATGTCAAGGGTATAATTTGATGATTGCCTGACGAAAAACTTCTGCGAACATTTGTCGTGTAACTTTCAATTCTATTACCTAATGGATAGGGGAAAGTTTCGGGTGGCCGCGTCCCGAACTTGATAAATCTTTTCTAATACTCGGCGACGACTAATTGGGGGGTATCGATGCGATTTTCGTGTTTATTTTCGTACTTTATCGCTTATCTATTTCAGCGTCGTCGTGAAGGTTTTACAATGATATTGCCTATTTGAACTTTGACGATTATTTTCATCCATTTTAGAATTTTTACATTTTTAATGGCTAAACTTTTCTTTTATGTTAAAGCCACTCTCTGAGCTCTGGCATCCACTCACCGTTATTTCGGTTATTATTTTTAATTTTTTTTTAGTATTTCCTTTATTAAGGTGGATTTATGTAAGCTCATAGTTGTGCTCTGCATTTTTTTTATCATTTTAGGCCATTTTAAATATTAGTTATGTAAAACATAGATCTCAGAACCAGTTCTTATTAATTGCAGACGTTTAATGAAACATCGCTAGCAGCCTCTTTATCTGTTTTGAACGCATCTGATTATGACTAGATAGCCGATTGCAGATTAGACTGGGAAGAAATATAAAATGTATGCCAATTATAACATCTTTATAATTAATGATTTTATTTTAAAGATAACCAACTACTTATAAATAAAAGTAAATAATTTCTTCTTGTACCTTCTCGTCTGGTTATTGTACGTTTTCTTTTTTTTTTCTTTAAGTAGGTACCTACATATTTGTAGTTTTATATTGTAACTCTCATACATATAGTATGTATGTTTCATTTTAAATTGTTACAGGCTGGTGCGCTAACTTAGGATCAAATCTTACGACTTCCATTTTCAATTGTTTATTCAATTACAAAATGATTGTTCGTTAAATGCCAATAATTGAATGAATCTCTTTATTCTTAATTAGCGGAACAAAACTTCGAACTTTTTGCAGCATGAATTAGTCTTCCTTTGAAGTAAAGGTCGGCGAGCAGGCTGACTGTCCACTCTATGGTAGGTTGCTATCGTCGCCTATAACACAAATGATAGCACCATAGGTTCTGCATATACTGTAAGATAAAATAGGCGAGATTAAGGAGATACGGAAATGGGCTCTGGCATCTCTTACTCACTCACCGAAACACAACAGCGCACATTGCTGTTAGGTATTTCACGGTGGGCTTCGTAAGGGGTAGTTACTGCCACTAGACATACTGCTCTAACTACTAATAGGATTACTATTCCAATAAGATAATGGTTAAAATAAGAGCCTCGGATATACCTCGGCAGTACAGAATCCAAATTCAAAGCCAGTCTCCAAATGACGAAACTCTCGATCTTATGAGGAGGAGGAATTGACATTGAGAATTTTTATGGACAACTAAGTATATAACGTCGGTCCACGATGACAACGACCACTGAACCGGCACTATACAGATGATGACATTCCCGATGTCAGTTTGGGCGATATCGAAATAGACTCTATATAGAGCTTCTGTGGGCGGGTGGTACTATGGAAGATCAACTCCGCTATACATAGCGGAATCACATTGGAATCATGGCGTGAGAGTATAGTCGTTCTGTTCTTTAAAAAGAAGACAAAACTCTCCTCAAGAACTACAGACCGCACTCACTCCTCAGTCATGTTTCGAGTTGTTCTCGACACTAATAACAAATCGTCTCGCCCGAAAATTCGACGAGCTTCAGTCTCCGGACCAAGCCGGGTTTCGTTTGGGCTTCAGCACCGTGGATCACATACAGAAAAATCAAGAGTATACCTAATCAGCCTCTGTGCGTAGCCTGGACCACGAGAAAGTCTTCGACTCTGTCAATTCCTGAGCCATTCTGGAATCCTTGCAGCGGTGCCAGATAGACAGTCGTTATGTGGAGGTGTTGAGACATTTGATTGTAAAAAGCCGCGACGATGACCGTACAAGTGCAGGGTCAGCAGAAGGAACCAATCCAATTGCGAAGAGGTGTTCGACAAGGGGATGTAATATCTCCAAAACTTTTTACCAATGCATTGGAAGACTGAGAACGACTGGGACTGTAGATTAATTTATCTAGGGTCCTTAATGCAATGGGACAACTTGTGACTATTTTGGAAGGGAGTGGGCTATCAGGTAAAAAAATAAGGTTTTCTACCACAAGGTTCAAAAGTAAGCAGAAGATAAAAGTAACGCACATTTAGAAATAAAAATCTAACAAAATCGTGCAAAAAAACCGATTAATTTACCTATCCTATATCAATCAGAATTTTACATCGGAAGGCTCAGGAATTCACTAAGAAAGAATAATAGTAAATAAAGAATATGCCGTTAATAGGAAAATAGTTGGAATAAAATAAGTTGGAAGCGGAACCGAACGAGAAGGACAAAAAGTGGCGACGGCTAATTTGCGGCAGGATAGAGCCGAGTTACACTTTCAAAACAAGATTGTAGCCGAGAACAAAGTTTGTGAAACCGGTGCGTACGCCGACAGGAACGCTGCTTACATCTAAACTTACTTGGTAAGTTGGTACCGAGTTAGAGCATAATTACGAAGGCTTTTGTAGGTTAAACCGGTGTACGAGCCGCGATGGAGCCAAACAAACGGGGCGCATGCGTCGTCCACCGTAAACAGCTCTACGGCCAGGCGTCCTGGGCACGTGGGTCCACAACAACAAAACACAAAGCTCACTAACCGTCGGCTGCAGCCGCGATCGCACCCACAACCAGCACTCGCAGTAATATGAGCGCCATAAAAACACAAGCATTTGCACTGCACTCGAAATTGTCACTCGATTAGCGGGCTGCGTAGACACGTGTAGCGCAGCCCGCTTCCTTCGGCGCACTGGCGTGGCGCTGGCGCGGCGAACGACACCCGCGCGCCTCCCCCCTCCGCCCTCCTCCCTTCGCCCCCTCCCCACTCCCTGCGATCCTGTCCATTCAACGCATTTTCTGTCATAGCAAATCGATAATCACATTAATACTTCCGCTTTAGGACACGCGCGCTGCATACAAACACGTCGCGCGGTCCATCGACGGGCGCGTACGAGACGCGGCCGCGTTCGGCGTACTATGCGAGTAATGGACGCCTCCTAAATTAGGTTGTGGCTCGTAAAAGTTAAAGGCGTGTTTACATCGCAACACGAAACTTTATAGTGCCGTAAAAGTTAGAAACTTTTATTCGCGACGTGACTAACGAGATTGGCGAAGTCGTTATTTTTATATTTCGACATTTTATTGAGCCGTTCGCTAGGTTCCTATCTATTTCTTCATGAGTAGGTAAGGTACCTATTAATTTCGACAACCGTTGATAACGATTTTACTAAAAACGTGAATGGTGTGATTTCTCAATGCATTTCGGTTGAGATAGGTCGGCAATTGCGTCATCCGTCTGCTGTTTCATCAATGCCAAATAAAAGCCGTACAAGAGCAGCGTAGTAGTCATTATGCAATTTTATTATCACTGCACCCACTCGCACAATACAACATCCTATGGATATCTGCTTGCTTGATACAACTCTACCTTCGAACCTTTATTTATATTATGTAATGTAGGTACATCATTTATGCCTACTTCGTAAATTCTATAAATATTTTACAAATAAAATGTCTTCACTTCATATACCCATTACCTATCGTGAGTCCGTCGGGTACGCCGAGGTTCTAACAGGAAGCGTGGCCCTCCCTGCGCTGGATACCAGTGGCGGGGCACCGAAGTCGTGTCATATCCGTATCCGCGGATATCCGAGGGAGAAGAAAGATCCGTATCCATTACTTTTTGGCGGATCTTTTCCCTTGTTAATTTTTTAATTCATAGTTTACATTCTATATATAGGTAGCAATGAAAAACTATTATATTCCATTCAGATTATTTTTGCATTTCTTAAAATCAAAACATTTGGCACCTTTATAATGTAAGCGTCAAGTGGCGGGCGTCAACTAACGTTTCAAGGTCACGCGCATCGACACCGATTGAGTAAGAAAGTCAAGATCCGTATCCGTATCCGCGGATCTACATCGCGGCACATCACTAGTCATAACGTCCCCGCGACGCCCGCCCATCAACGGCCGCGCCAGAAGCCGCCGCGTCAGTAACTCTTAGTGTCCCCTAAACTAACGGGTATCCAAGAGGATTACCCAACGTTAAAAAAAGGGGTTTAAATTTTAACTACAAAATATCTTTCCTGTCCTGTGCGGATAGTGACTGGGATGGGATTAAAACTTACACCTACGCCAACTCCTAACTCATACTCGAGTAAGGTACCTACTTATGTAAGTAATTGGTATCAGATAAAGTTTCCAATTTTGCTAACATTTCAAATGATGGAGATTTATGGTTTTCACGAGAGAGAACTCAGTCCGGTGCTAATATGCCGATATTAGCACCGGAATTTATTACAGTTGGTACTTTGTTTTACATCGCACTCAAAACGAGGCGTCGCTCGCTATCAAACTCTTCATAACATTATTACTCGTATCGCGTCGGCTTTTCATTGTGAATTATTAAACAGACTATTTTCATGTCTTTTAGACTAAATCAGTAATTTATACCTAACTAGGTGGTGCCCGCGACCGCGACTTCGCCCGCGTTAAAAGTAAGGGATGTGTAGCGCCTTACTATGTGTAAAGCAATATAACTAACCCCTGACATCTTTGCTGTTTTAAAATTTTCAGGGTTTGTATCTTTATTTTTAGTAGATAGCTGGTGCCCGCGTTGAAAATTAAATACTGAAACCTCCTTCGAGATTCACTCTATCCATTGGTGAAAACAGCATGAAAATCAGTGCAGTAGTTTTTGAGTTTATCGCGAACAGACAGATGCGGCGGGGGACTTTCTTTTATAATATGTAAGGATAAGGATGAATGAATAAATAAATATCTTCACACATACCACACAGCGCCATCTAGTTCCACATTAAGCAACTATAGGCTTATATTATGGATGTCACCGTATAATTGTACGAACCGTTAGTTTGTAATTAATCTAGTGAGATTATAAATTGTCGATAGATTGTTAACCTACATTAAAATTTACAATCTCACGCTTAAATTTTCGTTAGTTTAAAAACTGGCCATGACTAGCCGTCAAATTGTGATTTTTGACCAACAACAATTCACTATAGATCTACAAAAGTACCACAGTGGATTTGGATTATTTTGCATAAGCAAAATAGAAGTGTGAATGCACAAATCGATACCTACTTTAATTCGCAAACCAAATAACTCCTCTGAGGCAAACTTTACAGGGGATGATACGAGAAAAGAAAAAAGGCAATTTTACATTGGAAATTATGGCTCGTATTAACCTATTAAAAATTAAATTTTTAAATTCTAATTTCTCCCGTATCAAAAAGTCATTTTCAACCAAAAGTGAAGTTATTCGTTTTGCGAATTAAGGTATCGAAATGGAAAAATTAAAAGTGTGATCAAACTAATAGAAGAGTATAATTTAGTTAAAGGTCAGGGAAGTAGGCTATCTGATAAATAATACCATCATGATAAAAAACGTGACATCATGACTGTTGGTACCGAAAAAGTGTTAATAATAAAATGAAAATTCCATTTAGATCCAGTGGTACAAATAATTCCAATTGTTGTTTGGTAACTCTATGCACACGAACACGTGCCATCTATAACGCCGACCAATCAATGGACAGTTTACAATTTCGCGGGTGATAAATTGTAATACTGTGCAGTGATTGGTTCATTTGTTTGTAATTTGACGGGTTAAAGATAGTAAGATTATAAACTGACAGCTAGACATGGTCGGTTTATAAACTTAAGAAAATATAAGCATTAGATTGTCCGTTCACAATCTGTCGACAGTTTATAATCTCACTAGATTAATTACGAACTAACGGTTCGTACAATTATGCAGTGACATGGATACCATTTGCGACAGTGTTGTTGAAAAATTAAATAAAAAGACAATTTTATTTTTAAAAATTTTATTTTTCAATGAACCATTACACTATTTATTGCAATAATGTTGACAAAAATAACAAACACACGCAGTTGTATAATAACTTGGTTCCTCTTGCAGATATTTATATATAAGTACACGATTGTATATTAATAAGACACAAAATTCAATGCTTTATTTTAACATATTTTGGATTATTTTATATATTTTTTTTGTATAATTTATTGCTTGTGTTTTTGTAATTGTATTTTGTATAATTTTGTGTGGAATAAATGTATATTTTTTTCTTTCTTAATTATTATCATCATATTAATTACATGTAAGCAAGTAAAACAATCCATTTGAACATTATATTTATTATTAAACAATATAAAATATTGGATGATAAAATATCGTAAGGCTTCGTCCACACGATTGGTCATTGTCGATTTAATTAAATGGCAAAAATATTTAAGAGGAGAATGTGTTAAAATACTCGTATAGTGAAATGTCAAATCTGAAATGTAACCTCTGAAAAGAAAAGAAAAAGTGAAATACTAATAGAAGAATGGTGCGTAACAAACCAACAAACCCATTGAAAATTATCGGTCGGAGGAGGAGCGCTGCCGATGGCGACGGGTGCGAGTTGGCGGCGACCTGTGGCGACGGTCGCCAATGTCTCGGCTACGCCTACCAACCATCATATTTATCATTATAGCCACATATTATGGCTTCCGGTTCATTACAACCAAAATCCCAAATTGCCTAAAATGTGAAGCCTGAATCCTGAAATCGACTAAATCCCAAATAGACTGATTCCCAATTCGTCTGAATGCCAAATTGACTGAATTTTTAATTACTAATGTAAGTCGCATATTTCTTTAATATTTATATTTTTTATGTTAAGGACGACAGACAGATTTCCGGTCCACTCGATGATGGTAGGTGGCTTCTTCTTTTTCATTTTTTTTTAATAGATGGTAGATAAACATGCATAATATCTAATAATATTTTCAATTTTAAATCTTTAAATTTTCAGGCAATTTGGTACTAGGGCATTTCGGATTTCAGTCAAAATGGGAATCAGGCAATTTGGAATTGAAGACGTGAGTGGATGAAGGCGGTATGTCGCATAATTCCAATTTTGAATAAATCGAGGTTAAAGTTTTACTTTTAATTTTTGAGATAAGTCACCACAGAACTGATTTTTGTACTAAATTATGATGCAAAGTTGTGTAAACAACCTAAAATATTAATGGTACGATAGCAATTACACTTCTATTATTTGATAATAATAAAAAAGTGAACATAGCTCCCTCTTCCACTGACAAAAGTAAACCTTTGTGCACTCTTTGCTTTTTAAAATTTAACTGTACATAACACCTTTTTCAACTTTTTATTTTCCAAAAATGTCTTAATTCAACGATCTTAAGGTCTGTAAACATTTATAATTGGACATATTACCTTCATCAACGCAAAAAAAAAAACGAAAAAAAAACCCAAAAATGCGACATAACACCTTCATCCACTCACGTCTTCAATTGGTTGTAATGGGAAAGGTAATTTGCATTTCGGGCGCAATGGGAAACAGGCAATTTGGGATTTGGTTGTAATATGGACCGGAAAGCATATTATGACACCAAAGAAAATGATAAGCTTAGCACAGAGTACATAGAATTGACTCTAGTATGAGTTCATAATGACCGCACTGGTAAGCGTAGTATAAAACATTTATAATTGTAAAATTCATGTAAGTAACTACTAGCTGGCGCCCGCGACTTCGTCCGCGTTGAAAAAGAAAAAAGTAGCCTATCCTGTGTCCTGTACGTCTAAATGTTTATCTACCAAATCAGTTAATTCGTTTAAGAGTTATGGAGGAACATACATACATACAAAAAAAAATTGTAAAAATGGTCAATTTAGTTTCAGTATCATGTATAGAGCCTATAAACACGATATCTCTGAAAACAAAGAAACTTGCTCCATGACCAACCCTTACAGATTTATTATAAGTATTGAAGACCATCAAACTACTACAACATGGAATACGCGTGCCATACAAAACAACGAATTTTATGGAACATTTAAAAGCAAAGATTTAAATCAAGAGATGCGGCATTACTAGCGAAAGTGTTTTACAAAATACAACATACATTATACTAAAGACAAAAGTATAAAATACAAATACCTTTGTCTAAACACACTTTTATACACAGACAACACATTCCTTACTTCAAACGTGACTGTGACGATAGCGACGCTCTCAACAAGCGACCGTCACTCACTGTAGCTGGTGTGCAACTGTAGTTGGGTTGAGCGCCTGCGCCCAACCCATTGTTAAGAATTTTCGGTGTGTTTTTAGTATGGCGCGAGGAGATTACGCCGCATCTTTCGATTTAAATCTTTGTTTAAAAGTGATATTTGCGTAGAGCATGAACTGTTATTTATAACAAAACAAACATAATAATAAGTAAGTAATTTAAAGAAAATGTGACTTTACGTCAACCCATTAGAGTTTAAAATGAAATAGTAGAAGTTGATCGTTACTGTACGTGACGCGTGAAGGCAAGAGTCCGCCATGATTCTGTCAAAGGCGTTCTTTTTATGTGCCCCTTTGGCACTTGTGACGCAAATTCCATTGTAGTATTTCGACGTTGAAGACAGAGTGAGCAAAAACACTATTTTCACTTAAAAATTCAAGTGAAATGAGAGAAATTAGCAAAAAAAAAAACTCGCTATAAAATATTTACTGAGAATCGAACCTGGGACTTTCGGTGCGCTTCCTGCGTTCTTTCATGTCCACTGAGCGTCGTCGGCGACCTTCGTCCTCGGATTGGGACGAACCGCTTCTTGCAGTTTGCTGTTTTTTCTTTGCTTCTGTTATATATAGAACCGTTTATGATAAGATAAACTACAGACGAACTAATATAGCGCTTTCTCTTTCACTCAATTCCATACAAAAGACAAGGACAGCAAATCTCGAGTGAGCGTATACGTATAATAGATGAACGTTCATTCCACGCTACTTTTAGCTTTGTAAACTATGATAAAATATTTATAGTGAGGGCCTCTTTCACCATCTGTCAAGTGGGCTAACCGTCATTTAAAGTCACCTGTCACCGGGAATAATTTAGCTGATATATATAGCTTTGTTTGTACGTTAAAAGTCCCAAACACTAAAAAGAAAATATTAAAAAAAAAATAGCCTGTCGAAGGATGCACTAGGCCGACGAGTGCATAATTCAATAAAACATAAAATTATTTCTCAAAGTAATTAATCAACACGTTACTTGTAGTTGGTGAAAGAGGCCCTAATACCTACGTACTTACCCACCCACAAACCTACACTTTTTATTATTTTGCATAAACTATTCTAGCTATTAAGTTGTTAATTATTTATTAATTAAGATAATATATAGACATTTTGGTTACTGATATAATCATAAAATGAAAAATTATATACAATATACATGTTAGTTAAAATCCTTCCGGTACATGGCTGTACACATGACAGAACGTCCAAATGGTTCGATTGCCTATGTGCTAAATAATACAAGTGTCAAAGTGCATACTAGTCATATAATACGATTGTTTGAAAGAACGATTGTTATATGCATTACTAGTCAAACAGTTAATATGTCAGAACGAGCTAGTGCCAAAATGTACTAATTGATACAAAGTGCAAACGTTATAACGATCGAGTGCTAAATTGTATAAAATTCATCACGACATCATTGATATAACAAATGAGAGTCAAAATGTACAGTTTGTATCAATGTCATAATGACTAATTCTTATGATGTTTGTTATGTTATCATGGAGTTATTATAATAATAATAATAATGTTTCCTTGATTATTAATAAGTCATAGTTATTGGATATCGTTGATGAGGGCATAAAAAAGGTTGTGAAGGAGCGCTTCTTTTGTTGATTGAGAAAAACTTAAGAGTATTTCGTAATTATAACAAGGTGTGCGCTTATTACACCATGTCTTAGTGTGTCCCAGAAAGGACATAGGGGAAGTCGCGGGCACCAGCTAGTGATATATAAAGAGGTTTTATATATTACTAGCTGGTGCCCGCGACTTCGTCCGCGTTCTGGATGAAAGGTACCTTATGTTCTTTCTGGTTTCCCAGACAATGCAAAATTTCATCGTGATCGGTTCAGTAGTTTTTGAGTGAAAGCGTAACAAACGAACACACAGACTCACATTCACATTTATAATATTAGTGAGGATGTGTTATATTTCTTTTTTCACATTCACTAACTAACTAGCTATTAGTTGCTTACTGTGGAACTGTAAAAGTACATACTACTTTTACATACATACTGTACATAAATATTTTTTTTTGTAAATACATACATAGAAAACATCCATGACTCAGGTACAAAGGTACAACGGTCGCGGGATTCGAACCCGCGACCGTTTGGTTAACAGCTAGTCCAAACGTGTCGTCAACTACTACTAGTTTTATGTTTTTAATAATATTTATTGTTTGTATATAATTATATTGTAAAAAAAATTAAGATAATTAATAAATACATGGTAATAAAAATAACCTAATTATAACGGCCCTTTATTTAGATTCACTTAACCTAATTACAATATTTTAATATGAATCCCAAAAAAAAATTCTAGTAACTATTTGTTGCTTGCTCGTTTTCTGTAGATCTTTTTGCCAATCGGCAAAGACCTTCGCCATAAAACATAGCCATAGCTCCTGAGCAAAGAATTTTATTATAATTAAAAAAAGAAAAGTTAATAAAAGTGTTTACGAGACCTATTCACAGAAAGAAAGATTTCCTTTTTCCAGAATGATAAAACATTCCGAATGATACGCTATATTATTGTCATTGTAACATTCAGTTATTTAATCAATGACTCGATTTGTTACTAAAATATTGTAACATTTAAGTATTTAATCCCTGACATGACTTGACATAAACACAATTTAAAATGTTTACATTTTGATACAAGCATGGCATAACATAAATACAATGTGAAGTTTAGTCATTTTGTCACTGCAACATTTTAACAATTAAACTTTGTACATTTTGACAACTACACATTCGAACCATTTAGACGTTCTGTCATGTGAACAGCCATGTACCGGAACGGTTAAAATACGTTAAACGTTAGTTAAACGCAATTGAAACCTTAAAATAACAATAACATATTCCGCTATTTTAGGCGCATTTGTAACGCAAATTCCATACTAGTAGTACTATTATCGATGGTTATTATCGATAAATAAAGTGTTTACCGGCCGCCCTGTTCTCGCGATCGCGTTGTCGAGACTTGATGAGTCGCACGATCTCCATCAACTCCTTGCGAGCCTCGTTTCTCTCCTCTTCCTGTTCATTTCAAAATAACCTATATTTATTTTGGACCCAACCTGTAAGGCCAATCACATACGTAGCTATAATTGAAGACGCGAGTGGATGAAGGTGATAATAATATGTCGCCGAATAAATCGAGGTTAAAGTTTTACTTACTTTTAAGTTTTGAGATAAGTCGCCACGGAACTGATTTTTGTATTAAATTATGATGCAAAGTTGTGTAAACAACCTAAAATATTAATGGTGTGATAGCAAGTAAACACTTCTATTATTTAATTTAAAAAAAAAAAGTGAACATAGCTCCCTCTTCCGATAACAAAAGTAAACTTTTCTGCACTTTTTGCTTTTTAAAATTAACTGTACACAACATCTTTTTCAACTTTTTATTTTTCAAAAATGTCTTAAATCGACGATCTTAAGGTCTGTAATCATTCATATCGACATAATATTACCTTCATCAACGCAAGAAAACGAAAAAACCCAAAAATGCGACATAATATCACCTCCATCCACTCACGTCTTCAATTTATATTAATGTAAATTATAGCAAGGCATATTACGATATAATACTTTCTATACAGATATTGAAGTGACTGCACCGCACGCAGCTATAATATATATATTTCTATGATGTCACCAACGTATACTGTAATTATAGCAAGACATATTATGCTAGCCCGACCATCAATGAAATGAAGGCAAAATATATATTATATAGCATCGTCTCCGTGTGTGGTAGCTTACTATAATATATCTAAACCATTCAGGGGCCTACTTAAACAGGTACAATTTTTTTTTCATCAAAATCGGTCCAGCCGTTTAAGTAGGATTTCAATCACTTACACACGGACAGACAGAAGATATAATTGTGTTAGTAAAATTGAAATTACATAATAATCTAATTAAACGTGGTGGAGTCCGTATTAAACAATTTATACTATCGACCTCTAAAGTTGGTTCCGGCAAGTTAGTACTAAACTGATACTAGGCTAAGTAGGCTTATAATTTATACCTAAATTTCGTTATTGCAACTACTTTAGAGGTAAATTGTTATTTGATACGGACTCTTAAAGAAAGCTTGCTTTCCCTGAAAAAATTATCATTTAGCATAATTTATATACAATGCAAATAACTCAATACAGATCATATTATGGTAATGCCAGTAGGCCTAGCATGAGTTCATAAAGACAGTTCTCGCTAGAGGGCGTATTCATTATAAACTAATGGTGACTCCACACCCGCTTACAAAAGACCACCGTGAAATATTAAATTTCAATGATAAATTAATAAACCTTACCTTCTTCTTTTGGTCTTCGTCGAGGAATTTATCGCGACCGGAATCGGATTTCCTCCTGTCGCGGGATGCCGACTTCGACCTTCATGTGAACAAATTAATATTATCAACATCTCTATTCAATTATGTAAAATGACAAATTTTATGTCAAATGATAAATTTTATGTCAAATTTCAAATTTATGTCAAATGACAAATTTTTATGTCAAATGATAAATTTTATGTCAAATTTCAAATTTATGTCAAATGACAAATTTTTATGTCAAATGATAAATTTTATGTCAAATTTCAAATTTATGTCAAATGACAAATTTTTATGTCAAATGATAAATTTTATGTCAAATTTCAAATTTATGTCAAATGACAAATTTTTATGTCAAATGATAAATTTTATCGAATTTAAGTCAAATGACAAATTTTATGTCAAATTTCAAATTTATGTCAAATGACAAATTTTATGTCAAATGACTAATTTTATGTAAGATTTCAAATTTATGTCAAATGACAAATTTTATGTCAAATATCAAATTTATGTCAAATGACTAATTTTATGTCAGATTTCAAATTTATGTCAAATGTCAAAAGTGCTTGGAGCAAGTACAATGTAGGTAGACAATGCAACACTCACCTCGACCTTCCCCTGGACGGTGAACGCGACTTTCTCCTTTTGCCAGCGCTGCGATCGTCATCCCTTGTCCCGCTCCTCTTGTCCCTCCTGTCCCTCTTCGCTCTCCTATCCTTGTCCCTGGACCTGTCGCGGTCGACGCTCCGCTCCCTCTCGCCGGACCTGTCCCGGGCTCCCTTATCCTTGGACCTGTGACGGTCGATCTCGCTCCTTTGGCCATCGCGACTCTTGCTCTGATCCTCTATCCTGCTCCGCTCCGATCCCTTTTCCGACTTGTGTTTGTTTCGATCCTTGTCTCTTTGCTCTCTATCTTTAGAACTGTCGTAAACTTTTCTATCGTGCTCTTTGGCATTGAGAGGCTTGACATCTTCGTGTTTTTTATAACTGCGATCTTTATCGTTCTTCTCGATTCTAATGGAAAAAATGAAGTTTTATTTCAAATAATTTAAGCAGAAAGTAATTAAGAAAGAGTATTACTTATTATTTTTAACCCTTTCAAATTGCTTCAGAGTAATAATAATTTATTATCGCATGATGACTGTCTTCAAAGTTAAAATTCAAAGAAAAATGTTGTCACAATACAAACGACTTCCAAATTGGATACAATTTAAAAAAATATCACCTGTGTTCCTTGGGCTTCTCCTTGTTCCTGTTGAAAGTGCTCCTGAGCATCGAGAAGGGATCGTACTCCTGACCCTCGGGAGGAGGTCCACCTGTCTCCTGGGCGGTGGTCACCACGGCCGAGTGGAGACGTGGAGGCGCGTGGACCACGGCAGACGAAGGTCCCAGGCGGCGACGCAAGTCTCTCTCGTCTTTCTCATTCCTACAACGACCATTTACTCCTAACACTATCTCTTCAACACTTATCTTTATATCAATTAACAGTGACCTTTCCTTTACGTAGACTTAACTGTCAAGAAATTCGTCAAATGTCAAAAGTAAAAGTCAAATTTATGTAAAATGTCAAAAGTCAAAGTAGCTGTTGCATGCGACTTCGTCCGCGTAACTTTTATAAAATATACTATGTTACTCGCGAGTAACATATACTATGTGACTCTCTGATAATGTAGTATTCCATTTTTAACATCGGTCCATTAGTTTTTGAGTTACATAATTCATTACAAAACAAAATACAAATCTTCTCTTCATAATTTTAGTATGTATAGTAGATGACAAAAAGTATAGTATCCTGAGTTTCTTTCTGCGTTTCTTCTCGGGATCGTAATCTTGGCTTTTTTTTTCCGAAACCCTAGTTTTAAATTTATAATGACGATCATAAGAGTTTCTTGTAGAAACCTAATTGATAAATGAATATTTTGATTTTTTGATTTGATTTAGAAATAGAGAACCGTTACTAGAATACTGATACACTTCCATATCTAAGAGGTTTATTTTTTACGCCACCCCCACAGGCTGTTCATTGTCAGTAAAATTTACAATTTTTTGTCTATTATATGCTACTTTTATTAACAATGTATTAGTTTAATTTGTTTTGTTGCTTTATTACTTATTTATATTGATAAGTTTCAAAAGGTACTAAGAGTATACGCCTTAATAAAGGAATGAATTTGAAAACTGAGTTACTAGTTATACTATCGAGTCGCGAATGGTCCTTCGCGCCAGATTGGGAGTGCCTCACCTGGGCTCGTCGTGCTTAGGGTTGACTCCCAGCGCCATAGCGAGGCGATCGGCGCGATTCCCTGCAGGCGATCGAGGGCGCCGAATCACCCTGCGCCTTTGATTCGGCTCAGTCTCCTCTGAAACATTATAATACAATCTATGCCCTATAATTGTCACATAAAACTTAAGCCTTTCCTACCTTACCGTTATAAGGTCTTACCGTCATGTTCGATGTCCTCTTCGAAGTCCAAAGCATTGTAGTCTATGTTTTCGCGACGGGATGTCTCTGTGAAATCGAAACGATGTCATTAATTTGCGTCACAAATGCCAAAGCGGCACATGAAAAAGTACGCCTAAAACGGACTCATGGCGGAGTCAATGGTAAAAGTTAGAACTTCTAATATTCATTTTAAACTCTAATGCGTTGACGCAGTCACATTTTCTTTAAATGACAGATTTTTTGGTCGTTTTAAATGACAGATGACAGTTGATGCTCTATGCATAATATGTCACTTTTAAATGTTCCATAAAGTTCCTAGTGATTGGCGTGCGAAATCAATACTTGTAGTACATTGATGTATAGAAACAAATGAATAAATAAATACGAGTGAGAAAAGAAGAATCGATACCATGAGTTGTGTCACATTCTCCCTCTTCCTTCTCAATTGGTTCCGGAGTTCCTCCCTCGTCTCCTGTAATTGATAAATTACATTATCGTAGGATGGCTATAAAACTCTTTTCAAGAATTAAAAATATATATTTTTTATAACAATTACTTACTTTGAGATATTTTTTGGGCATCTCTCTCCTGTTTGACTCTGGCGAGTGGCGGTTGTTCCTTGTCGGTGCGTTCCTGCAATTATTTCAATTCCAAATGTCAACTGCGAAGTTACCAAAAACGGATCAAGTCTCACTCGATAAATTTCAGTGATAAATTTCATTTGTGTGACTTCAACTCTTTGTTGTTGTGTTTCTAGATTGGCAGATTCTAGATTGCGTATTATGGCATTATGTTTGTTCAATTTTAAACCCTATTTATATACCCATAATATTAAAAATCGAGTGAAACGTGACAGACGAGGCGCTTGACGCAGATCTGTGTCAATAACAGACGAGAGATTAAGAGAGAGAGTGAGTGAGTGAGTGAGTGAGAGAGCATACCTCGATCTGCGATAGTTTGACGATGCGTCGCTGCGCCTGTCGCCAGTGAGGGGGCGTCACGGACCGCGAGCGCGATCGCGATGGAGTGCGGTATCGCTGCAACAAACATAATAGCCTCCTCTTACCACCCTCTTAGGCCTCGTTCGCACGGGAGCTTTTTAAAAGCGTTCGGAGCTCGGAGTTAAAAATGGAGCATAGACGGATAATAAAACTCCCACGACGTAAAAAAGCGCCCGCGTTTGAACACACAGCCTAGAAGTCATATGGTCTATTCGAAACGTCAGAAATAACACGCGTTAAAGCGTCGAACGAAAAAGCTCTCGTGCGAGCGTGGGCTAGTTTTCGTGTCGCACTAAGGCCGACATATCGCTGCTTAAAAACTAAAGGGCTATAAAACAAAAAAAAAACAAAAATGTTTTATTGCAAAAATACAATCACAGTCCTTCATATTGTATGTTGCAAAAAGACTTATGGTTGTTTTATTCCATATTTAGTATATTTTGATCATTTTTTGTATATTCAAAAGTAACATATGCTTATATCTCTATTATATCTCTATTATTCAGTTTATTATAAAAGTACTTAAAACATTTAATACTACTTAAAAATACGCTTCTAACGATGTATAATATGCATATATTTGATATATATCTAATAAGAAAAAAAATAGACAAAAATAATTTAATTTTTTTCGATTAGCTCTTCTGTAAAAAGTGTAATTTTGATTTGTATGGCGCTTATTTCATACAATTAAACATCACCGAGGGTGTCGCTTAAAGAAGTTTTCACTTCAAAATGCAAAATACTGACCTATCATCATCATAGCTTATGCATCGGTGGGCGACTGGCTTTATCTTTCTAACTGACTAGAATCAAAGTACTATATATCTAAGTACTTATATATTTCTATATAGTTTCTATATTAAAGTACTTATATATTGATTACTTACAAAAACGCCCCTCCCTTTTATGATCCTGCCACTGCGCGTGTAAGAGTGACGCTCCCTTTCGCGATACCTCGTCCTGAACAAAATACACACTCACTTGACTAACCTACTAAAAATGTAATATGTATCATAGTTTTGTACATAGTTTATACAAACGTACAAAATGACACAATTCAAGCAAAAACTATGCTATTATAATACATAAATATTCAATTTGTCTGTGAAATTCTGAAAACGTGTCTGTTGATTTCATTACGTGCAAACATTAAGGAATCAGTTGAAGGTTTAAAAAAATATGTAGATCATAATTAAATATGAAATTTGTTCCGATATGACTTTGATGACTTTTGTATATGAACTTTATTCGGATCACACAAAAGTGTGATTCAGTTTTGAGAACAAGCCAAAAAAATTAATCACCCCACCTGAACGGAAGCGGATACTGGAACTATAAAATGACAAAGACTATACCTCTCTCGCTCCCTCCTGATGGGATCATTGTTATCCTTATCCTGGTCCCTTCCGCCTCTCATGAGGAACCTGTTCGCTGGCACATCGGGAATCTCGCGAGGGTCTATCTTGGAGGTGGTCACCAAAGGATGAGCGGAGGTCGGAGTGGTCTCCTCTTCACCAGATTCACCAGACTGCTGCTGTTTGCTACTGCAAACATTTCAAAACCCTCTTTATCACCTGTAAATGTATTAAGCTCTATTCGGAAAAAAAGCTAGACGTACCTCTTCTTTTTCTTCTCCTTCTTATCTTTCTTCTTCTTTTTATCCTTTTTCTGGGAATGATCGGACTCTGTGGCGCTCTCTTCTTTGACCTTATCCTGTTTACGCTTCTTGCCTGTTAAAAAATATAATATAACCGTAAATAAAGCGTGTTGAACAGAGAACAGAACAAAAGCGCCTGAGCAGTCTTACTAATATAAACGCAAAAGTTTGTGAGGATGACGGCTCAATGAATTTGGTTGAAATTTGGCACGCAGGTGATTTATTGCCTCAATTAACATAAATGATAAATTTTATTCAGAAAAATGTTACATTCCCGAGGGATCGCCTAAAAATTCAAATAATCGGGCGCCACTGTCGTCACAGCGATAAAGATATCAGGCGTGATATACTCTTATATGCCCAGGTGTTATATTTTTAGTTAGTTGGCCACGGTGACGTCCTGCAGATGGCGCGCGTTGCGGTCCACGGGCAGCGCCTCCATTTGGCGCACCAGGGCCACTCCGCTCACCACGTGACTAAGCTAGCTCTTTATATAGGTTGCTAGTTGGGAGTTACCGCGCTTGAGGCGCACCAACTGGCCTCACTTCGCCACGGTGACGTCTAGCAGAGGGCGCGCGTTGCGGTCCACGGGCAGCGCCTCCAGTTGGCGCACCAGGGCCGCTCCGCTCACCACGTGACTAAGCTAGTTCTCTATATAGGTTGCTAGTTGAGAGTTACCGTGCTTGAGGCGCACCAACTGGCCGCAGTTGGCCACGGTGACGTCCTGCAGAGGGCGCGCGTTGCGGTCCACGGGCAGCGCCTCCAGTTGGCGCACCAGGGTCACTCCGCTCACCACGTGACCAAGCTAGTTCTCTATATAGGTTGCTAGTTGGGAGTTACCGTGCTTGAGGCGCACCAACTGGCCGCAGTTCGCCACGGTGACGTCTTGCAGAGGGCGCGCGTTGCGGTCCACGGGCAGCGCCTCCAGTTGGCGCACCAGGGCCGCTCCGCTCACCACGTGACTAAGCTAGTTCTCTATATAGGTTGCTAGTTGAGAGTTACCGTGCTTGAGGCGCACCAACTGGCCGCAGTTCGCCACGGTGACGTCTTGCAGAGGGCGCGCGTTGCGGTCCACGGGCAGCGCCTCCAGTTGGCGCACCAGGGCCGCTCCGCTCACCACGTGACTAAGCTAGTTCTCTATATAGGTTGCTAGTTGGGAGTTACCGTGCTTGAGGCGCACCAACTGGCCGCAGTTCGCCACGGTGACGTCTTGCAGAGGGCGCGCGTTGCGGTCCACGGGCAGCGCCTCCAGTTGGCGCACCAGGGCCGCTCCGCTCACCACGTGACTAAGCTAGTTCTCTATATAGGTTGCTAGTTGAGAGTTACCGTGCTTGAGGCGCACCAACTGGCCGCAGTTCGCCACGGTGACGTCTTGCAGAGGGCGCGCGTTGCGGTCCACGGGCAGCGCCTCCAGTTGGCGCACCAGGGCCGCTCCGCTCACCACGTGACTAAGCTAGTTCTCTATATAGGTTGCTAGTTGGGAGTTACCGTGCTTGAGGCGCACCAACTGGCCGCAGTTCGCCACGGTGACGTCTTGCAGAGGGCGCGCGTTGCGGTCCACGGGCAGCGCCTCCAGTTGGCGCACCAGGGCCGCTCCGCTCACCACGTGACTAAGCTAGTTCTCTATATAGGTTGCTAGTTGGGAGTTACCGTGCTTGAGGCGCACCAACTGGCCGCAGTTCGCCACGGTGACGTCTTGCAGAGGGCGCGCGTTGCGGTCCACGGGCAGCGCCTCCAGTTGGCGCACCAGGGCCGCTCCGCTCACCACGTGACTAAGCTAGTTCTCTATATAGGTTGCTAGTTGAGAGTTACCGTGCTTGAGGCGCACCAACTGGCCGCAGTTCGCCACGGTGACGTCTTGCAGAGGGCGCGCGTTGCGGTCCACGGGCAGCGCCTCCAGTTGGCGCACCAGGGCCGCTCCGCTCACCACGTGACTAAGCTAGTTCTCTATATAGGTTGCTAGTTGGGAGTTACCGTGCTTGAGGCGCACCAACTGGCCGCAGTTCGCCACGGTGACGTCTTGCAGAGGGCGCGCGTTGCGGTCCACGGGCAGCGCCTCCAGTTGGCGCACCAGGGCCGCTCCGCTCACCACGTGACTAAGCTAGTTCTCTATATAGGTTGCTAGTTGGGAGTTACCGTGCTTGAGGCGCACCAACTGGCCGCAGTTCGCCACGGTGACGTCTTGCAGAGGGCGCGCGTTGCGGTCCACGGGCAGCGCCTCCAGTTGGCGCACCAGGGCCGCTCCGCTCACCACGTGACTAAGCTAGTTCTCTATATAGGTTGCTAGTTGGGAGTTACCGTGCTTGAGGCGCACCAACTGGCCGCAGTTCGCCACGGTGACGTCTTGCAGAGGGCGCGCGTTGCGGTCCACGGGCAGCGCCTCCAGTTGGCGCACCAGGGCCGCTCCGCTGACCACCTGACCAAACACTACGTGGACACTGCAACCAATTATTGATAATTAATATTGATAAATAGTGGCTTAAACAATTTAAAGTTAAGAAATAAAGATAAACACGTTGTTCCTAGCTCCATAAAGTATGTAGGTATTACATCATCCAAACTAATATATAATAAATTACCAAGCCGATGCACAACTATATGAAAATTTTTGTTTCAATAGAACTATCTTGTCGACAAAAAAGCTAGTTGACATTGAATCTATATTTTGAATTAATTGAAAATTTATTTGTAAAAACTTTAGGAAGCAAGTACTGAGGATTCTTTTCCGTAAAAACAACCTTCCGAATCGGTGGTAGAAAAATTTAATATTTTTAAAAGATTAATTTAATATTTTTTTAAACTTTTTTTTTATAAAGAAGCCTTTAATTTTTATCTATAGTATGTATATGACTATATTTTATTATTTAATAAAATAAATACTCACTTGTCGAGATGCGGCGCCGGCTGTGTTGTACTACAACACACAGAACAGAACAAGAATGAGGTGACGCGTCCGCTGCCGCCGACGGCGCCCTCTACACAACATCACAATCACCTTAACTACCTTACTACCAACACAATAAGGTCGCAATGGCACCAACCACCTCTTTACAGAAGACCAACATCTTAGTTATAGGCGACCGACAATAAATAAATATCTTCACACATTCTACACAGCACCATCTAGTTCCACGGTAACTATTAATGCTTGTATTGTGGATACTAGACAGTTAATATATTACATAGATTAGTTTTTTTTTGTAAATACAAACATATTATAAATACAAAACATCCACATTTGCCCCTAGCGGGATTCGAACCCGCAACCGTTTGGTTAACAGCTAGTGTTACTAGCCACTAGCTAGACCAAACGTGTCGTCAATGACCAAGCTTCAGTTGGCCTTGTAACCTGTGGGATAAACAGTTGTCTGGAACAAAAATATACTTATCACTTTGAATTTATACACCTGTTATTTTTTTTATTATTTAGGTACATAATAATAAATTTTATATATAAAGGTTGCTGGAGAAACTCCAGGCGGAAGTACTTTCTGTTAGGAAAAACAAGCCCATTGGTGAGATTAAATTTTAATTTTGTATAATGGATTTTATATGTATAATTTGTATTCATTGAAGAAAACTTGTATAAAAAAAAATATGTGCAATTAAATACTACTCCTTATTCATTCCTTTACAGCAAATTATACCAAATTGTATAAATGTATTAATTGTATTAATTTTTGCTTGAATCTACATTCAAATCTACAGCTTGATATTTACCTGTAAGCTATTAAAATAATTTTACAAAATAATTTTAAGTTTCATCCCCCAAACATTTAACCTCTTACCATTTACCACCAACTTACATAAAAAATTGGGACCCATTCGTATCTTTTCCACGATTAGCCATTGACAACAAATATGGCTTGTCATGTTTGATTTCAAATGTCTCATCTGAAATATAAAACAATATATATTTTTTAAATGTCCTATGCTAGTGCAAATGCTATGCTATGCTAGTCCTATGCTAAAGGAAGTCCAGCACAGGTTTTTACAACCTGCATTATGCTGAGTTGGAGCCGGGGACCTTTGAGGTTGTCTTTTAACATTTGTTGTTTTCTATGTATGTTTTTATTCCTTTGTTGCAAATAAAAATTATTATTATTATTATTATTCAAATATCATTGAAGCCAGTCGACAACAGTTTGGAAATTTTACACAGATTTAAGCAACTTAGCTAAGTCTTTTGACTGAAATAAAAATTATTTACATAAGTAAAGAAATTACCTTCAAAAGTGCCTCCATAAATGGATTCTCCACCGGTTCCATTAGCATTGGTAAAATCTCCACCTTGTATCATAAAGTCTTTCACAACTCGGTGAAAAACCATTCCCTGAAAGTGAACATTTCAAATATTTTATTGAAAGGTAAAACAAGAGAATCTACAAGAATCTACAATTGGCTTGAAAAGCTGCTTCAACAGGGAAGAATTTTTCTTCAACAGGGAAGAACAGGCTAATAAATTATATGAGTAACTATCTGATTAATTTCTGATGGCACATTTTTATACACGATCCCGGTTATTCTGTAATTCCAATATAAATGACACAAACACATTTGTAGGTAATTAAGTAGATGGCTGATTTAATCGCATGTGACGGGGCAATAGGTATTAAGTCCAACACTATGCAGATATGATAATATTCTATCTGCATATAAAAAACTTATTATATAAAAGTATCACATACTATGGAGATACAGTAACGATACATTCCCTCAAATTGTTCTTCCTAAATATTTATACACAGTGTTAAATTGACTTGGAGTTCATCAGAAGACAATTCAAATTTTGAATTGCATTAGCATTTAGGTAAATTCCAATGCCATATTTGTATCTGCAGATATCTATAAAGTATTGTCACCATCTATGGATGTTGCTCAATGAAATATAAGGTATATGATATATATAAATTATCTGCACTGTGTGTGTTAGTTCATTGATGAAATAACGATATTTAAAGGTATGCGCTCAGAAACAGATATCTGCATAGTGTATGAATCGTTTTAGGGAGCTATTTATTTACAGTCGCCTTTCCTACCATTGCCAAAAACAGAAGCTCAATGTTTTGTTATAAAAGAATTGTAAGAATCGCTTTATGATTACAAAAACGTGTAATTAACTAACCTTGTAAGTTAAAGGCTTCCCGGTGTTCTTGCCATTCCCAGCATCTCCAGCGCATAGTGCACGGAAATTCTCTGCGGTTTTCGGTGCAATATCATTGAACAGTTCATACACAATACGGCCAGAAGGCAAACCGCCGATAGAAATGTCCATGAAAACACGATCTCTCGGCGGCTTTTCGTCCCCGTCGACCGTCATTGTAAACTATTATCGAGTTACACAAAATATTTGATAATGAATATATATTACTTTAGTTTAGTTAGGTCTTCAGAAAATGATTTTTTATTTATTTATTTTAATTTTCAACGTCAGTCAACAAACAAACTTCGATAAATTCAATTAATTCAATAATGAAATGAAATTGAAATGATTTGGTTTTGTTTTTTGATGTTCGATTTTGACTGATTGAATTGAATGAAGACAGATTGATTTTAGGTTAGGTTAGGATGGATGGGACCACAGTCTATAGATTCACGGGTTTAAGGATGTTGCTTTTAATTCTGTGAGGGAAAGATTATAATATATTAGATACCTATTTTTTGTTTATTTACCTATAGATATTAATAGGCCAGTAAAATTGTACATCACAGCATGCGTCAAATCCGGTAGTTCTGATTTTTTGCAGACTTGTTTATGATGTTGGCTTAATGAATAATCCAAATTTGTGACCTCGAGCACCGAACGCAACTTTGTCAAAAATTGAAAAAATCGTTCAAATTTTGGCGATTATAACCTTAAAGGACTAGTTTTTGAAAATCTCTTTTAGGACGTTTGTCAAATACACTACTTCAAAAATGGGTCAGTTCAAAATGTTAGAAAATTGTAGTTAGCCGTCTTTCGAAACATAATATCATCTAAAATAATGATTCTACGAGGAAAATATGGAAATGAAGATAAAGAGCAGTTACTTAGCTTTAATTTAAGCACAAGCACAACTCTGTAATTCATTAAATACTATTATTTTGCGATAATATTATGTCACCTATGAAAATATTCTTATCATAGAAATTATAATAATCGAAAAGAATTGTCTTATAGAACGAACTTTGCAAAAAATATTATTTAAACTATTATATTAAATACTAATTAATAATAATTGTAAACTAACTAATGTTGTATAAAGCATGTGGTTTTATAAAACCGTAAATTTTTTAAAAAGTCCGATTACGTCACATCACTATTTTTGTATGGTAAAAAACCTGCAACAAAAGAATTACTCCATCGATTTATGGAACGCACATAGCAAGCATCTCATCCTTGTGGTTAGGGAGCCCACGATGCTAAATGTGTAGTCACTCGAGCGTCGTGGGGACCTATTGGTCCCCACGATTATTGGTAAGAAAAAAAGGTTATATGAAGTTTTTCATTTCAGCGGTGGGGTGAGCGTCTACAGGCGTTTAAAATTTTGTAGGCGCTGTATTTTAAAAAATCCTCCATATGATCGTCAGATTAGGAATCAGCACGATCAGGACTTTAGGCTGAACCGTCTGTATGAAAATCTGACGCGCTCGAGTATTACAAAATGAGAATCGACAAAAATATTTTTTGCATTTTCAAAAAGCTGCCACGAGCTTGCGTTATATCCGAATCGTCTGAATTTTAAATGGGAGCTTAGTTTAGGTTCACTTAACATCCCCTCTGAAAATCTGACGCGCTCGAGTTGTATTTGAAATTTTACCCCCACCCCCTCCAACCCCACCAACCAAATCGTCAGATTATTAAAATGCACACTTTTCAGCATGTAATTAATCTACCATTGATGCCCCCCAACCATTGATGCCATGCCAAAGCCATTCCACGACATGCCTTGTTACCTTCACTTCACACCTTCTTATTATATTGTTCTGTGTATGATGCATGCAAGCAAGCTGTCAGTGTCAGTCAGCCTCAGCAGCAAATCAGCATCAATCAGCAGCCATTTTAAATTTCTAAAATCCTGCTGCAGGCAGTGTGTTGGTGTTAAATGTTGATTGAATTGAAAAATTCATTCGATAAATCAAAAAAGATTCGAATAAATCAAAAAAGTTCAAACAGAGGAACTTTCTCGTCAATGATTTGTGATATTCAGGTTTACTAGTGTTTATTTGCGAATTAAATCGTCTTGTTGACGTATATATACTGTTGTGTATAACTCAAAATAGTGAATGTAATAAAAATGTTTGGTTCCGGCGATGGGGGTCACATTGTTAAACTTCGTGGTCTGCCCTTTTCCACGACCGTTGACGATGTACTCGATTTTCTATCCAACGTGAATATTGTTAACGGGAGATCTGGTTAGTTTTCTTTCTTTTCATTGTTGTTCCTAAATAGAATTCATTCCTATCTAGAAACTTATCTTTATGCTAAATTGCTTTATTGCTCTCTACAATCACTATGCAGTTTACTTACTTTACTTAATCTTCAAACTTGTACAAACTTCACTTAATTACAGGAGTACACTTGACTGAGGTGCGACCAGGAAGGCCATCAGGTGAATGTTTCGTGGAGGTGGAATCTCAAGAGGACGTTGAAGAGGCACTGAAGAAAGACAAGGAGAATATGGGGAAAAGATACATTGAAGGTAAATTATTTGATGTTTTTGAGAATAATTTTGAAGGATACTAATCATTTATGATTTCTTTTAATTAAATTTCGTTATTTTTTTACAGTTTTTTCAACGGATCGTCAAGATATGGAATGGGCATTGAATGCAATGCGTCAAGTTGAAAATGGTCTCGGAAGCGTTCCTCATGTCAGTGATGACATGGGAATAGTGAAACTGAGAGGCCTACCCTTTGGTTGCTCCAAAGAAGAAGTTGTCAAATTCTTTGATGGTAAGCCAAACAAATCATTTTTATTCAAAATTGATATAAATTTTCAAATTAGGGATAATTTGACATATAGAGCGGTTAAATACTGTGGTCAAACGGGTGTTAGTAGTTAGGTTTAATATTATTTCAAAGTTTTATTTTTAAACCATTTTCATTTTTTTAAATCCACTTGAAATTTCAAGTTCATGTTTTAAATCTCAAAATTTTCCTTTTCTATGATTTAACCAGGAAAAGCTGTTATGTAATTCTTTCATAATTTTAATTTTCTATGTAATTCATATTACTAATGATGTAATCTTTCATTTTGGCATGACATAAGGTTGCTTACTTAACATAATCATGAATTTCACCTGGTGCATAGTTATAATAATAAATTTAATATAGTTAATTATTTTAGCAAGAAATCCTAAAGGCTCATATTTGATTGCTAATCTATAGGATTCTTTTATAACTTTGACATTGATTTATCCATTTTTACTTTCAAGTAGATATTGAAATAATTATTAGAGCCAAGTGTATTTCTCATTTATTAATGAATTACTTTTGCATATTGATGTATTTACTTAACAGTTTGTTTTAAGCTTATTAAAACTATAAATTTCAGTTCAATATTTTTTCAGTTAGTATTTACCTTGGCAAATAAATCTAATAATTTTATTAATTATAAACACATCAGGGTGTAGTCTACTTGAGAGGCTTTCAGGCTTGTTTTGGTTTGCTTCTGTTCAAGCTGCATACCCACCTTATTGGTTTGACCACAGTAGGTTAGAGCGAGTACATATGTGTAATGATGTTTTTGCGGCCGGGGCAGGGCTCTCCATCGGCCCTGATGGGGTGCACTTACTGTCGGACCACACGGGGCGGGCGACGGGGGAAGCCTTCGTTTACTTCACTGACAAGGACGCCGCCCAAGTGGCCATGACCTGGGACAGGGAGAAAATAGGACACAGGTGGGGGGATATCTTGTTAAACACGAGCTTGTGATGGGAGGTATAGTGGTGGGGATTGCGAGTAATGAATGAGCAACTCATGGTGTGAGTAATCACACCAATAAAAGTGGCAACTTGATTTATCAGTAGGCACTTACCAACAAACACTAGTGACCTAAATAAAGAATGGTTATTAAATGTACAATTAAAACACAAAAGTACATAATTCAATACAAATCAGCTTATATTTTTGCATTGAGTGGACAATCATTAGGGTGAAGTCTATTCGTAAAATGTTTCCTTAGAAGATAAATTAAAAAATGTTTGATCTCAAGAAACATTAACCAAGATAAGATAAGAGTCCCATCTTGATTTGTGGTGCTTAACATATCATTTCTTGATTCTTAACATTTGATTTAATATTCTTATTAATATTTCAAAACTCTTTTCATATATTCATTTCATATATTCTTTTTATATTTTCATTGTTCGAAGAATATGTCGAAGATTATAAATTAACGGAAAATGGGTATAAATATTTTTAAATGTATTTTAATTGCGTGCATTAACTCTAAAGTGCCAAATTGTGAAAACAGTAAAATAATTTTCAGCCATTCCTTTTAATTTTTATTAATAACTGCAGGAACTCAACAGATTTTGACTCAACCTCGAAATAAAGAGATTTACAGATCTCAAAAGGGGGCATCATAAATAAAAAAGTTAATTATTGAGATTAGACCTGGCCTTAATAATAATTCTGAAACTTAATATTTGATCATTGCAAGTTATGCCCACCACTTAATAAAATCACAAGCGATTCAATATTATTGGTGTAGTGGGTTAAGTTTGGGACCTCTTGTCTTTGGCTTTGATCAGTGATTTATTTAACTAGAAAGAATTATTACAATTTTTTTTCTTTAAAACGTATTTTGTTTAAAATCTTTTATTTTTTATTTGGCGCAGTTAGTCAGTTAACTGGGAAAATCATATGACTAAAAAATATAATTGATTTTTCTAAATAATCTACTTAAGGTGATATACATTACACATTAAATTTATTAAATAACTAAATCAAATTATTTGTAACAGAATTTTAAAATTTAAGCCATATTCAGTCCCTTTAATTATAAAATTATAGCCATAGACAAGTGGGGGATTGAGACATAGTTAAATTGTGGGTTATTATTGCAATTAATGAACTAACTGCATTGGTTATTTTAATTTTAAGCATCTTTTCAATGCTGCCTCTAACTGCCAATTCAATGTGATTTGATCAAAAATTGACATATTATTATTTTATTATTATTACTTTAAAACATTTTGGGGTGCAAATATATAAATGGAGCATTTGATTTATAGTTTTGTTGATTTAAGAGTGATTTGATCAAATCACTTTGATGTGCTGTAAACGGGGGGAAGCATTTAAAAATGTCTTAAAATTGGATATTGAGTTGTCGAAGGTGGGGCGAACGAGGGGAGCGGGGCGAACGGCGGGGAGACGAAGAAGGGAAGATCTACACCTGTTCAAGATTTTAATGTGTTATATTTTTGTTTATGGTATTGTTTAAGGGTAAACACAGGCAATATTTCATTCTCGTGTATAATTTGAACTCAATCTCAGCAAAGTAATTTGTTAATTGATAAGGTCAACAACACAAACAAACAATAGAGCTTAATGAATTTTTGAAAGAACTCGGCGATAGTTAGATAGACATAAACTGAATATTTTATTACCTAAATAAAAAATAAAAAAATGGATATAGTCTTCATCAAGATACCTGAAACTAGATTATGTATTTGGAATGTTAATAGTAGATTGGAACGTAATTGTGGTGTGTGATCATTGGTTTTTTTTCCGCCATTTTGCTGGACCAGTAACTTTCGAACCTAGCGGGGTTGTTAAACACACGAAATATCGTGTTCAATTTTTGTAACTGTTTATATAATTAGGTGTCAAAAAGTGGCATGCCTTGTCATTGTCTAAAATCACACAACACTTACAATGTCATTCCGGCTGTTCGTTCACCTACCACCATAGGTGGTCAGTGGTTATCGTTGCTTATTTATACACAAGTAACGCCAAGTTGCAAGCCAAGAAACCATAAGTGACGTTATCTGAATGGGTTCTGGTATCCTTTGAGCATTGAAACACCAGTGGGTGGCCAGTGTGGCTACCGTCAACGACACAGATGGCAACAAACATTTATTGTTACTTATGTAAAAAAAATTTTTTCTTTTTTTTTTAATATTGTAAGGAAGCATTTGAAAAGCCTCCTTCAACTGCCATTTCAACTACCTCCTTTCAGTTGAAAAGCCTTTTTTAATCATGGCAAACTATGCCCCCGCGTTTACTTTGTCTTCACTTAGCGGTATCTGACTTTTGCTCGATTCATAAGACACTAATTATATAGCTTACTAATTATACATAATAAAGAGAGATAACGGATTATTTTGTATGATATATATGTGAAGGGTAATCTCCAGAACCTTACTATTCCCCCAATGCCTGGCCAGGCCAAGCCGAGGCGCTTCAGTCTTAACTTGATTATTGTTCTTTTGGAGTTTTATTTTACTGTAAAAATTACTTTAAAAGGTGGTTTTTTAGAAGAGAATTTGTAGTAAAAAGGAAGGCGTGCGGTGTCCGCAGGTACATAGAGGTGTTCCCGAGTTCGCCCGAGGACGTTCGGTCGTATTCGGCCCGAGCGGAGGGCGGGTTCCGGTCGTCGCGCGGCTACCGGTCGGCGCCGTACGACCGCCGGGACCGCTTCGGCGGCAGAAGCAACCCGAGGGGCGGCGGGCCCTCCTACGGACGAGGTCACTATTTCATCTTTACAGATCTTCTTCACCCTCTCTTTTCAGACCAAGCGCTTTGAAACATCCTTTATAATGCCACTGCCAAAGGTTTGGAACTCCTGAGCTTTGAAACATGAACCTTTTCAAAGTTCGATTGAATGGCATCTTCTAGATGAGCTCGCTCCATCATAAGCTTCATGGATGCTGGCCAAGAGCAAACACATAAGACATTGATTAAAACTTTAGTCCTTACAAATATGAAATTCGACGAGCCCATAGGATGAGTGGTGAAGGGCACTTGCCTTAACACGTTAACCTTAACAGTAGTGGCAAAGCACATTGCATTATTTTGTGTTTTGGTGAGTGAGTAAGAAATGTCAGTGCCCATTTATATATATATATATATGGTCGGCAGCGCATTTGCAGCACCTGTGGGGCGTCGCTTGTGTTAAGCGCTTCCGAGACGGTTAAACGGTTTCATTCAATCCTTATTAGGTGTTTGATCAAAACGTTTGAAGTCGCTTTGAAATAGCGTCAAACAGAAGCGTACAAAGTCGCTTTAAACGGCGCTTCAAACGCTTCAAACAAAACCAAAATATAAATATCCACCCACCAAACGAGCTTCAAACACGTAAATGTTTGTAAAAATGTAAAACCAACCGCGCAAACGATCAAATTGGTTTGACTCAAACCAAAATCTACGTGTTTGAATCAAACCGTTTGACCGTCTCGGAAGCGCTTTATGGGCGACGGTGGCCATCCACGATCAAGTAGGCCTCAAATGTGGTTTGAGCGTTGTATTATAAATGACAGGCGGCGGTGGATACGGGGCGGGACGCGGTGGCTTCCGTAACCGCTCGGGAGAGCACTGCGTCCATATGCGCGGACTGCCCTTTAAGGCCACCCCACAGGACATCGCCTATGTGAGTAAAAATTAATTTATAAGAATATTTATTTATTTTCTTACATATTAAGCATTGAAATGTCATGTGGGTTTTCAGTTCTTCAAGCCGATCCGTCCGTCGAACATAAATATTTTGTACGATAGCAACGGACGGCCCTCGGGCGAGGCGGACATTGACTTTGAGTGTCACGAAGACGCCATCAGGGTGAGTGACTCAGTATAAACTTCCTCAATACTCTGTTACACATTTACTAGTAGAGCTCAGATTAATTGCATTGCAATATCACACCACGCCAACAAAATTTGAGGACATACTTGCCATTTCTCAGACGAGATCTCCCGGTGAACCAAACTATACCATATTCATTTGATACGAGCGAGAGATTTTATGTACATAAACAAATTTGTAACTTCAAAATGTGGATTTTTAAACATTTTTTGATTTCGTTACAGTGTTAAAGTACAATTTTTAGAAAAATATTCGTACAAAAAGTTGCATTATTTTTGTTAATTTTTCACGGTTTTGTTTTTAATTAATTAAATTTGACGTTTCCGTATTTTTATATCATAGATATGTATAGTATGTCATGCGGACATCACTAATTTTAGTTCCATGGACACTCGTTCTAAAGTCTGTTTTTTAATCTCAGAGATAAAAATGACACATGCAAATGTCAAGTTTGCATATAATGATACCATGTAATGTATGTAATGCATGTCACATGTAATGTCATTTTTGTATGAGATTAAAAAACAAACTTTATAGCCCTACAGCGCCAAAATGGCGTTTTTCAAATAGGCACAAAAGTAATTTGACAGCAGCCTGTCCAGTGGTATATATTATTACCTACATGTCAGTGCTGGTATTCCTTCCTTACACGCTCACCGAAACACAACAGCAAATGTGCTGTAATTTCACAGCCTAACCCTAGAACTCGCTAATGCCTAGGGTTCACGTTGAAATGTTACGTTTGACAGGCAATGAGGCGTGACAAGAACAATATGGATCATCGCTATATAGAGTTGTTCCTGAATTCGTCGCCAGGTGGCGGCCTCGGCGGTGGCAGCGGCTACAAGACTAGAAATTTTCCTAGAATTTAGAATTAGACTAGAAATATATTATCATGTTTACTTAAAAACATCTTTTATTTTCATACATACAAATTTTTTTGTCAATTTCAGAGGTCTTATATAAAAAAAATTAATTTAGCACTTTTGAACACTATTTTTGAGAATTTTAAGACACACATTTGTTTATTCTCAATTATATTTAGAATTTAATTAAATAAAAAATTAAATGTTGTAGTACTTAAAATAATTGCATTTTTTCTTATAGTGCAATTAATGACAGTTGATTTTGTCACAACTCTTTTTTTTTTAAATCATATATACACAAAAGACAAGGAATTTGTGATAGTTAAATACGTTATGTATATTAACTTAATTATTTTATATCCACAACAAATAGTCTCATAGCTTATATTATATTTATAAGTCTATATATATAGGTCATAAGCAGACAAAAAAATTTGTTTGCTTAAGAAATCTGGAAATGAATATTACTTTACGACTGATATAGTAATATGACCTTATTGTTTATTAGAATAAGGCTCAATTTGTCACTAAACTTATCAATAGAATGTTAAAATATGTTTAAACAGTATTTTCAATAGGTATTGCTTCCAAAAACATTCATGTACTTTTTTTTTTTTTTTTTTTTTTTTTTTTTCATTTTTCATTTGTGACTTTTTGAGTCCGTGTATTAATAATAAAATTAGTTTTATTTCTATCTAAATATAACTAATTAAATTTAAGATTTCTAATGTAAATCTTTTGAGAAAAGTTTCCATATCGAGGCAGCGCCATTTTTGTTTTGTTCTTGAAATAGAAAACATTTTTTTTAAAATATCGAGTGAAGACTGCAAAAATTTTTTGTAATCCTGTAAAAGCGAAACGCTAGAAATTAAAGTAATGATTTTTATATTGTCTTGTATTTTTATTTATATTTTATCCTTATTAAATCTGGAATTTCTGGAATATAAAGGGTGTCCCATAAATCCTTAAAAATCCTTACTAATCCGTACTAATATTATAAATGCGAAAGTTTGGATGGATGAACCGATCACCATGAAATTTTGCATACACGTTGTCTGGGACACCAGAAAGGACATAGGGTACCTTTCATCGTTCAACGCGGACGAAGTCGCGGGCACCAGCTAGTGTTATAAATGTGAAAGTGATTCTGTCTGCCTGTTACCTTTTCACGCCTTAACTACTCAAGCGATCATGAAATTTTGCATATACGACGTCGATCGAATATATACAATGTCAGGGATAAAAGAAAGGACATAGGGTACCTTTCATCCAGAAAAAAGTACTGTTCCCAAAGGATAATCTATAAAAATGAATCACTAAATGTGTTGCTAAGCGCAAAACTCGAGAACGGCTAGACCGGTTTGGCTGATTTCTTTTTTGTTGTGTTTGATGAAGTCTGAGGAAGGTTCTTATGAAGAGAAAAAAAAATACGAGGAAAAATTAAAAACAACAATTTTCTTTTCCCATACAAACCACTGTGTCCCCAGTTATCAAACAATTTGACATCAATCAAAACAAAACGTACGTGTCACCTAGCAACCGTTGTTGATAACTTTTTCACTGTCATTAGAATATACAAATCTAGAACGCAGTGATTATATTCTCTTTGTACAAATCTATAACAGAAACTGTTAAATTTTGCATTGACATTGAGTTCATAAAATCCTAAATTAAGTTTATCTAAAAGGTAACACGACATTATTTATTGACTACGAAATTCGCCTGGGCAGCTAGTCTTAAATAAATTAAAAAAGTTACGCATCCTGAAAGTACCACGGAAGATTGCAAAATTCATTCTTAGTTTTCTATTATCCGATTCTTTGCAATCTTACTAGGATTTTTGCGAAAATCCGTTCTTTTCGATTATACTGCGACATACAAATACATACATATTTGGCTAACCGTCCTTATAACTTACTATCTGGTGCCCGCGACTTCGTCTGCGTTCTCTATAGCCTATAGCCTTCCTCGATAAATGGACTATCCAACACAAAAAGAATTTTTCAATTCGAACCAGTACTTTGTTCCTGAGATTAGTGCGTACAACCAAACAAACAAACTCTTCAGCTTTATACTCGTATTAGAACATAGATAAGGAATGTCATTCCTTATCACGATCGTTAAATCTCTTTCGATCAATTAAACTAACGTTTGACGAGCCGGTTGGTTGAGTGGTTGGGAGTCTTAACGCTTTGTCTCAGGAGCACCGGGTTTGATTCTCGGCATGGTCAACTTGGATTGGGAAGGGTTAGGCAAATAAGCCTAAGGGTAGCATAAGGGTGAACTTTCAGCACGTGTGCTCGATAAGTAAGGGGGTTATACTTATCGAGCACACGTGCTGAAAGTTCACCCTGCGAATCGAACCCAGGAACGTGATCCGAGGTCATTTGTCCATATTGTTGGTGGACGTTCTACGCTGTGCTTTCGACTATGTGGGCTCCACTCGAGAGTTCTCTGGCCCTTGGGGACTGGCCCCAAAGGCCACAACTATGTATGATCCCTGACTTTTGCCATTAATCAATCCGACGGGTTAGGCCGGTCCCATGCCGGTCCTGATTCGTTCTTGCAGAGTAACCCCAAGCATAGACCTCATTATAGCTCGTTGAGCGATGTTGAGCTTTCTTCCATGGTCTAAAGTGAGGAAGTTCTATAGAAAGTAAATAAATTTTTAAAATACGCGGCTGAATTCATCTACCATATTATTTAGTAAAGTAGTAGAAACTTAATAAAATTTGGTTAATTTTATTTTCTCGATTGACAATGAAAAATAAGGTGATAGCACTTTAATTTCTAAGCTATTTTGCATTGAATCCCAGTCAGTCGTCGCAATTAGCACTTATTGGTAAGATATTACAGTAGGACAATAGAGTCGTATGAAATATACTTAATGGTTAACAAATAGAATATATTGTGACACCTAGACAGGAGACAAGATTTGGATAGTGGCGCCTGTTATTTGGTGGTGAGCCGCCGGCCTGCCGCGCCGACCCGCCGCCACCGGCGCCCCGCGGTCCAACAGAATGCCGTCGACGCGCCCAAGGCACAGGAGATTAGCGTTTTATTTTGTGCTCTATGTGGTCCATATTATTTTTAAATCAAAATCCAATTTAATAGAGGAAATTCTAAAGGGCTGAACGTAATACAATGAAGCTGCCTGGTACCTACATACATTATTTTCAGAGCATCGATTATACATATATAATTGTGTTCATGTCTTATGGGCAATAAACATCACCTTACCTTACATCTAAATTTTATAGGCCTATTGTCAATATTACTAGTAGTCGTTGATCGCTCATACCTTGGACCGCGGCCACAAAATGCTCCACTAATGATTGCTCATGATTTATTTGGGGAGCTTATTTTTAACGTAACCGCCTGATTTAGGGGTCGAAATGATGGAAAGGTGTCCCCGAGACCCCTGTCTCAAGCGTGTTTATTGTTTGTTTTCGTATTTCACTTGACAGATTAGTATTGTCCGCCTTGTAAACAATATCCTCACTCCTATTATCACCAAGTTCTAACAAGGTGATACTCACGGACACAAACTTTTTGTTACAATTCAGACCGACGACGTCTCAAGAAGGTCTCAATAATTATCGTTGGGCTTGTCGGTCAGTGAACTCCACTCGAGAACCTTTGTGCTATTGTGCCCTGCCCACTGCCACTTCAACTTATTTATAATATGTTGGTAGCTCGTTCGTCTACTCATTCCTAATTTGATTTTGGAATGTAACCCCAAGTTCGCTCTTTCCATAGCTCGATGAGCGACGTTGAAATTTCTTACGAGGCCCAAGTTAGAGACCACGTTTGAGCGCTGTCATCACTGGCAACCAAAGAGCGTCACGGTTGCCACGTGACCATAAGGACGCGTGGTCACGTGACGACCGCGATTGTTTTTGCTGGCAACGTTTGAGGTAAGTATACCCTAAGCTGGCAACAAATATTGGTCGAAACTTTTGTTTTGCGAAACTGAGGAATTTTGGATGAGAAAATATCTCGGAGTTTCCCAAACGCTGCCCATGCGAGCTGGATTCGACTGAATATTTATTTAGATTGATGAATATTATAATCATTAAATGCTGATGTAATTTTATAACTTTATCCCGTGGTTTCACTTGTCGTTTAATTTAAATTTACAAGGGTATGCACATTTCCTCTCTTTCCGGTAATTATGACTTCGTTTTCACGCAGGAACACCCACTGCATTAATCTGAAGATTGTCTGAAAGTTTTTTCAAAATCGGTTCAGCGGTTTTGGAGTCTATAGGAGGCACACGGAGACGTACAAACACACATCGCCTTTTATATATTAAGATTATGTAATCTAGTATGTTCCTAAATAACATTAGATGTCCAGTGTTTAATATTATTTATAAATAGTAGTTATGTTGGGAGACGCGCGTCTCAGCGGCGCCGGCGGCGCCACAGCGTTGCGCCTGTCCGACTACGCTTTGATGGAGGGCCACTAATTCAGCGATTTCAACATGGCAAAAACCACTTGATTATAAACTCTTATAAAAAGTCTCTTCATTATAATAGTCATAGGAAGAAGGTATACTCCTTGCAAACATGTTACCCAGTTTATGACTGAAAAACGCAGCGTGCACAGTCACTACCCAATTTTATTATTGGACATAACATACATGCAAAAGTGAGTGTTTGTTGGTTTATTCACGCTTCCACGCTTTCTCTACTCATCCAATCGTAGTGAAATTGTCAGGGATACAGAAAAAGATATAATAGGTCACCATTCATCTAGAAAAAAGTACTGTTCTCGAGGGATCATCTAAAAATAAATAAAAAAAAAACAATGTCTGACCAAAATATATAGGCAATAAAGAGTGAATAAATGTTTTAACACCTGAGAAAAAGGGTTGATGACTATATGGTGCATAAAAGTTTTCACTTTTTAATACTTACTTTTTATTATTGCTAATCTTAACGACATATCAAGACATACCTCGCCTATTATAACCTTGACATAGTAGCATTAATAACTTAATAAATGATGTAAGAATGCTGTAAAGAAACAAAATCTAAAACTCAAAACGCAATGTAGCGGATACAGTATCTGGTCATATAAAATAATGTAAGTTTATGTCAGTCATTTATAATAAGTTGATTTCAATATTTCTTTGTTATAATAGGTAGCATATTAGAATGTGCCTTTTATAAATTGTTATTCAGGTCTTGGGTGCTACTACAAATTTTTCTCAGACACAATTTTATTGTACACTATCCGTTACTAAAGACTCGTCAATTTAGTGGCCCCACACAATCTGCCCAACAGTTTTTGAGTGTTTGACTTGCATAGCGTTGTGTCACTATTATTCGTAAATAAATTAGGGGAGTTCTATGGGGCGGATTTATTGATTTTTTTGTCATCAATACACTATCGTAAACATACATGAATGTCGCGAAATTGCGCGCGAAATTCTATTCATAAATGAATTAGTAATCGATAAAATAGATGTTTAATCTAATTAAATTGAAGAATTTTGATACATAATTTCAACTTTTGATATACAAAGTCCTACTTGTTACTAATCATAACCTATTCCAGTTTTAGTTAAAAAAATAAGGGAATAAATTATGCTTGTATATTTTAAAAAAATACTCATTAACTAAATTAGAAAACACATTTTTACCTTCTGAAAAATATGAAAAATAATATCAAAACCATTTCAGTACCGTACTCAGGTTTATTTTCATCATAGTAGTCATCAGTTTTATAAGTCGCCAACTATTCAAGAACAACTGTCTTACTTATCGGCCAACTGTGATCAACATGGATTAAATATTTGCAATTTTTGATAGGGATTAAACAATCAAGCGGCTGTTTTGAAACCAGAAATTGAACTAGTAAACAACTAGATGTTCCAGCAATTTCACTCACTTTTTAATTTTATATTTTCATCTCTTTTTCGGTAGGCACCTGCTTTGTAATCATGAGGCGATCGAGCTATGTTCGTTTTTTTCTTTCTGACATTTTTTCACTCGAATGCTAATATCATATCGTGATGGTAACTAGCTAATAAACCTTATGGTAAATAACAAATGCATAAAAGAACTGTGCAGAATCCAGATCAAACCAAATACTTACTATACTGGAAGTTTCATAGAAGCTCGTTCAAAGTAAAGAGGAATTCTTTAGCTATTAGAACTAATTGATAATTCTTATACCTACTATAGCTGAGAGCAATAATCTATAAATACCTAAGTTATAAAAGCGCATTCTCTAAAAAAATATTCAGATATACATATTGTTTACGTGTCGTCTAGAGTCTAGACCATTGAACTTTTTATTATCGAAAGCATATTTCAAACTAATAATGTACTCAAAACTAATAGAAGCCGGCGCCAACTTAAGGTTGATTGCCACTGTCGATTAAACGCAATAAAATCTTTTTTTTTTTTTCTGTTAATGTTTTTTTTCTTATTTTTGGTTAGGAAAAATTCTTAATACAACATTTTTTTAAACTATAATATCCATTGCCCCTTACTTTACTTATAAAATTGCACCAGACTGTCGGGCGAAAGTGAAGTGCTCAGTCCTTAAAAAATGGGAAAATTTATAAATAATACTCATAGAACTTAGAAATACTTACACACTAGTTCATGTACTAAAGACTAAAGATTGAACCACCGATCTGGTACAGAAACGGTCCTCGATTGAGGAAGTTACTGATCGCTTCGGAAACACATTAACGATGCTATTATGTGTGTATGTGTGTTTTACTTACCAATCCGTTTATCTTAAATCCTTAATCCTACTGCTGTCGGTCAAGTGGACTGTCAACCTGTATGTCGGCCTTAACATTACAAAAAATCCTTAGCTACTATCACACAGAAAATTATATAGTTCCAAAAATTGATAGACAGTATTTTTTTTAAGGTGCGACAAAATAGCCGGCAACGGTGATGGTGGCAACGGGGCCTAACGAACATTTCATATCAAGTCATGGACGCATTGGCTGTGGCCTGTGACGGATGAACCTAATCTTAATTTTAGTCAAAAATTCACCTGTAATCTTCATCTTGCACTGCTCATACGAATGATTCTCCCATAGGCTATTTAATTTTGAACTCATCAAAATCTATGTAAAATAAAACGGAAAATAAAATAAACCGGTGTACGAAATAAGTAAATACCAGTCATTTACTTTTTAAAATCTCTGCCCTCCAGCAATAAACTTAGCTGCTCTTTTCATATAAGATTTTGTGACACAGGATTTTTCAATAACAATGATTACTGTTCAATGTTGCAAACTATAACAAAATTATAGTTGAAATTCGACCATAATTATTAAAAAAAAACTATTTCCATATCTTTTAAAGGTAACATTAAATTTCATTTATAGTTTCTATACGAAAGAAAGAATTAACGATTCTAATTTTTTAATTGAAGATTTTTTAAATGAATGAAAATTAAATACCTATTGTATTAGTATCTCCTAAAATTCCCAAGTAAATTATCCACAAAAAAATATAATATTACATAATTATTTACAAAAAAAAATGTATATTAAGCCTCGAAACTAAGATAAAAAAAACAATAGAAAATTGAAAAAACTGGCATTAAGTACTTGTATTGGTACCGCAACCAATAGAAGAGTCATAAAACTTTTCCCGACATTTAGAAAGAATTAGTTCGCCCCATTTTGAACTTTTATTACAAAAAAGTACCGTTTTTACCTAATTCTGTAAATAACAGTAACAAGAAAATGTTACTCTTTCGCTTATTCGGTCTGTAAATTTTAATATTTAGGTATATATGAAACTTTTCGCTCTGGTCGCCCAGTTTCACAATTGCAAATACAGAAGTTTAACTAAATCTAAAAAAATATCCCTTATTACCTTATTTAGATTACCTATATTAAAATTATATTTATAATATTTATTATTATATTTAAATGTATCGACATTTTATTTCAATATATATACTTAGGCACTAAAATATTAATTCTTTTAATAATAACTAAAAAAATTTAAACTGATAACACAAGATAACGTACTTTATCGTTTCAGTTATTCTACATTAACACAATTCGACTTATGGGCAACCTACTTTTAACCTTTACAGAAGACCTTCTTAAAAAGAGCACTTCTGCTATTTTACTTCTATGCGTGAGAGCTGCCTGAAACTATTCCAGTGTAGGTACTACCTTGCAATTTACTTTAAATCTTTTGCTGTAAGTTTTTATTTTTAAGCGATGGTTCAAATGGACCGTCATCCTGTCTGTTGTTAATTTCATAAAAATGATATAAATTGATTGTTCCCCAGAAGAATAAGCAGGAGGTGTTTACGAGTCGGCGATTTGCCGCCGTTTTGTCCGGCACTGGCGTCGCTCGTCGCGTCTCGTCGCCTCTCGTGCGCCAACCCGCCCGCCCGACGCTGCTTTTTGGCGCCAAAACCGGGCGCCATCATGCCCCATTCATATATGACTCTTGACAATAAAACAATTTGCCTTATATGTGTCCTACAGCTTGATAGATTTTTATAATTCATTACGAACTTTCGACTCAATGTCGACAACTCAATCAGCGCATTGAATTTGCTTAGGTCATGTTTAGGTCTTTATTTATGCAACTTGTCGAGTTTATCTCGGGATCACTTAAATGCTAAAGGTGCTAAATTTTTGATTTTCATAGATTATATGAAAGGTAACAAGTACTTGCTAACTAATGTTTGAAAATAAAAAAATGACCGACAATCAGGCCGATTGTCAATCTGATGGTAGGTGGTCACAAACAACGTCATACGGTTACGCTATATGCCATAGAGTTCTAAATCTGGTCTGGTCTAGACCAGACTGGTATCTGGTAAGTAGTGGCAGGGTACACTGCGTTTTGCTGTCAATCGGGCAGCAGTAAGA
Organism: Synanthedon formicaeformis; assembly: GCA_945859745.1. Taxonomy (NCBI): domain Eukaryota; kingdom Metazoa; phylum Arthropoda; class Insecta; order Lepidoptera; family Sesiidae; genus Synanthedon; species Synanthedon formicaeformis. The sequence continues at coordinate 11,733,322 of OX243961.1, forward strand.
CCACCATGAAATAATAGTAAGTGAGTCAGTGAGTCAGAAATGAATATCAGAGCGCATATCCCTATAACTTCAAGAGAAATTATAGATACCTATTATACCTTATAGATACCTTATACATAGATAAGAAGTTAATTCGAAAAAAATATTATCACTACATATTATAAAACATATTATAACCGCCGCGTCTGTCTGTCTGTTCGCGATAAACTCAAAAACTACTGTACCGATTTTATGCTGTTTTCACCAATTGCTAGAGTAGTTCTCGAGGAAGGTTTTAGTATATAATTTACAAAGTTACGCGGGCGAAGTCGCGGGCAGCAACTAGTTCGTTCTAAACAGTGAAATGCATTATGAAAAATTTGTTGTATTCATAAAACTAAAGATATTATAATCACAGTTGACATAGTGGAGATGAGATGCAAGCCATATGGGTGCAACATAGTAATGCATCTTAGTAACATAGTAAATGTATTTATATGGGTTACCTAATACAGATTTTCTAAATAACCATGAATGGGCAAGCTGTAAGTATACGTGTTAGATAAATTACTTTGATTTTGTGCCGATCCGACATGACTTTCCAATATCGGCTCGTAAATCAGTTAAACATTACAAATCACCGTTTAAACATCATCGCAAAACAGTAACGTGAATTTATGAATAAATCATCGTTAGCACAATATATGAGTATCCTCGAAGCTTGAAAAAAAAATGGCATAAAAATAAAACATTTTTTTTTACATCAAATTACAAAAAAGCTGTAACATTCTTTGTGAAATTAAGGCAAAATTACCTATAATTGATTATGGATATTTTATTTTTATTTAAATAAATAACGTACAAACAAACAAATTCACCTCATTTATAATATTCATCATCTCAGTCACTGCTGATTAATGTAGCAAATATAATACTCGTAGTAAGCCAGTAAACAATTTTATTTTGAAAAACATCATATAATTATTTTGTTTATTTTGTTATACATACATAGTTGCTATGCATTGTTTGGTGACTTATTGAAATAGGTATAGGTATAGGTATACCGTATACATCTTACTTGATAAATATATAGACCTTAAAAAGAATTACTTATTTTATGGATCCTGAGATTTGTTCATAACTTATAGGACTTAGCGCCTCTTTCACCAACTACAAGTAAAGTTTTGATTAGTTACTTTTAGAAATCATTTTCTGTTTTATTAAATTATGCACTCGGTTTACTGCATCATTCGATAGGCGATTTTTTTTAAAATTATTTTCTATTTAATGTTTAGGACGTTTACCGTACAAACAAAGGTATATCAGCTCCATTATCCCCGGTGACAGGTGACTTTAAGTGACGGTTTAGCCTACTTGACGTTTGTGAAACAGGCGCTTAAAATAATGTTTTGTCCAAGTAAGTAAACGTTAACATAAATTTTAGTCTAAATGACCCGTGTGATATATTTACATAAACTTAAATATTTCGGTTCACTGGATAGAAATTGCACTCAATTCTAGAAGAGAGAACGAATTGCTGATAGTAATGTCCAATATGAAATTGGATGGGATCTTCAGGGTCGAACATTTTCGTAAAAATAAACAATAACATCTTCGATCGTCGAACATCTACCTTACCTACAAAACCCACTCATTTGTACCATAGAGTAAATAGTTAAATAAATAGTAATAAATAGTAATAATAAATAGTAAATAGTTACTTAACTGGTAACTACTTACTCTATGTTTGTACTTAACAAATGTTTAAAAGTTGTTAGGTGATCCTACTAGTCAATTAATTCGCTAAAAGTGGAAGAATATTTCTTTATTTTCTTGTTTGAAGAATTTTTGTTCTTATAAATAAAAATCATTTACTTTAAACACTTTAGAAGCATTATTTAATGATAATGTTATTGATATCATTAAATGCTCGATATATGGAATAATTTTTTTTACAGTTTTATTTTTAAAATTCACGCATACTTAATGCATACAGTTGAAAATATGCATATGAATAGGCACAATCCATTCCTTCCTAAATCCTTTATCCCTTTATTAGCTGGTGCCCGCGACTTCGTCTGCGTTCTCTATAGCCTATAGCCTTCCTCGATAAATGGACTATCCAACACAAAAAGAATTTTTCAATTCGAACCAGTTCAGGTTTATTTTTTGCTTTTTTATACCTACATTCTTAATATTATGTTACCTATTATTTATAACCTTTTAAAGATAAATTGAAATATAATAATTGGTAAATGGTGTGTTTTAAGATTTATAAATGAATTTGTATCGTTCATATATTTTACTTCAAATGTAAAATATGATTGACACCTAAAAAGAATAAGTCAACCTGAATGGGTGTCTGTTTCGTTCAATTGAGTTCAGAGTGCAGCACAGTGCGAATCTAAACAGGTCTTGGCGGACGCCCGCGACATTTGGACGCCTAATAAGACGGGGTAAAGTCCAAAGAGGTAGTTGTTTACCGCGCACTCCGTAAGTAGGTATCTACTAGTGATGGGATGATAATTTTTCATGCGTACGGCACCAACAAGGCGGATGCAACGCGATCGACGTTCGGATATTTTATACGAGATTATATTATCTAAATAGTATTTGGGTTAAATAGTACCCAAATACTATTTGAGTACCTTACCTATTTGAGTAAATTATTTTTTTTTGAATATTTGTTAAACATAATATATAATAATAATAATATTTATTGTAAAAAGTTTAGAATTAAGATAGAAAATAAATATATGTGAATAGTAATTATAGTCTTTATTTGACACCGGTTTCCTTAAGATTGTATTACTTGATAAAATTATTATAAGATCATAACATTTATGTATAATTCATATAAATATAATTAAATTTATGCTTCAGTAGAAATCTTACATTTTGGAACTTTTACAATGTATTTTACAATTTTTAACACAAACATCTGGTTTATTTTTAAATTATATTATGTAAGCAAAATACCGTTACCTACTATTATTTGCGTACATATTAGCAAAAGTAATAAATTAAGGCAAGAAGATATTTCTAAAAAGACACTTCTGAAAAATAATACAAGTAATTTCATTACAATCAAAACAATACAAAAATATCAAAACAAGGAAGAAAATTTAAAAAATAATTAGTAATATTATAATTGGTCAGTATGAAATATCCGAACGCGGTATAGGTTGGGCGCCGTCCGGGGCGCACGGCGCGCGCCCCGCCGGCGGCGATGAGCGGGCGGGACGACCGGCGACCGCCGCGAGACGCCGAGAGACGCCAACGCGAGACGCCGCCCGGTCACCTATGCCAATCCACTCTATTTGTTACTTCTTTTTACTTCAATTTTATTATCTTACTCCCATACCATTATTATTATGTCTTCTACACACTTACATATATTTATAATGACGAAACGACAATAAGTTTGGGATGACAAAACGCCAATAATACAACAGAACACTCGAAAAAACGTATAGGTACACTTGATAATTATTATAAATCGTCAGCAAAATAAATCTTAAATTTAAACAATGTGTGTGGGTAAAATTTCACGGCGAACGGTTGAATAGTTAAGGCGTGAAAGTGTAACAAACAAACAAACAAACTCTACAACTTTATTAAATTTATATTAGTATTGATATAATGTTGTTGTAAACAAATATTTGGATCATGGAAGTTTTAATTTTTCATATTTCGCCACAGTATACACTGAAGATAAATCGTTTAAATTTGACTATTATTCCATATTTGTAAAAAAATATTTGACTTATTAAACGATAGAAGACATTCACAATTGTTTAATATTTAAATTAGACAGTAATAGATAATTTTGAAAATAATTTCGCTACCTCTATGCGTTTCCCGATTCGTAGCTCGAGCTACGACGTGCTACGAAGAAACTTCGTAGGACTTTTTTTATTAAATAAGATCAAAGAATCTTTTATTATATTAAAACCACATAAAAAATAATATGCGGAATTCTGGTTTCAAGGAATAGTAATTATATTTTCACGTATTTTAATTTTTGGTATTTCATCTCGTATTTAAGTTTGTATTTTACTTTCTTGTTACAAAGCTCCCCCCCCCCCCCCCCCGGCTTTAAAAATCCTTTTTTTAGCTGACGTTATAAAATAAGGCTATGTTCCAGTTTCAGCTTTGTAGACTTAGTAGTTTAGGCTGTTCGTTCATATGATAGTCAGGACAAACAATTTTAATCAATACTAATAATAAATCTGTAAGGGTTGGTCATGGAGTAAGTTACTTTGTTTTCAGAGATATCGTGTTTATAGGCTCTATACTGTTACTGAAACTAAAATGTACATTATGTATGTATGCATGTATGTATGTATTCCTCCATAACTCTTAAACGAATTAACTGATTTTCATGAAACTTGGTAGATAATAAACATTAAAACGTACAGGGCACATGATAGGCTACTTTTTTCTTTTTAAATGCGGAACGAAGTCGCGGGCGCCAGCTAGTACTTAAATAAAACTAGTTGTATTTTGAAAAGTATGAAAAGTTGTCAGAGTTGTTCCGAGGGGGTGAGGGAGCGAGAGCCCTCCTCTCCATTCAGAAAATCTAAACCAATGAAGATGTACGAACGGTCCTCGCATTTGGCGCCATTCGGCGAACTCTCTCAGGGAGGGCCGTACGTCTTTACACTCACAAACTTTTCGGAAAACGCGCGTGCTTATACATTTTTCGAAAACATAATTAAAAAAACGGATGACTCACGACCAAATTGAAAAAATTTCAATGGACTGCTGTGAATTATTCAAGACTGTTTTTAATGCAGTGTTTTTGGATTTTAAAAAAGTTTTTACAGGTAATCATGAAAATAATAATTACTTATTTATTACTAAAACTTTAATTGAGACTGAAAATATATAACTATAGTATGTATTTTTTAACTTATTAAAATAGGAAAATTGATATCAAAATGTTTGGAATATGTAAAGAAAAAATTCATTACAATTATTATTAGTAATAATTTAAATAATAGATAAACGTTGCGTGTGGGTAATTCAAGAATTAATTTTAAAATATTGTAATAATCTCCAAAAATAATGGGCTTTTGTATATTTGTTAATTTTTCCTTAACGTGATGGCTGTTCTTGGTACACAATTAATTATGTTTTTATCATTTAGTGACTTTCAAATTACTTATTTCTTATTTTTAATTTAATTAAGTTATCATTGCACAATTGTTTTTCATTAATATTTTTTTTGTAATCAATTATTTTAGGCATTAATTTCCAATTGATATTCTCGTGAAATAAATACAACTATTACCCTAAGCTAGATGCTACATGGGGATCGCTAAGTGTGGATTATTTTTCTTACTATACTCGTAAATGGTAAAAAAGGTTTGCAAAAAAATCAAATGCCTGGACATGGCAAAGTGTCTTAGCGACTTTTTGCTATATAGTTTAAAATAAAAATGGAAATAAATAAAACAAAAAACTAAAATAAGATAATCTAATAATAACATAAGATAATAATATAAAAAAAACTAAAATAAACAAATTGAAATTAAACAATATATATGCAATGTTTTTTTATAATTTAATATTGTTTCCATGGCTTTTATTTTCATGGCTTACGTATGGAAGTAAATTATAATGTAGTGTAGGTACCAAAGAATTGTAGTTCTTCTAAAACGATGGAAAAAATAATTAATTAGAGTAAACAAAAACAAGCGAAGTCTATAGACATAATCTCACATTACTGAACAAGTATGAGTAGTATGAAGTAATGAATGAATGAATATAATAATATACTCATCCGATTCCAAAAAAACACCAATAAAAAAAAGATTTTCAGGGTGAACATAAGAAGTTATAATTATATTCCACGCGGGCGATACCGCGTGCACCAGCTATCTTCTAAAAATAAAGATACAACGCCTGGCAAATGTATGATACCAATAATTATGTTAGGCGTAATATTATTGCTTTACCCCTTTCGTCAGGGGCTTCATCACTTACTTTTCGCGGACAAATTCGCGTGCACCAACCTGGCACCAACTAGTATCAATACTAATAATAAATCTGTAAGGGTTGGTCATGGAGTAAGTTACTTTGTTTTCAGATATCGTGTTTGTAGGCTGTATACATGATACTCGTACTTGAATTAAATTAACTGATTTTCATGAAACTTGGTACATAAACATTTAGACGTACGGGACACAGGATAGGCTACTTTTTTTCCTTTTTCAACGCGGACGAAGTCGCGGGCGCCAGCTAGTTATATTATATTTTTAAGCAAAATAATGCGCTGCAAACTTTGATAGGTTAAAACCCGGATAAGATAGATTAACTTCGAAAACTTTTCAAAAAAATTTCAAGTACCTAAAGTGCATAACACGCTGAATTTTCTATACTACGAGTAAGTAATATTATAAAAAGATTTGATTGTTTGTTTGTTTGAATTGAATAGGTTCCGAAACTACTGGACCGATTTGAAAAATTCTTTGAATGTTGGGAAGCTATGATTTTATCAGCCAGGAACATAGGCTATCACTACATATTATAAAAAACAAAGTCCTTCCCCGCGTCTGTCTGTTCGCGATAAACTCAAAAACTACTGCACCGATTTTCGTGCTGTTTTCACCAATGGATAGAGTAGTTCTTGAGAAAGGTTTCAGAATATTATTATAATTTATAAAGTTACGCGGGCGAAGTCACGGGCAACAGCTTGTGAATATAGGCGACGGTAGCCACCCATTAAGGCGAGGACATAGCAGAAAAGCGTTATATTCGTCGCCTAGTTTGACTTCTTAGAGTAAAATCATTAGTTAGATAGTAATACAGTGCATAATAGACTGTATGGAAAGAAGTTTGAATCGGGCAGATTTATAAAAAAAAATCCATTTTCTTAAAAAAAAAATTTAGTAAAATACTGCTAAAAAAAACTTCACAGTAATAAAAAATTTCCGTGACAACTACTTTTGTTCTACACTAAAGTTTGAATCGGCTACTTTTATTTCTTTTTTCATATTTTACACAATGTTTAAGAAAAACCTTCCAATTTTAAATCTGTTCGGTTATCCCCGAAAAGTTCCAAAAATTTGTTGCGCAATATTGCACCTTAATTTATAGGATATTAGGTTGTTTTTCAAATCATGGAATTGTTTTTTAAACAAAGTAAAACAATTCCATGATTACTGTTACAAGCGTAACTGTTTTTCCTGAAGTTTCAACTGTGACCCATGGCTCTACAAAAATAAATCTCAAATTTCGATTAAAATACAGTACCTGCGCAGAAGAAGAATTTTTAAAGCGTGGGAAATGCTATCGAAAAATCCACAAACTTCGCGGCTTTTTCCAGTACCGCTATTGGTCGCCAGCTGCCGCCATGTTAGCGAGCGCCGCTTGGCATATTACGTCCGCGTGAGTGCGACAAAACTAACAGGTGCATTGTATTATAAACCTTATAGATATTTTATCTAAGGTTGTAATCGTAAGTTTTAAGCTTTCTTCGTTAATCGTCGTTAATCATACATTCTTTTCTGCGTGAACGAAGATTCACGACGCTCCTTATATCATTCAAGACTAAGTGTGTACTTACTACTGTACCTATTGACGAAAATTTTCCTACCTAATTGATATGTGTCAGCATTCAGTCGGCAAAATCAGAAGTGAGAAGAGACATAAAAGTGATTGTAATTGTTGAGTATAGATATGTAATAAAGGCGAACGATGTTGACTTTATAATATTATAAACAAAGTGTGAGATTTGGCCGCACGGCCGGGCGGCCGGGTTATCTTGCAGGAGCGCCCGTAATTTATTTACATTGCTGTGTCTTTAGCCGCGCATTCCGAACGTGGACCTATCATAGACTAACACTTTAGAGCCGTACAGATGCGACACCAGTCGGATTTAAAAAATATCATTTGATCCTAATTCTTGAGAAAATTTATAGGTTACTAGGCTTTGTCAGCGACTTCGCCCGCATCCGATCGCTACCAAACTTCACATACCTTTTAAATATATAGATTTAACATAATGCTAATAAGCTCTAATCGAGCAAAAAAAGGTCAAACAAAATGCAAAAAAATCCCGTGGTAGCAGAGAATTTAATGTAATGGCCCTTTCCAAGTTCTACATTTAAAAATTTCTCAATTTGTTGACAAAGGATTTTGTCAAGGATCTTATTTTATTTTAGTGTATTTTAAACACACTAAATCAGGTATATTCACCAGGGATAAGCATGAGGTATATTAATTACAGTTTCTTTTTTCACTTGGTTTACTTTTTCGGTTAATACCAAATTTTTTAAAGATCCTCATAAGCGATAGAATAGAAGGCGTCACTCTTGTCATTTTGCAGGGCCAGTTTAACTGTTAGTAACAAAATGTATAAAAATGTATAGTAAAAATACGTATTTCCTTTTTCTAACACATTTACTTATCTACATATTTTTTACATAAAAAGTAATTAGTTTGATTTTATTATATTTTATGTAAAATTAGATACCTAGTTGACACAGAAACAAAGTTTAGAGTCTCTACCTAAATTTTGATACAATTTTTATACATGAAATGAGTCAAAAACAGGAAAAGTTTTTGTACTTTGTATATTATTTGCAGAAAAAAAATGTTTCTTTGAGAAGCCAGGGTGGGTAATTAGTAATATTACAAGGAAGTAAGATAAGTATTTAATAATACCTACTTATATTTAATATATATCTATAAGTAAGAAGTAAAATGTTTTGGTTTGATGTAGAGATTCGCCGAATATTTGGGCGAATGGAAACGAATTAGGTTTAAGTTGATCTGATTAAAAGGCTATTATTATTATTATTATTATTATTATATCGAACCGAATATACGGCGGACTTTTTGCGCGCTACATGTCAGCGGCGTAAGTTGACAAAATAATAGTAAATATACCATGTAACTTAGATTTAAAAAAATCTTATTATAAGAAAAAGATAATAAAATATTATTAAATATTTTTAACATGTAAAATATTATTGTATTTCTATTAAAGCTTGGAAGCTTGTGCGACGTCTGTTTGCGCGGTTTAAAGTTCTTCTCAAATAAATAAATAGAAAAGTACTATAATTTAAGTCCGTAGTCGAGTTTCGAAATGTGAGTATCCTCAATGAGTGCCTCGTCGACTATCCACCCACATGTGTCGTCGCGCGTGTCTGGTCTGCATGCGCACGTCGCTGTGTGCGTGTGGCGCCGCACACACACGAGCGTGCACCTGACGCCGTCGCCCGCCGCCGGTGGCGCCAGCCGCCCCCCCGCACCGCTCGTGCCGCGCCACACCCCTCCAGGGATACCACTTTCTAAATATTCCCCAATTTGTGGATAATATAATTTAAAAAAAAAAAACAAATTCTCACGTTTCAATGCATTGAAAAATGTGCATCAAATACTGTTTCGTTTTTATCATACTAATCGATGCAGTATACGTACCTATTAAATTTACTTAAAATATCTAACTCCTATACTATATCTTCTCTCCTGTACTATAGTATTCATCTTTCTGTACTATAGTAATCTGGTATATATATGCAGATTGAATTGCAATTTGTGATCGTGAAAAACACATAAATCTAATATTTTGAGGAGGAAACACCCAAGCTGTGGACGAGACAATAATCATCTAGGCGCCGTAGGTCAGATTGGAGGTTGTCAACATCTTCAAGGAAGTGATTACACTAAAGATCTTCATATTGTCTGCAAAGCAAAGCAAATTGAAATAATGAATGTCACAAATACAATAAATAGCAAAGGACCCAGCAGAGAACCTTGTGGTACTCCACTCTGCTCAACTGCCCAGCTAGATATACCATAGTTGTTGACAACCATAGCCTAAGACCTATGTAGTGTAAGACGCAAACCATCTTAATAGATTCCCCCTTATACCCAGTTTATACAATTTAGTAATAAGTACAATATGATAAATTCTATCAAAAGCTTTACTATAGTCCGTATAAACTGCATCAATCTGAAAACCCTCGTACAGGCGTCGCGATACTTGTCGCGATTTGTGTACGTAATACGGGGTAAAAGACAAGGGTGCACAAAGCATAGGGATAATTTATTATGAAAGGTGGGGTAAATGTGGATTGAGAGAGGTCGCAATTACACAGTGATCGGTGTGCGGCGGGCGCGTCAGCAGTCAGTCCGGCCGGCGATCGGAGAGGCGGAGAGCGGGGAGGCGAGTGCGAGTCGCGTCGCAAGTTGATTCAGTCGAGTGGGAGCACGCGGCGAGTGATGTCGTGCAATGAGTGTATTTGTGTCGCGTGGCGCGGCCGGCCGCGCGATTTGTGACGCCGACGGCGGCATGTGATGTTCCGAAGACGCGCGCTGCGGCGGCGGCTGGAAGAGGCCGGCGCGCCTCAGGTGCCGGACGAGCAGTTACGGAAGCTCGCGAGAGCCCTGGACGCCGGTCCTGGCGCCGGAGAATGCGTGCCGGCCGGCCACACAGCCGCTCAACTCCGCCTGGCGGTCGCTCGCGTCTACCGGTTCCCCGAGGTCCGCGACGCGACCGAGCTCAAGCGGCTGCCACTCTGTCGGGAGCAGAACTGTTGCAACCCCTACCACGTGAGCCGCATCTGCAAGCCTGGTACGTGTCTACGTGATGCGAGTGAGAGTGCGTAGGTACGCCGGCGCGTAGAGGCCGTTCACACGTGCAACAAGTGCATCCGATCCAATGCCCTCACTAAACAAATACCGCTTTTCAAATTGGAACGCGCGGTGTTTGTTACCAGCCAGCTATTGTTTACGTCAAAACTGTTCTGTGCGAACAAGATGCTTTCGGGAGTACCTACGTAGTTTGATAGCATTGCATATTATGTGGTTTTTTCTTTAAATCTTTAGATATTAAAAAAAAAACAATCGGCAATCAATTGATTAGTTCGGTGAAGGCTTTAGAGGTTATTGTTCATCATGTTTATCAGTGCAAATCTTTATCAGCGTTATCTACGCTACCGTTGCCTTATCTGAGGTTACGTGTTCTGTGGCGTCATGGCTCATGCTCACATATTATTATCCAAAACGTTCTTAATTGAATCAAGAAACTAGTTTTTATTGAAGTTATTACAAGTGTGATTGGTATTATAGCATAGGGTTGACTAGCAACTGAAAAGTTGTAAACATTTTGCTGTCGGCCGAATCTATTTTTAGAATCTGACATCAGACAAGTATAGTGTTATTTTATCAAAATTATTCTAAAGGTCACACACACGCTTTCTTTTAATTGCATAATACGTAAACATTACATTATAAACGTAACGAAACGTAAATGTTTGATGAATCGTTTTTATATATTGTTGCACCTTCACTAAATTTTTTGTCATATTTCTACACTATTTTCTGTTTTATTTCGATCTAAGACATAGGGATTAGATTCAGGGTTGGAATTAGAGGGTTGGTTGTCAATTGGAGAATTTACATTATATTACCAGCTAGCGACCAGCCCTGACTTCGCACGATTTTTAAATTTTTAAAAATAGTTTTTTAGCGAATACCTAGTTACTTTATAAAATAAACCTATGTTATGTTCCATCTGTTCCTTTCAACTTTCTCGACTTAGTAGGTAGTTTTGGCTGCGCCTTGATATTATTGTTAGGACAAAACTGTTTTCGGTTCCTTTATAGTGTTTTTACTTTATTGGAATATGACCATAAAAAAAGGTGAAATAGCGTTCGTTTTCTGTGGATCTAGCATGAGTTTATGATGACCGCACTCGCTAAAACTTTTATATGGAAAACTGGCCTGTTCCTGGCTTCGCACGGATGCAAATTATATACCAAAACCTTCTTCGAGAACCACTCTATCCAGTGGTGAAAACAACATGAAAATCGTTGCAGTAGTTTTTGAGTTTATCGCGAACAGACAGACAGACGTGGCGGAGGATTTGGTTTTATAATATGTAAAACCGCTATCACTATTCAATTTGAAGGAAACCAATTTAGGAAATCGGAAGGTGTAATCGCAGTTAGAACAGATTGGTTCCAATTTAGATTTTAGTTTCTATTTTCAACTCTATAACTTCGATTTAGAAATCAATTTAGTGTAGTGTGATCAACTAGTTCACAACTTATGTTCCTAAATTTGTTTCTTTCAAATTGAATAGTGCCGCTTAAGGATTGTCAATTTGACACTGACAATTGACACTTTTCCATACAATAACGAGTGCGGGCATCATCAAACTACTACAACATGGAACCCGCGTGCCATACAAAACACTACGAATTTTATGGAACATTTAAAAGTGACATATGCGTAGAGCATGAACTGTCATTTAAAACAAAACAAACATAATAATAAGTACGTAATTTAAAGAAAATGTGACTTTACGTCAACCCATTAGAGTTTAAAATGAAATAGTAGAAGTTGATCGTTACTACCTTTTACCATTGACGCGTGAAGGCAAGAGTCCGCCATGATTCTGTCAAAGGCGTTCTTTTTATGTGCCGCTTTGGCATTTGTGACATAAATTCCATTGTAGTATTTCGATGGCGGGCATTATAAAGTCATATTAGAGGCAGTGATGTGTAGAGGCTTTGGCTAGAACAGTGCACACTGCACAGCGAAGTGAGTGCGAGGGTGAGTGAGGCACGCGCAAGCGATAACTAAAGTAGACAAGGCACAAGGTCACAGCGCTGGCGCCGGCCTGCCGCGACGCACGGACGACGGCTGGCGGCGCGCGCAACCCGTTAACTTTTTAATTCGCCAGCCAAACACAAACGCCGACAGCCTTTCCATATTTATGCCACAGAGCACAAAAATTCCTACGCACAATATTACTGACGTGACTCATTTAAATGAACACTACTTAATTAATTATAAGCACGTGAGAAAATACATTTCATTGCCGACATTAACAAAATATAACAGTAAAAGAGAAATTAATGTACTCTAGAAAATTAACAAAGTTAAAAAAAAAACAGTCATGTACATAATAAATTCTCATTCTAAACTAACTTCGTAGTTTCTACATCGGCGCGCGCAACTTACAGATTTACAAGCTTTAAAAGCTATAAAACTTAGCTATCCGTCAATCGTATGAAAGGGCAATTTTATTCAACATTAAATGTTTGAGGTTTAGACGCCTAGTTTACTCAATTGGAATGTCTTAATTCTACTTTAAATTGTTATAGGTATTAGTTTATTTAGAAAATACACCTAGTTACTAGAAGAAATTCTTAAAATTATCGTGAAAATCGCATTAAAATTGTTGTGCAACTTAGCAAACATTTTGCTGCGCATGCGTCTTTAACTAATAACCGCAGGTTTCTTTTAATTGATGTTGCGATCTTATAAATATCGATAGAATTTTAATAGTTTAAAAGTTCCCTTTTGATTGTCCGTGACATCAACTCACGCGCATTCGCCTACAAACCGCCACCTACACCGACTTGTACTTGGGAGCCATGTGTGGGAGTATTGACAATAACTGTTAGCATATTAATTAAGAAGAAAGTTAAGAAAAATATGAATATTAATGTCGAATAAGATGCGTAGGACTCCAAGGGCTCCGGCGGACATTGGATCGGAACAGAAAAAGTACCTAGTACCTAAGAAAGAAAATAATTGGTCCTTCGAAATGTCTACTTGAAAATGTCAAAGTTTTTACCTACTTACACCATACATTTGTAAAAAGTTTAAAGGCACAACAAGCGGCGGAAGTACAAAGCCACGTCTCGATTAACTTGTCCGTCAGTATAAAAATCTTTACCTGTGTATTTTTTGTCTTTGCCTGAACCGCGCGCCGCGTCATTTCTCATTTCAACAACTTTCGCGCCGCGGCTTCCCATCCTTTATATTTGGCCACTTCCGTATAACTCCGTATAATAATTATTGTCGCAACGTACAAAATTCTGTACCCAAAGTATATTTTCATCAATGCTAAATTTCTTCTTAGGAATCAGTATAATGCAACATCCAATCAGTCCGCCATAAGCGTGCGAAATGTGAATGGTTGAATTTTACATCTCCATTCACAAGCCTTAGATTTTAATTGTATTTAAACCCCGTAGAAATTTTGTTAACTATTCGAGTTTTACGATCGCACTGATCGTAATTGTCAGTTTAATCATCGACACTGTTTATTGTTGTACACCTGCTTCGATTGATTGATCATCTACTTTCCGTATTAAAGCAACCCTATGATACAGCTTTTGGTCTAATCACTCTTTTTTTATGTTATCTACTTATGAGTTAACGTTAAATTCGCTTAATTATTATACAGTTGTTAATCATTAATATTAAATTATTTATTAAAGACTGACACGCAAACACACCTTCGAAACCCACAATATTTGGAACGAGCATATTCATAAAAGTTAGCTAAATTCCAGTAAAAATTGAAACTCTTGCCATATTGATTAACTTATTTACAAAGGTGCAAAGTTTGTATGATATTCAACTGTCAATTATTGCTAGTTTAATCCAGGAATAAATTTAAAAAAGAAACTTGTCCTACCCCAGGTTTCACGTTATGCCTAAATATTACATATATCCATATCTGCCAATAACCGTACTTAATTGTTTGTGTGAACCCTAGAGTAATTCCAGCTAGTTACTTCATACAAATTTAATCATCAAACCAAATTTTTTTAATGTAAATACATAAACTAGAATCACGCTAAAATAGAGTTCAGAATATATCTGGAGCGTGATCACGTATCGGGTGGCGGCGCCAACATCTAATAGAATAACATTTTTTGTAAGAGTCGTGTCTTTTTACGAGTAAACCCGATCACCGAGAGAAGGGGCATCCTTATCTTATCGGAGGCGTCGCGACGCCGCCGACGACGGCTCACGGGATCAAATCGTCACCCCACTGTCCAAACGAGCGTCATTAACCGGACAATTAAACCGGCAGCTGTATCGGATTTTATCGAGCCCCTTAACCACCATTTTACAAGTGAATTACACGCTGTTTCACCAAAATTTTAACGATGTCGTCTACATAGACATTAGAGGTGGCCGTATAAGAATTGATCTGTTGATGTGCGCCGGAGTGGCGGCACGACGGATATTTATTTAGCCATAATTGCTTGTCGGCTGGCTGGCGCCGGCGCCATGTCGCGCCGTGCGGGGCGGTGGAGGGGGCGCGCGGCGCGGAAGCGACGGCTGCGCCCGCGCAGGTACGACCGACACTATAGTCTGTACTTCAACTCGAATTTCGTGATCGGCTTTTTTTCGTTATTGTAGTCTCCTCATGTTTTTGGCTTGTTTTGTGTCGAATTCGTGAATGGTCTTATTATCTTCGACGGATAATGGCGGAGAACTTTTAAATCGAAATGTCGTCTGTTTTTTTTTTAATAGTTTTAATATAGTTTTTTAATATATTTTGTAAATTTAATGTCTAGACTCTAGACATTCATTTTTGTTAGCAATACTTACTTAACTAGTTTAGTACATATTTTTCTTTTGTTAAATTGATTTAAAATTAGTTAGATAGATTTGGTTGGATAGATATTGCCAGTATAGATACCGTGACAACTATATTTACTCAATTATTATTCATTGAGTCTGGAACTAGCAATCTTTATTTCATATTTATTTATTTCTGTTTAAATTATTACAGAAGTTAGTATTTTCCTAACTAATGTAAGTACCTCCCAACCTGAAGGTACTTACATTAAGTTTTCATAAAATTTGGTTGAAATGTCTCAACCAATGGTACATACCATTAATTAATTAATTTACCAATTTGTACCATTGGCTGAGAAAGCCTTGAAATACAAGAATGTTTGTTTCGGTGAACCTATTTGCCTATCTTTTCTAATCCCTTGTTGATTTTAACTTTTTATCGTTGAGTCACAGTCTAACAATTTTGAATGTTATTATAATCTGAAATGTATTACTTACGGGAAACGGGCTAGATTTATTGCGTGGAATTTATGGACAAATAAACTCCCTGAATGGCACCTGTGTCAGACAAAACCGGTTCCTGTCTTCGGAGGCTCCTGCTAAACTGGAAAATTTGCGACTTTAACATTTAAACACGTTCGATTGATAAAATGAAAATGTCCATCAGTAAATTTCATTTTGGTACCTATTTTTATTTATTAAACAATTTCACACGAGTCAATAAAATTATTATGACAAAATATAGGTATTTTGGTTCATTAGGGTGACGATTACAATTTACTCATTTGTTTTCAATTACGGAATTGTTACGTTACATTACGCCCGCCTCATATAATTTAATATTTAAAAAAAAAATATTGAATTAATTTCAAATATGTACTTCAAATATGTGTGAGTCAATCGATCTTTCTTTTTAGGAGTTTCTCTAAATAACATTGTAAGTAATATTCATAAGGCACGTTGTTAGAAAAACTAAGTAAATTAAGCAAACTAGTGGAACATCAATAGTTCACAGCGTACGCCAAATAATGTTTTAATAAATTTTATTTTAATTCGTTTTATAAATAAAATAGAGCCTTTGTAATACTCGCTGATAAAGTAGCTTTTATAGGCGAAAGAATATTTGAAGTCAGTAGTTTTTGAGTTTATCCACTACAAACAAACATTACACAAAAAAAATCAAACTTTTCCTCTTTATATTAAGTGTAGAAGAACAAATAAGGAGGTTTATTTTTGACCCGGTGGTAACTAGAATATTTTAATGTTTGACGATTTATAAATAATTATTAGTTACTTGTAATTTTATAATGATAAAAAAATACTTTTCGCATTACGAATTTAAGAATCATGATGGGAAATCCTATGTCAATATCTGTAAAGAAATAGAAAAATATACATACTTACTTGATTAGATTTTTTTATATAAATTCGGTTGTACAAGTTGTAGGTACCTACATATTGTGAATATGAATGATTTTGTTGATTGTTTATATTGTAATGTATCGGCACTCGGCCTCGGCACTCAATTCTATACTGAGATTTGCATCATCAAATAGTTCCGTATTCTAAATGCGTCACTTGCGTTTTCCGGTGCGCTATAGCTGCCCGTCTGACCTATCTTATACTTTCAGAAACACCATATTTAATTTACGACAAGGACTAACTTCAGACCGAACACAATTTTTACCAAAATGACCGCAACCTAATATATTGGGGATAGTCTCATATGGTTTAAAACGCAGGTGGTCTATGGTAGTAACATGTCTAACTGTATTTTTGTCAAATTTTTGTAAAGTTTGTTTTTTAATCTCAGACAAAAATTACATTACATGTGACATGCGTTACATACATTACATGGTGTCATTATATGCAAACTTGAGATTTGCATGTGTCATTTTTGTCTCTGAGATTAAAAAACAGACTTTAGCTCTTCGAAGATAACCGAACAGATTTAAATTTGGATTTTTTTTCTTAAATATTGTGTAAAATATGAAAAAAGAATATGAAAGATGAATATGATATGAAAGAAAAATATGAACTTTTGTGTAGAACGTAAGTTAATTAATAAGCCTAAAACAAAAGTAGTCACGGAAAATTTTTATTACTGTGAACAGTAAGTTTTTTTTAGCGGTATTTTATTAATATTTTTTTCATATAGTCTATTATGCACTGCATTATTATCTATTATAGCTTGTGATTTTAATCTAAGAAGTCAAACTAGGTGACGAAAATAACGCTTTTCTGCTAATGTCCTCGCCTTAATTAATTTTAAGCACTTACTTAGCAACCGAAGCAATATCATACAATACGAGTATATTGCTATTATTTCACGGTTTGCCTAATTGGGACTGCGATATGCGTAGGCTTATTTCTGAACTCTGTATGCATAACTTAGGCTAGAATATTCGTATCAACATATTATTTATATTTAACTGTATTTAAACAATTAAATATTCTTGGTTTTGATCGAAAAAATAAACCTCTTTGATGATTTTACGATTTAAAAGACGATATTATTACATTTTATAACTATCATAAAAATATTTCAAATACCTTGAAAATTTTTAACGTTCTTTCGGGTCCTTACGAAAAATATGTCAGAAATAAGTATTGTAAGATGTTTAGATTAATATTTTTAAACAATTAAGACAAAATTGTTTAACAAAGCTAAAAAATTGTCTCCTAGATATAGAGGCTCATAGATTCCCTTAAGTAAGGAAGGAAGGCTTCATTGCGAAGGCAACCCCGCGGACGTGGGTGCAAGCGACGACGTCCGTTCGGCGCCATCCGACTTGTTTATAATTCGGCCGAGCTATTTCGGGCGATTCACAAGCGCCCGCGCAACGCAACACTGCCTGCCTAAAAAACTCTTTCCTTTACTCAACTATAAACCACTGTGTGACAACTACACGTCATATCATTAACTTTTTGAATCTGTCTGTCTGTTCGCTATAAATTCAAAAACTACTGCACCAATTTTCATGCTGTTTTCACCAATGGATAGAGTGGTTCTCGAGGAAGATTTTAGTACATATATCTATAATTTGCAGAAAAAGTGCAGTTTTTTTTTCTACTGTTTTAATTTTTTTAAATAACTAATTCACTTTTAATAAATTATGGTTAGCAAACTAAATCTTAACTTAGTTAAGTTTAGTATGTAGTAAACAATTACTAACTAAATCACTAATCAATATTTTCATGAAATGATTTTTAATTAACATAATTTAAAAAAAAATAGATGAAATTAATTATTACCTATTTTTTTTAATAGTGTTTAATAATATTAAATTTAAAAAATGTGTATTGCAATTTCGAGTCACATTATAACTATTAAATACTCATTAAATATTATGATGGTTTGTTGTTTTGTTGGCAGACCTTCTACATATTAGCTATGCGACCAATTTTGATGCAGTTTTATTTTAACTATGATTTACAGATAATCTTTTGAAAGATTTTTATGCATCTATTAGTATACATATGCGATCGCTATGGTATGGTGTAAGTAATGGAATGTTTCCTAAGTCCCATAGCACTTGATAGTCGTGCAGCCGTCGTGGACCGGTTTGTCGGTTACCTACATAGTAATCGAAGGACAAACGTACAGACAACGTACGGTATTTATTGCTATAGATTGAATGCTGAGATTAATTACACATGCCGGGCCTCCAATACTCGCCTACCGTTGTACATTTATCTATACCTCATCAACAGACATTCCATTGGACGCCTATCCAATTTAAACCCTATATAAATCTAACACGGCCCATTCTTCATTGACAGATTCCTTCAATAATTGAAACACGATATATCACCGCGCCCCGATCGAATCTCAACCTTATCACGCGCCCTTAAGATATATTAGGACAAAAAGTTGAATATGCCAGTTGAGAATGAACTGATGATTTCTAATTAGGAAACAATTAGAAATATACACTTTATGCCCGTTTAAAACAGAGTTTGTTTTCCCGTAAACGCTTTTATGTATATGTGACGTAACACTTTTAAAAGAATTTTCAGTCACGCCACTCATACTCGTAAGTCGTAAATATAGCGGCTTCCTTACACGAAGAAGGTAAGATAATGTTGACAATGATATAAGTGAATATCGGCTTTATCTTGTTTTTATTACGATCCAATTTTGTTAATTCAAGTTTGCGGCTTGTTCACACAAACATTGTGATATTATTTATATCTTGGGCAGTAACACTAGGGGCTTAGGGTCATTTACTTTTTTTTTCAGTTTCAAGTGTGGGGAATGCTTGATTTTCCAAAGATTCGTTGCAAAATAAAAACTTCTAAAAATGTGGTGTGGTTGTTCGTTTTTGCTACGTGAATATTATGTACGTTACAATTACAAGCAATATTTTCTTTGAGCGTATTATATTTATACTAGCGACCCGCTCCCGACTTTGCACGGGTGCATTTTTTTCTGCAAATTATCTATATAACTATAAAAACTTTACCCCAGTACTACATACAAGGACAGAGGGACTATTTTAAATAAAGATTTTCAACGAATTCGAATATACCATAATTATATACGTAACACCAAAAAAATCTTTGATCTATTGAGTGATGTAATTAAATTTTGTATGTAGATGATAAATAACATAATGTACTACAGCATCAATCTGTACCTATTATGTTATTAGATACTTTTTTGAATTGTCTCTCACTATAGAAGCAAATTTAAAGATATATGTATTCACATAAAAATAATAGTTAATGACAGACTTGGAATCTAGTTTGCTGGTTAGGGAAATGTCAATCTTGTGTTTTTTTAAAAAAAGCAATTCTTGGAACAGTTAAAAGGAAAAAAAAGTGATTTATTAACGTATCCGTTTGATTTAATGCATCAACAAACGATAATTTTATCGGTATGCGCATGCGCCGCGTACGGAATTTTTATTGACTCTCCATCGCATGGGTGCACGAGTGGGTACACTCGTAATGTCCAGTAAAAATCCAAAGCGAACGCCTCGTTTCCTGAAATGCGATGCATTAAAAGTTCCATTTAAAATGCACGTGCTCACTTCGCCGATTGTTTTGACATTACTCGCGTATTCATCGTTAACTTCTTCTCAGAACGCACCCGCTGCATACTTTATAACTAAGTCTTAAAGGCTGCGGCACATATGTGACGGTTTCACGCCGCGCTTTATCTCGTGTCCAGTACAGTTCAGAGGGCCAGGTGGCTAACGTGTAGCGCTGCTTCATTCCCATACAAATTGGCATTTACGCGTTCGACGAGTTTGATAGAGTAAAACTCGCACTAGGCCCCTAGTACACTAGTTTTGGTACTAGAGACGTAGCGCTGATAAAATGGAAAATTTAAAGAGATTTTTGTTTATCTGGCATTGTATTGTATTTCCCGTAATTTTATTTGAAAAATAACATTCATGAAATGGAATGCTATGTGAAAAATATAATACAATCTATCGGCGTTTTAAAGCCGTCATATGTGTGCGGCGAACTTTATTCAATATAGAAATTCAATTGTATGCGAAATTGAAGAAACGTACACCTACTTTTGAAAACGGTTGTGTTGACATCACGTCGTAGCTGGCGCCGTCTCACAATAATTGTAAACCACGAAGCGATTCGGAATTCTAAAATCGAATTAGTACTCGAAAAAAAAAATTGTTTCGAAAATATTTAACTTCGTCTTATTTATCTGTCAAATCATAATCTCTAATAACTAATAATACATAAAGCTGAAGAGTGTTTGTTTGTTTGGTTGTACGCGCTAATCTCAGGAACTACCTACTTGGTTCAAATTGAAAAATTCGAACCAAGTAATAATACAATTATAAATATATAGGCTATAGAGAACGCGGACGAAGTCGCGGGCACCAGCTAATGAGAGATAAATTGTAATGAGCAAAAATATTTTATATTAGTTGGCGCTCGCGACTTCGTCCGCGTTTAAAAAGAAAAAAGTAGCCTATCCTGTGTCCTGTACGTCTAAATGTTTATCTATTAAGTTTCATGAAAATCAGTTAATTCGTTTAAGAGTTATGGAGGAACATACACACATACAATACCTACACTTACAGATTTATTATTAGTATTGATATCCAACCAACTTACTCGTATATTAATTTTTTAGTTCAAATTGCATTGGAATGTGGCAAAATTATTTACTGTTTTGGACATCAGTAGAGTTTTATGTCGAGAATCGAATCTTGTCTGGTGAAGTTATTTTTAAATGTCTATACTTAATTATTTCCTGGCAAAACTATTTATTGTTTTGTCAAAGATTTTCACTTTATGTAAACCAATAAATATTCCTCAAGTTTCTGCAGAATCATCTAATGCTCTCGAGGAAGTTCGAACCTTGATTATAGACGATGGCTAAGTTGTATGGATAAACTAGCGACCTGCTCCCGGCTTCGCATTATATTTAGTAGTTTTGTTTTTATATGTATAGATTAGACTTCAAAGAAAATTTTCTCCTATTCAGCCCTAACATATAACTAGGATTCTTCCAGACATCATCAATCAATACTAATAATAAATCTGTAAGTGTAGGTATTGTATGTATGTATGTATGTATGTATGTATGTATGTATGTATGTATGTATGTATGTATGTATGTATGTATGTATGTATGTATGTATGTATGTATGTATGTATGTATGTATGTATGTATGTATGTATGTATGTATGTGTGTGTGTGTGTGTGTGTGTGTGTGTGTGTGTGTGTGTGTGTGTGTGTGTGTGTGTGTGTGTGTGTGTGTGTGTGTGTGTGTGTGTGTGTGTGTATGTATGTATGTATGTATGTATGTATGTATGTATTATGTGTGTGTGTGTATGTGTGTGTGTGTGTGTGTGTGTGTGTGTGTGTGTGTGTGTGTGTGTGTGTGTGTGTGTGTGTGTGTGTGTGTGTGTGTGTGTATGTATGTATGTCGTATGTATGACGAAGTCGGGGGCGCCAGCTAGTTTATAAAAACACATTAATTTCGAATGCCTCAATTTTGCATTTTTGTGATCCGAAGATATCTTATAAAATTGTCTCTGATTATATGTCTGGTAGAAATGACATCCAGTCTCTCTTAAAAAAACCTTAGAGGTTATAATTTTTACGTATATATTACTTGAAGGTTTTATACCCCATTTCGGCTGTAACTACCATAATTGCCGGACGGTCTGGTATCTGGTATCCTTTATACCTGTACCGGTTATGTGATGTTTGTTTTAAAATTGTTTTAGTTTTTTTTTGTGGGGTACACATGCGCCGGCGCAGCCAGCAGACGGAGATTATTAGTTTTAGAAAATTGATAAACCTGTTCCGAGATTTCTTATTCCACAAACACTAATTTATTCAGTAAATGTTTCATTAAGTGGTCTCGCCGACCTGTTTGTCCTAATTTATTTTTAATTCTAAAAGGCCACTTTGTTCGTGTAGTCTCTTTTAAAAGTACAAAAAGATACAGAATAGGGAGAGTTAAAATTTGTCCTACTCTGAAATAGCTATGTTAGTAAATATTATCGTAAAGTTACATCAGTAATTTTATTGAAATACTATACAATAAGGCCAAGGCGACGTTGCGAGGAGATACTTTACATCTCTTGGCAGAAATATATTTAGAAATTCTATGCTTATTATTTTCAGGACCCTTGGGCTACAATTCAAATATGACATTGTTATAGGTGAAAATCCATATCCATAACAACAACACATTTTCATGTAGTTATTTGACAGTAGTTCTTCAGTAAGAAATAAGAGTGTGCCCTACCCTATCACTGCTAGATTTTATTTTATTTATTTACTAAATAATTCGTATTTTTTGTTACAGAAACCCCTCCACCACCTTACACCCGGTACGCGATGGATGACGTCAAACCCATCAAACGTAAGTGTTACTAACTATTTGGTTACTATAATATAACTGTGTAACAATCAACCTGAGCAATCAACTAAGTAAGTCGCCTAATTATTGGTTAAAATTCCACCATGGTCAGAAAAAAATCCTAACTCGTTCCAAAATTATTTTTTATGGACGATTAATCACAAAAATTCCAAAGTTTTCGCTTGCAATTTTCCTTTCGCAGGTGGAAAATTCGGGGTCTATTTTGGATCACACTTCTTCGCTCAGTTTTGTCTTTTATGGACACACTGAAAATAAGCTTATAAACCTAAAATTAATTAATTATCCAAAACATCGTTTTAAAAAGTTAATCTGTATTCGTTTTTTTTTTGGTATGAGACATTAATCTACCTACCAGGTTGAGTGCATGATGATGCAATGTAAATGGCCGATTGGACCTGACGAGATTGACGGCCGCCATTCGATTTAAAAAAGGCGGGAGATCGAGGAATCCGACCGCAAACCGGCGCCCGCGCTGCTTCCTGGAAATTAGGGATAACTAGTGTAGAGCCTCAAAGCTGGGACTATTCTTATCGATATTTTTTTTTAAAATCCTTAGCACTTTTCTGCTATTTATCCACTATTTACAAATAATTTAATGTTTTATTATATTATGCACTCGGCTTAGTGCATCCTTCGATAGGCGATTTTTTTATTATTATTTTCTTTTTAATGTGTGGGACTTTTACCGTACAAACAAAGGTATATCAGCTCAGCTCCATTATCCTCGGTTACCGGTGACTTTAAATGACAGTTAGGCGCTAAATATAGAACACTAATTGCCACCACGATAAAGCCATATTCTAATCTCGTTCGGCCCTTCAAATCTGATTTTTTTCGATTTGGTAGCGCGCTAACAAATTATTTATGAATTCAAGATAAGGCGGGCGAAGCCACGAGTTATATCTTTTAATAAAGGTACTTTCATAATTTTCTGTTACACAAAATTACGAATGCCTCAAAACACAATTTGTGCGTCACCCCGTTTCTAGTTGTACATATAATTTTACAAATAGATAACGATTGTGATAACATCGTGTGTTTCGTTCGAAAACATTGTTATCTACACTAATTAAATAGTGACATATCGGGAGCGAGCCGATCGCAGCACGGCCTGCGCACGAGCATCGAATCTAGCTGTCAGTACACTCAAATCATCCATTTCCTGATATAATTGAAAATGTTTCATAAGTTCATTTCGGTTAGCAACAGTGTTATTGGCGGAACTCTTCTACTTGAATATTATGGGGGATACCTAACCTATGTCCAATAGCGGATGTTAGCACAGGATTGTCACTGGGTCACGTCCAGAATGATGACGGTTTGTTGTCTCACTGATTGACTAACTTTGTCGACAATTATTGTCTGGTGATACTACGCCTGTCAAATATCTACCAAAAATGTTCCTATCGATTAACGAAGTGTCGATTATCGATTGTCGTTGTACAGCCCTAATAGTGTGGCGAGTTGGGTCCCTCGGCCCTCGGCCTGTGCGCGCATTCCAAAGCCAACCGCCATTTTTAACTACATTATTAATGTTTACGGGCGGCTCGGCAAACACCGCACTGGCCTTTTTTAAATGCACCGGCACCACGCTGCGGGGAGGATATATTTGTTTTTAATAAAGTATACGTTCAGATGAAATCTCCGTATCAACACGGGGACCGTTTCAATCAACAATCGAAGATTATTCTATTCTAATACTATCCGCTGATGATATGTGAAGGAATTCGATGATGTCATAGAATCGGCGCGTGACACCTCCGACTACTTATCTCGATCACTATAGATTCTTATTTTTCAATCATAATAGCCTTAGCGATCAGGATTGATTCTTGAAGTTGCATATCTTGACACTTGGTGACAAGCAGTTAGAGTGCAATTTTTAACTAGATAACTAGTAATGCGTTGATGAATTAAGAATATTATGAGATAATGTTCATCCGCATTATATTGCAATATTTGCAGCGTTTAATTTTTTTTTTGTTGGTGTCAGTTAGTGACATAGCATTGAAATAAGTCAAAGTAATGGCCTAAAAGCTTACATTGATAATCTTTCTACAAAAATAAGAAGCAATATTAATTATTTGGAATGAAAAAATAATTTTTTTAATTATTAAAAGTATAGAATCACAGAGACCTGTTCTAATCCATTGTCAATTTAGCCCTAAAATCTGTCAATGTTCCCCTGGAAGTCAAAATAAGTTTGATGGTACCATATGATAGTCGGCGCACTGGCATTTCTAAAGTTCTATAATTCGTGGCAATAATATTTGTGGAATTCCAGAGGGCAAAGCTAAATTGCAAAATTAAATTGACAAAGATTAAATTGACACATTTTATTTAATTGAATATTCCTTTATTATATTTTTAGGAGCGAAAAAGCAACCAGAAAAACATATTTAAATGAATTTTTATCCCATACGTCACAGGAAATACCGGGGTTGCAATCAATGCGTTCAATGTTGGGGTGCAAAAGTCTACTCTTTATTGCGCCGGGATATTCCAGGCTTCATCATAGGGTTTCCCGTGGGCTTGAGCCATTCTCTAGACTAGACATACTTCTCTCCCCTCATATTAATTCTTGTAATGGACATTTTTATATTGTAACACTTATGAGTTAATACTCAATTTGCAGTTAATTTAATAGTCAAGAAAATTACCTACTGATAAAAAAATAGTTTCATACAGAAACTTAGTTTTAGCTGAAACCACTCTATACCCCAGTTAAGAGTATATCATACCCTAGATATTAAGTACCTGATTCGTCATCAATTTTAACATCCTGTCGGATGAATGGGCTCTTCGGCCCTTCCCTTTTTTTCTGATACGGTTGACATTGAAATTCCGATAGTGTCCATTTACGGGTCTTTCTCACGTGCTTCCCCGAACCCATTCATTCCATTTACATTACAAATTTAAATTTCGTCAAAAAAACGTGTGGCGCACTCGAAATTGAACTCTAAAGTGATAGATATAGTGTCAATGTTCGCTTTGGGCAAGTGTCGTTGAGTTTTTGTTGGTATCGGCGCGGTGCGTCTCGATAAAGACGAGTGTCCATTAACATTATCGTGCCGTTATCACGGGCCGGCGGTTCGCTCGGCGCCATCTCTTAATACCAAATATATATCTGGGCGTTTGTTTTAGTTCTCATATCAGCTCATGTGGGCGTTCATTGTTCAGTCGCCTTTTACAAAACCACTGTTAAGTCTTCGTAAATCAAACCCCAAAATACCTGGATGTTAATATTTTATTATTAACAAAACTATTAAGTTGGACTAAATTTCATATAAAATAAGTTTCTTGGAGAAAACGGAAGTGTTGATATAATTTTTTTTATTTTTGATAAGCAGAGCCAATTTTTCCCAAGTATAGTCAGTGCCCATTGCTACGCACTTGCAGCAACTGTTGCTTGTGTCATACGCGACGGTAGCCACATACCATCAAGTGGACCGTCAGTCTGCCTTATTTAAAAAGTATATGAATTTACAAATAATGATTTGTTTTACTTATTTGTTTATGGAGAGTAGTTGTTACAAATATCGGATATTTGAGTAATGTGCGGTTGCTTAGTGGCGGGGTCATCGGTATTTTATCTAAAACTCTTACTGAGAACTCGATTTCGGTGAATTTTTTTTTATCTCATTTATAATTTATTTATCAGAATTAATTTGTACGTTGTTATACACGATTTATAACATAAGTGTCAAAGTTAAACAATTTTTAATATTAAAATTCATACTAATCAACGTCACATTAAATTATAGGTTGACTAACTTTTGTCCGCGACTTCATCGCTTTCTCTTAGGCATTAAAATAATTATTGTTGCACTGTATTTTTGTCATTCGAACAGTCCTTTTTTCCTGATTGAAAGATACCCTATGTCCCTTTCTGTATCCCTGACAACGTCTATCCAAAATTTCAACACGACCGATTGAGTAGGCGTGAAAGCGTAACAAACAAACAAATTCACTTACGCATTTATTAGTTAAGATTCTTCCTCACACAAAAGCTTGAGCCAAAAGACATTATAGATGACAGTTATTTGACAGTGCCATTCTGTAAAGATGCCTTTTACTCTCCAAAGTTGTTGGATTTTGTTTATATTATATTTCACAACGCGCAGGAAACTGTTAACAATAATATTGTTAAATACATTGATTGTTATAATTATAAAGCACCGGTTAGCGTTGGGATTGTACAAATATAATGTGGCTTACACGTGTGAGTACCTCTCCGTTTTGTTGTTACTAGAAATTACTAGAAATGTCTAGAAAATATTTTAGAAAAATCTCCTGCAAATTAAGAATCAAACGCGTAGGTAACCTTTCTTTAAAAATTGATGAAATATGCCCTGAAAGCTAAACAGAAGTATTTTTCATTTGCAATATGACAACCTTATGCATTTTTTATAGTTTTTCTGTCTTCCTATCGGTATGTTAATTCCCGAAACGGCTGAACTAGCTTAAAATAGGTTAACAAGCTTAAAAATTTAATACAGATAATCCCTATATTAAAATAAAGAAAAACATGTTTGTTTGATAGGTGTGGTATATTTTGTTTACGTGTATAACATATAACTATAATTTATATGTAGGTAGGTACATAGTTGTAGTTAGTAGTTGTCGCTTATATTGACCTTGATTTAATCGCGAATATGCAAAATAACTGATATTAACTTATAAATATTTAAAAGTTTTGTACAATCAATACTGAATTAAGTTAAGAAAAATATTTTAAACTAGCTGGCGCCGGCGACTTCGTTCGCGTTAAAAAAGAAAAAAATAGCCTATCCTATGTCCTGTACGTCTAAATGTTTATGTACCAAGTTTCATGATAATAAGTTTAATCGTACAAGAGTTATGGAGGAACATATATACATACATACAATACCTACACTTACAGATTTATTATTAGTAAGATAAGATAAGATAAGATTTATTATAGTATTGATGATTAGTATAGATTAAGTTTTGTGAGCTATGTGGGTTGTTCCAAACATTACTATTAGTTCTACGTGTAAAACTATTTGGACAAAAAATTCCAACTACATCCATCCAACTATAGCATAGTATGACAGATTGGATTCGAATAATTTTAATGGAACATGTCCAAACTGTTCTACTATTTTCATAATAGTGGCCAACATTACCTAACGACTCTTCCAGCTTAAAGAGCTTGAAGAGTCATCACTTCATCGGTAATTTTAGTAATACTTACTACTACTGGTTAAATAGTATTTTATCGTAGGTAATACAGACTCATTGTGGACTTGGTCAAGTCACAAAACGTCTAGCATAGATCTTTTCATAGAAATGCGTTGATGAAGGTTATATGTCCATATGAATGATTACATACCTTAAGATCGTCGATTTAAGACATTTTTGGAAAATAAAAAGCTGAAAAAGGTGTTATACATGTACAGTTAAGTTTAAAAGCAGAAAGTGCAGAAAAGTTTACTTTTGTTAATGGAAGAGGGAGCTATGTATGACTTTTTTAAAAATTAAATAATAGAAGTGTAATTGCTATCATACCATTAATATTTTAGGTTGTTTACACAACTTTGCATCATAATTTAGTAGAAAAATCAGTTCCGTGGCGACTTATTTCAAAAATTAAAAGTAAAACTTTAACCTCGATTTATTCAAAATTGGAATTATGCGACATATTATCACCTTCATCCACTCACGTCTTCAAATGTTGGTAATTTGTCTAAAGCTGTTGTTCAGCCGATTGAAATCCTAGTTAGATACTCAAAGAACGGCAGACAGGTAGATGGTTCATTAGGGGGTGAGTTTATGGTGGGTCCGTCGATACCTTGTTACGAAAACATAATAAAATATAGAAATATAAGTACACATTTGACTACGACACATGGTGTTATTTCACGGTGGTCTTCTATAAGAGGACTTTTACTGTCTCCGGACATGGTACTCGTTTTATGACTACCGAACGTTCTTTTGAAAGCTTTGCAGGGCTCTCTACCATTGTAAAACTTATAACAAAATTTAAATTCAATTTACTTAAAATGATCCGAAATACTTTGTTTATGTTGAACTTTTTTATGTAGATACCACTATTGATGGTAGGTGGCAAATGTCGTCTATACACAAGCAACGCCACAGGTGCTGCATGACCTCAGTAGGATTAGGGATAAAGGAATAGAGAAATTTTGAGAAAGTTTTGTCGTGTAAACTTGCAGAAACTTGCAGTTAACGGGTATAACAAAGCACGGATATTAAACATTCTATTCTTATTCATAAGCAACATTGATTCATTCGCTGCGTTATCTTTTTCGTGGCTTCTAATAAATGACGAACACTCACCAATAGGTGTCTAATGTAACAGAAACGAGTTTCGGCTGGTAAGCGTATCTACAGGTGTCCACACTGATGTCATTCACAAACTCGACCGACTGGTCGCCATTTTTATTATGTCCAATAGTTTTCCATAGATACGTTGCGCCAATTCATTTTTTGGACCTCTCAGACATAAGAGTACATCCCCAATTCAGTCAGTTCAGTCGTGAGAGTCAAAATGGTTCATCCGATACAACTGTTTTCCCACGGTGTCGCATGCTTTCAGTTTGAATCTAATTATTCTATTGATTTTTTCATTTTCAGGTTACAAAACTTTTTAATAGAAAAATATTAAATTCAAATGAAATAGTATTGTATGACCGAAGAGGTTGTAGTTCTGCTTACTGTATCAGAGCTCGATTTCCACTCAAGACAAATATTTATAAATAAGTATGTATGTATAAATGATAGGATTGTTTGTATGTGTGTTTTTACACAGTTTTCAACAAACGAAATGGTTTTTCTTCGTTCTTACTTCCTCTCTACACCACTTGCACATCCCAATTCCAAATTTAAACCCAGGTTTTCCAGCACTAAATGTTATATTTCTACTTCCAGAACACGGTGAAAGCACAGAGGACGCAAGAAGGACCGATCATGAGCGGCTAGCCACTGGCTCTCTTGCTACTGATGGCGAAGGTGTGTATTTTATATTTGCTTTTCTTAACAACCCTATTGGCTATATGAGTTCATGGACCCATGAGGGTCGCAAAGCTCTAACCAAACCCTAAAAGGCTTCCAGCAGTGGCGTAGCTACCGCTGCATCTACCAACTACGAGTATGTGGGGCCCTGGGCTTCAGAGGCCGCCACGATTGTAAGCAAAAAATCATAAAAAGAAAGAACCTACCTAAGTACGCCACTGACTTCAAGCGTCCGACTTACATATAAATTGCAGACCAATAAAGAATGACTAAGAAAGAATTGGTTGTAAAAACAAGAAATTGAATCGGTTATATTATAATTATGCGATAGACGATGTGAAGGGGTCGTCGAACCTTAAGTGACGCGAGAAAGGCTTTGACGGAATTCAGTTTTACCTTTTCCTTACAAGTCCACTTTTATTAGTTAGTAATCTTTTGTTGTCAACTAAAATTTTTCTGCTGAAAACAATTATTTATAAATTTATTTTTATTTAAACAAAGTCACACAGCTCATAAGTAATTTTTATTTAGCGTTTTTTTAATTTTCATGTGGAAGAAGTCGCGGGAAGTGACTAGTTACTATGTAATTATATATAAAAAAAAACAAAGCAATTAATTTTACTAACTATCAGCTACTAATTTTTGCTTGCTGCTTTTCCAGGGATCAAACTATATTTCCACATATTTTTCTCTCAAAATTATTATAATGACTTAAAAAATAACACTTACTTAGTAAATAGTGTAAGGAGTCTTACATTGAAATGGAAATACCATAATTTTAATCTTTGCTTAAATAAATTATATAATTATTATGGGAATGATTTGGCCATAGTACGTTTTTTTTTCAAATTTGCTATTATTCACCATAATTCAATTCATCCGTTTGTTTATCTAACACGAGCCTCGGGAAAGTTGGTTGCGAATTGTTTTAACTAAGCTTTGAATAGCAGTTAGCGTTATTTAAAATAGCACCAGTTTGTTTCTGAATGCCACGTGTTTCCTGGCGGTTAACCTTGACGATCGATTCACCGCCGCCACCATGGCGCCTCACCACCATACCACCATAACTACACCATTGTTAGTGACTGGCATCTGTGGAGCAAATGCTAATTGTACTATTTCCTGCCCCACATTTATACCACCCATTACCTGGACATTCTTTTTCGCTCACATTTGGATTTTCAATTTCTGGAGAGTCTAAAGATATATTCTCTGGGCTTTAGACAAGACAAAGAATCTAAGAGAAAACACTATTGACCCGTTTCAGTCCAACGTCGCACGGAGTTGATATTTTCAAAAAGTCTTTTGAGCTTAAAAAGATTCTTTTTTTTTCGGATGCTTACGTTGTAAAGAAAGCTATGTTCCAAATTTCAGCTTCTAGACTTACTAGTTTTTCCTGTGCGTTGATGGTCAGGCAGGGCAAAAGATTTTATAAGAAGTATAGATTCAGTGATTCGTTTAACAAAATTTGGAATT